>CM067298.1:64765853-65326517 GCA_034231615.1 Meghimatium bilineatum
CTACGAGCCTAAAAGTGTTATCCAGGAATACAGCAAGAGCCGCTGTGTTTCTGTTTCCAGGGTGCACCACGAGGAGGTACTTTTCGGATAGTGGTTATCTGCTAACCCTGGGTCCGCACGAGAGCAATGCGAGACCCTTTGCACTCCTGATTTAGATATATAAATATGCATTAGCCCCCCTGTCCTGTGCTATTATTTAAATACATGTATTTGGTGTAATGTGCATGAATATATTACATGTATTAAATTGGGTCAAGAAATATGGAGAGGGGGTATCTGAAAAGGTGTGAGAGTTCTTGACACGGGGAACGGGGAGGAATTGGCCAACGTTAATTTCAACAATATACTATTTGTATACACCAATTGAATTGTTTGAATTTGAAACGTTCTAAAATGTGTAGCAAATAATGTATTTCTTCCATAATTTTCTGCTTGGATTGTCTTTAGCGTGAGGAGGGTTGAATTATTTTTGACAATTAAGGAGAAGGTGGTCTCTGAATTATTCACAGTTGTTGACAAGGAGGGATGGTGTAAACGTTAGTCTCAAAAATTGTTGATGTTATGTATGGAAAGTCCATTTCACTCAATTTCCCCACATCCTCTATCAACTCTAACACTATATTCCAAAGGTAGGAAATCTCCAACTTGTGTAAACTGTGTCTGGGCTGAAATTACCGGAAGAAAGGAACATTATCCTCTCCTGTTAAAATGTACACATGAAACTGACAGTTTTCCGAGTAGGATCGTGTCATCTGTGGAACCTCAATTGAATTAATGAGCCATGAGAGAGAATGTACTGTCAGTTAAATCAGACATTCGCTAAATCGAAGTCTTACTCTATTAAACCTTCACCTCTTAGATTTACAGAAATGTGTAATTATACCTCCGTCTCGCAAAATTTACCAAGACATAATTATACCTTCAGCTTCTAGACACCAAGACCTAGACACCAAGACACGCATTACACCGTCGGCTACTGGACGTACAAACATATATAATTATGGCTACATCTTTGCAGCAGTTATTAAAGCTACCAGAACGTTTAGCCACGACATGGTAATTAATATTCTCTACAACTCGCTATATTTTACTTGCATTCAAAGACGAGTTTATAATTAATGCCATTAGAAGATTCGTTCCCTTCTTTCTCTTTTTAAAATTGATAGCGTTTCCTTTTCAGGAAAGTCAATATTATCCCAGGACCTACCATGTTAACATACGTATACTACCAATATACTGGACTCCTTTAGTTGTAATGATTTAACGAAGCAGTTCAACAGGTTGATATTGATATCTATACGGTCTGGGTGCTCAACTACCTGCGGCTGTAATCGAACCCAGGTACTGTCGTTCGTAAATCAATCAATGTATCCCCGCCATAGAGTCTAACCTGCACGATTTAATTAGAAACGTATTTAAATAAGAACAATTTTGAGTAAATCCTCATTGAGCGTCTGACTTTAAGAGGTACTTTGTTTATTGGTTGAAAAATATTGTAAATAGAGAAAAATGAAATGATCTTGATACACAGACGTTAACATCTATTAGTTACTGAATCGCATGTATAGAGATTCCGTTCGTCTATTGTCTTTTCTCTACTTTTCTTGTTAGGCTTTGCAGGATTGAATGACAATTGATTTGCCAGTTATGTCACGTTTTGTCGCATGATGTGCTGTTTCACAAGCATTATTACTCGTACATATTACTACTGCTCACTAACAACGTTGGTAACTGTTGTTTTGTTTGGTTAGCTCTCAAGCTCCCACTAGATCTCTCTAGTAGCAGGTCAATGGTTCTACAGGGTTTCCAGCAGTATATAGTTTTGATACGGAAATACTTTGAGTAGCCGTTTTATTTTCGTCAATGAGTTCAGAAAACATCTGAAAGCATATCGCTAGTATAGCAGGCTAGCCGTACGAGAGAGCTATATACTTCCGCGCTGGTCACCAAGGTCACCGCTAACAGTCAACGTGCTTGACCTTTTTGTCGCTGTCTTGCGTCGAATATCTACAAAGCCACAGAGGCCGACGATAACTCTTTCAATCCATCTTCTTCTTGGGCTTCCTCTGCCTCTTGCTGTTTACAATCTCATGAATTTCTCTTGATATTGTTCAGTGTGTTTTTATTCTCATTAAGTGACCGAACCATGTCAAGTCCTTATTTTGAAATATATTTGACCACAGACATTATTCCAACAGTTTTTGTAAACTCATTCTCTTCATTCTAACATTATTACTTCTTATTATGTTTTCTGCTTCTCTTAGACATCTCATTTCACTTAGTAAGCTTTCTCTGGATCTTTAGTTAGTGCTCACGTCTGACAGTTATAACGCAATGTTGGCATGAAGATAGAATGTATTTTTGTGCCTTTTGCTTTCCATTGGAACAGATGTGTTTCAAGATTGATGTACGCTCGTAATTTATGTAGCTAGCTTTTATAATTCTTGTCTCGATTTCTATATGCGTTCTTTTGCTATCCGTAAAAATACTTCCCAGAAATTTAAATTACTGCGTTTGTCTCAGTGGGTAATGATTTATCTGTATGTTGATTATATTGGGTTCCTTGTCTGTAGAACTGAGTTCTATTTTTCTCGGGGTTAATTCCATGTGTTCAGGAAGGAAGTCTATAGTGTTACTGAAAGCAAACAATCACTCATAAAATCATAAATTATTATCGTTGCCTTTATCAGGAACACGGGCCACACAAGAAGACGATGGATAAGACACATCGCTGATTGATTAGACATGACCCTCGTTGTGGCAGGTCAACTCGTCAAAATCTTGATAAGTTCAGAAGACCCATAAAGAATGATACGTTCCGGAAATAATATGTCACCTGAAGAAGATACTACATATACTCTTTCAGCCCAGAATTCGGTGCATATGACAGAAACCGGAGTTCTCCAGTTTGAGATATGATATTCTTCTCTATGTAGTTCTTGTATGTTGTTATGACTCACATGCGTGTCTTTTACCAACAGTTTCTAGTAGTCTTCGTGTTTTTGCCAGCTGGCACCCATGTTCTGCTTATAGTGGAAGTGCTTTTTTTCAATTTGCTGGTTGATGTATTCTCTTATTTGCTTGTTTGGCTTGAAATTTTCCGGACTAATTATTAACAGTTTTCGGAAACAGTCATTTTCAAACGAATTTAATACCATGCTGAAGTCAGATATCAGACCGAAAGACGCATATATCGCAGCTAACTTGTAAATCATGCCACACTGCATAAATTAAACTATGAACTATGCAATCTGTTCTTCGGACTTAGTCCTGCTAATCTGTAGAAGTTTGAGAACGAACGAAGAAGACGAAATAAATTTAATTTCTTGTCTAATATCTTTTGTTACTTGCAATATTTTTAGAATAGCATTATCAAGTATATAGTCGAAAAACACGCACATACATACACACACCCATATATAAAATATAAATGAGACGACATATATATATATATATATATACCACATATAAACTAGGCACACAACTTATAACAATGAGATACATATAAGTAGTACTCACGTGCAGATTTCGTTCAATAAACTTCCACAATATAAGTAGTATCTCACACTGCATTCTAATAATCTACGTTAAAGTCAATAGTAAGGAGCTTTGGAGCAAACAATAGTAATAGATGATCCACTCGCAATCTCATATATAGCCATGAAGTCCATTGTATAACACTGATGTTGCAAAATTCCAATCATGTTCTGTCGAGTTTTGACACAACACTCATTTGAGCTTGCTAAATAATAAAAGCTGATTGTATGGTTTAGACATGAACCTGACAGAGGTAACCTGGTACTCACAACTACTCGTGCATGATTACAATCGCACGGCAACTGTGACAACTATGAATTATTTTTTTTTCCTCTACCTGCCTCACATTGTTTCTCCGTACGACGTGAAGGGAGTTAACTAGCTCGCACGTGAACCACGAACGGGAGGTGCTAATCGTTGTCTGCTGGATCATCTGCCACTGCTTCATAATTTATATTTCTTTCCACATTCTTATCGTATGTATCTTTTTAACATTTACTTATCTTTTTTTGTTGTTGTAATTTTTATACATTTTTTGCATAGTTTCATTTCTCCTTAAGTAGGCAGTTTTTCTCCTACAAGTTTGAAATCAGAGACATTCAGACAAGATCTACTAAAGTCCTCTCTCCATCGACGATATTATATATTTCCTGTTATGAGTGAATATTTAGTGCACAATATTTTTTTCCTTGTTCTTCTTTCCTTCGTTTGAACTCTAACTATATATATATAGTTATATATATATATATATATATATATATATATATATATCTATATATATATATATATATATATATATATATATATATATATATATTATATATATATATATATATATATATATATATATATATATATATATAGTTACAATTCAAAGGAAGGAAAGAAGAACAAGAAGAATATATATATATATATATATATATATATATATATATATATATATATATATATATATATATATAATTTTGCATTTTGAATAAACTGTATTTTTTTTGTAGCTCATCAAAGGTACACAAAGCTGTGATTATATTGTTTCTCTGGGTCATGTATGTTTGTCTGAACATTTCATATCCAGGACATTCTTGAAGTATATGTTCTGTAATGTAATCTGTAATCCTTAAAACCGTGATCTCAGAAACGTAAAATAAGCATCTACATTTTTTAAAGTGTTCAAAGACTTTAATTTTCTATATATTTATCTACTTACCTATATCTATATATATAAAGGTAAACGGTAAGCTTAGTTAGTACCAGCATCGTAGCATACAGTTTCCTAAAAGTACTCTGCAGCCTAGTCAGTGGTTGACCAGAAAACTTCTGACTAGTGTTACCTAACACACTTGCATAATAGTCATAGCGTCCTTCCTTCTTTCCATAGTTTAATTGTTGGTACCCTGCTTCCTGAGGGCTAAATATACCACAAAGGATTATTTTATTTATTTCAAACTAACATTGACGAGTGAACTTTAAACCCGTGTTTGCTGATCAGCGGGTGAGTTAACAATAGATAAACGTTTACGGCTGTTATATATCTACTTATATGGCAAACCATGTGGGTGTGTTAACCTCGGTTGCTCCACAGAGATTCACTAATGATTCTGTCAGAAAGACAATTTTCTGTTAAGAGCTAGCTGGCTGCTCTCTTCTAAAGGGATTGATATGGTGTCTATCTATCTATTTATCTATCTATCTGTCTATCTATCTATATATCTGTCTATCTGTCTATCTGTCTATCTGTCTATCTATCTGTCTATCTGTCTATCTGTCTGTCTGTCTGTCTGTCCGTCCGTCCATCCGTCCGTGCGTCTGTCTGTCTGTCTATCTATCTATCTACCTGTCTATCTATCTGCACTGGCTTCGCATATGAGTGATGTGGGTTCATTCCCCAGTTGAGGCGGAAATGTTTTCAGATCGCAACGGCTCCCAAGTCGACCCAGCCTTAAATGGGTACCGGATTAATCCGGGAAGTAAAGACTGCGAGGGAGAGGAGATGGCTACCGCCCTCATTTGCAGAGCCTGTGAAATGTGAGATCGCTAACATCTCACACCCCTACGGCATTAATAAATGATATGGGTTACTTTACTTTTTTTTTTTTTACTATCTGTCTGCCTGTGTTTCTGTCTATATATATCTATATATCTATATATCTACCTACCTCTCTATCTATCTATATATCTACCTACCTCTCTATATATCTATATATCTACCTACCCCTCTCTCTCTATATATATATATATATACACTCACACACTCACATATGGTAGTCTCAGCAGTGGCCCACTAGATAAACAACCGTGCAAAAACAAATCCCAAGTGAGGCATTCCTCTTGTGGAAGGCACACGTCATTGTATAATGATGGTTTTGATGATTTACTCCCTCTGATTAGGAAGGTTCTCAAAATAGTGCACACTGTTGAGAGTTGTCTATCTTTATATATTTATCTTTTCATCTATCTATTCATCTATCTATTCATCTATCTATGTTTATCAGTTCGTGCACCTATTCATCTGGCTATACTTTTGCTGTTCATCTTATCTATTCATCTGTCTATATTTGTTTATTTATATCTATTCATATGTTTATGTTTGTTTAGTCATATATTCATTCATCTGTTTATATTTGTCTATTCATTTATGTATTCGCCTATCTATGTTCGTCTAATATATTCATTAATTTGTCTATATGGGTCTATTCATTTATCCATTTTCTGTCTATATTTATATATTCACATATTCATTCATATGTCTGTATTTCTTTGATGCGCCTATTTATTTTTCTGCCTATCTATCTATTGATCTGTCTATATCTGTACATCTATATATTGACCTCGCCCGTAGGACAACTGGGACTTGGAGTTTTATTACAGGGTGCAAAGAATAGACCTACTGTCTTCCTTCCAGGCGTTTCACTGACAATCTGTTACCTATGATAAAAATAATTGTCATATCTTGTCTCAATTTCTTAATTCAATTCATCTATTAAATCACCCCAACAGACGACAAAGAGATGCAGACCAGCGAGCATTACATCTTCTTTTCTTTTGTATCAGACTCCTCCATCACTGTTGGTGAATCAGCAAGTCTGACAGAAGAATGTTGAAATAGTTGGTCCAGAAAGTGTGTTATGTGCTCCTGTCAGGATGTGATAATCCTGAGATTCAGAGCTCTGCAATGCCTCCCGTCTGGGACTAACCCCCATAACCCCCCCCCCCTTCCTTAAAAATCCGTGACTTTGATACAACCTTATATAAGTATAGATATCGCCTCAGTTACACAACAAATAAATACCTGTGCTGTGTTAGGAAGGCTATGGACTGTCAAGGGCGACCTGCTCATAGCTAAACGGATCATTTCATCATTTTAGTTACCCTCAACTTCATCATATATTGATCTGCCTATATTTGCATATTCACCTATATATGCATCTGTATATATATATATATATATATATATATATATATATATTGCGCTCAGCGGACCCAGGGTTTGCATATAATCAAGATCCTAAAAGTACCTCCACGTGTGCACCCTGGAAACAGATGTATGCGGCTCAAATTACTTCTGGCAAACACTTTTGGATCTTGTCCGGTAATGTGGAGGCTGCAGATGGAATGAGAATTTTCTGCAAAGGACGAGCAATATCTCCGACAACTCCGAGCTAACACATATAAATTCACGGTCGACACATAGTGACACAGCTCAGACCCGCTCGAGCATTGGAGCATGGGCAGATATAATGACAATTAGATAACAATAATAGTCACACACAAAATATAGCAATCTTTATTGCAATGAGAGTGCAGTACAGCGCCAGAGGGCAGCGTTATGTACAAGCAGAAAGGGAAAAACCAGTAAAGGAAACCGAAACTAAAGTGCTGTTCAGCTCGAGTACGTACGTCGAGTCCCCAGTGTTTCCAACAGAGCAGACCTAACTCTACCGACAAGGCTTTTCTATACCGGAATCATGTTCTATAATAGAAAAGGTTCAATACCCAATGGATACCAGTCACAATACGTCTAATTACGCTAGACTAGTTCACTGGCAACGGAAAATCTCCTGCCAGATAGACTTAGTCGACCCAAGGCTAAATCCCTGACTACCGTCTCTACGGAGACTGCCACCCACGGACATGGTTTGGCCTGAAATGTCCAATGGCACTGTGGGTGACAAACTATCATGGCATAAAGTCGTTATACATTTTTTTTTGATTTTTTTTTCACACATGATTTTTTTTTTCGAATGAAACGGCCATGTATATCGGACCACAAGGAATTTTATATTTCATTCATATTATATATAACGAGGCAACACATTCCTTTCTTCTGCTTACTTGCAGCGAGGAGTTGATGAAGCAAGACAGAAGAAGAATCATTCATTTCTTGCACATGTTAGCAGTAGCTCTTACACTCAAGTGTACTCATCCATACGGTTTGCCTATTTAAATATTTATTGTCGCTCATTCTCGTCTTCTGGATTGGTTCCCTCACTCATTCAGAAAGACTATTTGGTGCCTTCCTATTCACTTTCTCAGTTCCTACGTTCATTGTGCACTTAAAATGTGTTCCTTTTCCGGAACTTTCATTGGTTCACTTAACATTGTTTCATTTAACTCAGACAGCACAGATGTCATAAACATATCAGCTGCTCGAACAGTTGCAACTAAAGAGGGAGAGTGAATCAAAACTAATTAGAACTTGGCACAATACCAATAAACAATGTTTATTATTTGGAAAAGAATAACTGTAGATAACTAGTCAAGTGCTGTCACACAATTGCATGTTGAATATTTTGATGGATATGTGTTGTTTGCGGAAAAATTTTGAGAAATCATGAGGCTTCTCAGTTGACAGAAGACATGATATGCATACTATTAAATCCCACGTAACACAACTTTTGATGCGAGAATAAAATAAGTCATCTGTAAACCTAGGATCGTCTCTTTTAACCTTGTTAGTTATGATATCTGCGTATATTACAGTGTATTTTCGAAGGGTATGAAACGTAACTAGAAGCATCAGTGGAAAGGAAGACTTTCAAACATGTAACTAGAAGCATCAGTGGAATGGAAGACTTTGAAACATTTAACTAGAAGCATCAGTGGAATGGAAGACTTTGAAACATGTAACTAGAAGCATCAGTGGAATGGAAGACTTTGAAACATGTAGCTAGAAGCATCAGTGGAATGGAAGACTTTGAAACATGTAACTAGAAGCATCAGTGGAATGGAAGACTTTGAAACATGTAACTAGAAGCATCAGTGGAATGGAAGACTTTGAAACATGTAACTAGAAGCATCAGTGGAATGGAAGACTTTGAAACATGTAACTAGAAGCATCAGTGGAATGGAAGACTTTGAAACATGTAACTAGAAGCATCAGTGGAATGGAAGACTTTGAAACATGTAACTAGAAGCATCAGTGGAATGGAAGACTTTGAAACATGTAACTAGAAGCATCAGTGGAATGGAGGACTTTGAAACATGTAGCTAGAAGCATCAGTGGAATGGAAGACTTTCAAACATGTAACTAGAAGCATCAGTGGAATGGAAGACTTTGAAACATGTAGCTAGATGCATCAGTGAACGGGAAGAAATGAAACATGTAACTAGGAGCATCAGTGAACGGGAAGAAAATGAAACATGTAACTAGAAGCATTAGTGGACGGGAAGAGTTTGAAAAATATAACGAGAAGCATCAGTGGAAAGAAAGTAGGACTTCATCGTGTTCACTGTTATAATTTGTTTCATGGTTCGCAATTAATTCTCTCTCTCTATCTCTCTCTCTCTCTCTTCATAGTCCCCTATTTTACAATAAAATTTTGTCAAAATTTAAGTTTCTCTATTTTATAGCAGTTCTTATTCTTCGTTTTTTTCTCAGACTCCTGTAGATTAGCAGCACGTAGTCCGAAGGACGGACTGCGATGTTTCATAGTTTACCACTCTGTAAACAATGTTGCCTAGAAACTTACTACAGCCAAAAGTAATGGCTTAATCTATATGTCATTTACAGGGCATGCGACCGATCTCAAACCTAATGAGTATTGGCGTTGTAAACATTTTCTTAATTTTGTTTATCACGAAGTCAGCTTTACAATAACGTGTAATTTTTTTATTTTGATTTTTCGGTTGGGAAGTGGTCAATCCGCGAGACTTCCAGCTATATCTCCAGCAAGTGTTTGGCTGGAAGTTATCAGAAAGTAGCAAATGCAAGTTAAATCTGGTCAGTTATGTTTCTGGTGACAAAACGGGAGGCAACAAAACCAAAAATAACTTACCTAATTCGGCTAGTGACATCCCCCAAATGAAGGCTATCTGTATCAATTAGAATGGAATTCGATGCTGTAGGTTGAGTTAGAAAGTACTGTATCTGCTGTCTGCTGTGTTGTATTTCCAAAGGAGATGACAAGTTCCCTTTCGTATTTACCATATTATAATAATTATGCATCTTATAATAATTCCATTACAGTTTTTTACTTGTGAATCTTAAGTAAAAATGGATCAAACAGTATTCTGTATAAATGCCCTGATCGATTTCATAAATATCGATTGCATCTTGCAATCTAATTTTCATTCTGGATATGTTGATATCGCTTTCTCTTTGCTAACCTCAAAATGTATTTATCTCTTTTTCTCTCCACTTTTTCTCACATTCATATATTCATGTATGTATGTCTCACCAATTGCAATCCCTTCTCCCTTTTATCGCCTGAGAGACCTCAACAAAATGGCTGCTATAAGATTGTGACAAGTGAAGAAGTATAAAAAGCAATTTATCTGTAGCCCCAGTGTTCCGTTATAAAATGTAGACCCTCAAGATCGCTACTATATAATAACTAACTAATTTCAACAATCACCTATTTTTTTCCCTTCATCATACTCAGTCCAGACTTCCATAATGTGATTTGCCCCCAGTATAATTATAGATCTCCTTAGACTGTCTGCCCTCGAAAACTTTGCAATCTCCTGTCTGCCTCAAGCTATGATAATGGCTTTCCCTATTCTCTGTATGTCCATCTACTTATCTGTCACGGCGCTCAATCTATTCTGTCAGAAGACACTCTATATCAGATGTTGAAAATAAACTAAAAACAATGGAATCTTTCAGATTTATATGCATATACACAATATATTATATATATATAATCAGGAAAATATGCCTCAGAAATGTACTCATGCATACAGAGACTATGGCTAACAAAATCATTTGGAAATCTCTGTCGCAAAGTGGTTAATGTATTTTTCTTATGGGTGTGATATTCAGCAATGACAACCTGCTCACAAATGTTTTCTTTCTTCTTCTTCTTCTTCTTTCTGTCCTCGTGTACCTTTCGGAGTTGAGGGGAGAGTGAGTGTACTGTCTTTTGCCCTTCTATTTGCTTCTTCCGCTGTTATATTTCCGGGTGTCTCTAATACACTATCTATCCATCTTTTACGAGGGTGTCCAATAGGTCGACTGTTTTCGTATCGTTTGCTAAGTGTTATTTTGGATAATACTTTGCTCTTTATGTCTGGTTATGTGGCCGTACCATTTAACTTGTTTTTTTCTTTAGATGTATCTAAGCTGCAAAGCTGTATGTTCTTATATGTACTTTTCACAGGCGTCGTGGCTGCTTTGTTTAGAGAAAGGTCTTACATATGTTACAATTTTACGAAACAAGTGTATATAATCAGAGTGCAATAAAGTAAATCCTATTTGGTTTTGTTTGTTGTTTTTTTTTCAAAGAAAAGCGAAACATAATAGCCATGACATAATTACTTTCAGTTACAACAAAGATATCATGCACAAGAAAATCAATATATATCAAAAATAGTTATGGCAGACATACAACAAAATGTAATACACAATAATGGGAAAACTCTGGTAGTCTTTATAGCAGAAGGAGGTGAACTGGACAGCTTGAAAAACTCCAGGTGGTTTGCCAATGCTAGTGATATTTCGGCGGTCAGAGCAGCTTCTAAATTACACTAATACGAGATTTATACATATTATTACCGGGGCTTCTTGCACACTCTTATCCACCATTGGTGATAGGAATACTTTATTTCGATCTTCACTAATTTTAATACTCGCCCACGCTTCTTCCCCCCCCCCCCCACCCACCTAATGTGAGCCTAGATTATTATCCATTTGTGGAAAGTGTGCACAACAACAACAACAAATGTTAATTACCTCTCCACCAATCGACTGCACACTCTCAAATGTGTAATGTGTCGTGTGCCAGAAACTGTATATATACTTTTGGCTATCCCATTATGACGTACTTGAATTATATTGTTCCAGAACGTTGATTCCATAGCTGCTCTTTAGATGAACATCCTTCTACACAACAATGCAATGCAGCATGAGAACTCTTACAACCCTGAGAACTGGCTGAAGATAAAGGATGTATTCGTTTCCAACAATCACAGCTTAGATCTAAAACACACTTAATTATAATGGAATTTGTGTCGATTTTTCCGCCATGGAACTATCGTGAGGAATCTATCCTGAGTGCACTCTTATCTCTACCTTCCAGAGACTCTAAGAAATGATTTCCTCGCCAGGTGGCCATCGCCCTTCAGCGGAGGAATTCATCGGGTCACACTCATCATAACCATCTTCCCCTCATAATCGAGCTACTCGATATGTCATGTTCTGACATTTATCCATTCTGATATTAGACCCGAAGACCCATATAGACGAACCATACTCTGAGGTACCTCGCTGAACCTCGTTAGCCGTCTCCGGGTAGACACAGGTAGAAACAGAGGCATTAACCTGAATCAGAGGCAGACCATGAAAACTTCCAATTGTGTTATCCAAACCATGACAGTATCCATCCCTAAGTGTTACCATTAATGGTAGCTTCACATGTTTGTATAGGAATGTCATATATACAATTATTTGTGAATGATGTCATCTTACATATATTGGGGAAACTGGTCGGAGACTTGGGAACCGTTCTTTCCGGCACCTCTACGACATTTGTTTGGATGAAAGGACTCCTGTGGCCTCATTTCAACGATATGAGTCAGAGAGGGACATTATATATCTCTCATTTCCATGAACCGAGCCACAGAGGGACATTATATATCTCTCATTTCAGCAAACCGAGCCACAGAGGGACATTATATATCTCGGTAACAGCTATAAACTATTGTATAAAAAAAACCACAAGAGCCACTTCCATGTGGAGATCATGCCCTCTTGCTACCATATTTAGAACCACAGTAATTTCAGACTTTCCTCTCTTTTTTACTGCCTTTTTCCCCAACTCGCCTCCCCTCCTGCACCACCAATTTCACTTCATTGTTTGATGGGATGAGACACTGTTCAGAATACGCAGATCTTGAAATTGAATTGATTTTAATTTGGGACTTTGACTACATTTACATTAATTATTTACCTATTTCAACATGTAGCTTATATCTATGCTGTACTCTACTCTTAGGAGCACACATCAACGGTGCAGGAGACTGCATGGCAGAAATAAGAAAGAGATTAGCAATGGCATATTGCAAAATAACACGGTTGAAAAACATATGGAAAAACAACAAAATTGAAACGAAAGTGCTAATGTTGCGAACTTTTATTTTTCCGGTTGCAAAATACGGCTGTGAAACATGGACCCTAAGTAAAACAGCGGCAGAGAAGATCAATGCCTTCGAGCTGAAATGCTACAGAAAGATACTCAGAATATCATGGAAGGAAAAAATCAGAAACTCAGATATTATAAACACATTGAAGATTCCAGAGTGTTGGTTACTAAACACAATAACAAAAAGAAAACTACGCCTGTTTGGTCATATAAAGAGACACAACTGTTTAGAAAGACAAATAATGGAGGGAAGATTACCTGAGAAGAGGAGAAAGGGCAGACCAAGAAGACGATGAACTGACGACATTAAAGATAACATGAATACATCTCTAGAAAATGCAAGCCGCATCGCCCAAGACAGCGAGAGGTTCAGAGAGTTCTTTGGGAAGACAACGTTCTGGAAGGAATATAACACTCTACTTCCATCTATTTCTCCTATGGTAACAACGATGCTTAAATACTTTCCTTTAATGTCGTTTTTGTCTACTCTAATTCCGGTTTCTGTGTTTGTTACTATCTTGTAAAAGGACATTATAATCGAAACGTCGAATCTGTGTATTCGTCCTATTTGTAAAACTAAAGTTTAACAAATCTTTTTACTTTATTTTTTATTGGTACAGTTTTTCATTTACCCCGTCGTAGACAGTTTTGCTTAAATTTTCTTTTTTTTTCCATTTTCACAGATCTGTTAAGATGCACCAAAATGTCAAGTATGTTTTTGTCAGTGTACTTTTTTCAGACACAACTGTTATCAAAGTGATGGCAAGTGGGAAACAGAAGTTAAAAGGAGAATATGAACAGCTTAAAGTACTTTCAATGACATAAGGAAAAGATTAACATATAAACAAATTACAAACAAGCTAAAAATTAGAATTTTAAAATGCTACATCTATTCTATATTAATGTACGGCTCAGAAACATGGGCAATAAACAAATAATTAGAAGACATAATTAATGTCTTTGAGACTCGGATATATAGAAGAATAGGGAGAACATCATGGAAAGAGAAGAAAACATATAATGGGTTTTAACAACACTTAATATGGATTTTAAAAAACTATTAAAATGCATAAATATCAATCAAATAAAATATTTTGGACACATTAAAAGACACCTTGTTGAAGACCTTACTTGAGGGTAAAGTCGAAGGGAGGCGAGCAAGAGGTAGGTAAGGATACAAGTGGGAGAGTAGCATCACAAGATGGACAGGTTACAGTCTAGCAGAGTGCACCAGCAAAACAAGAGACATTGGATGTTGGAGGTCTGTTGCAGCCAACCTTCGTTGCGAATACGGCACTTGATAATGATGATGTTATCAAACTACACATTGTTTCAAGTATGTTTTGATGGTGTGCTCAGAATGTATGCTGCCAAAACACAGATGTCAAATAAGTTTTTTTGCTCAGAAATGTGCGGATCAGAGATACTGGTTGTGGAAGTGCAAAGTAGATCTCGTTCCATCTCCATCTGAACATCTCGAACACAATCAATAAAATGTTAACTAAACTGCGACGTCTCACGAGTTCGAAGCAATCCGTTTTCAGTATCATTTCAATCAGATGTTTTTAGGATCTTGGTTATTTGTTAACTATAGATTTGCACGACAACAAACTCAAAATCCATTACACCCTTTATTAGCTCCAATATCATCAATAGTGTTAACTTTTTCTTTAAAAAGTGTATAACCACAACTATCATTTCTAGTCCACTTGTAAATAGACTAAGTCTACACAAACATGTTTGATATGAAGAAGCTGAGACTCGTGTTGTGAATAATAAACAGAAAGCTTCGAGGCTCGATGAATTCTAATAAAAATCAGATTGCACGCAAGACTTGAACCCAATACTCCCATTTGACATAAACTGCTAGCAGTATCAAGGCATGAATAATAAGTGGGACTACCAAGAATTATGATAAAAATCAGATAAACCGGCGGTTGGTGCCTAATGATAGTATGTCGGTTCAAGTCCTGCGTGCAACCATCGAAATATACACAGATCACGTGAACGTGTTTGCTTCGAAAGTACTTCTTGAACGGCAGAGTTAATATGAAGTCATAACCAAATATTATTTCAACGAAAACCAATTCACCCATTGTCCTCCACTGTAACACAGAGGTTAGTGAGCTAACTGATTCAACCTGACTCGTCTCATCGCGAAGTGTTATATGAGTTATATCGATCCGTCTAATATGCGACGATTAGTACTAAACATTTGTTTTGTGGTTTTTTTTTTAATTTAGACTAACCTATACTAACCAGAAGTACTTCAAACAGGAAAAAACACTTTCTTTGTTAAATGCGTGTGGCTGAAGATTTCATCGAATTTGTGTTTCTAATTGGATTTTGTATCTTTTGTTTACATTTCTTATAATAGCAAGCATTTTGAACAATGGAAGTGTGTCATCAACACGCTCTGTGCGTATGATATTGCTTTAAATTTCCTTTTAAATGGTGAATAATTAAGAATCTTAATCCAGTTAACAAATGTTAGTTAGGTCTAGGCCTATATTGTAATTTCACAATTGGGAAACTTATGGAAAGATGAAGGAAATGCTCTAGAACAGTTATTATTGTGACAGAGCTTCGGTAAAATTTATTTTCTCTTATTGTCATATTTTTTGTGAGCATACGATTATTTTTGTTTAAATAGAGTTAACAACAACTATCATTTTCATTTTATTTAAGTATGCATATCCATAAAGCAATGGAATTTTTTTAATTGACATAAACCATATGATACTATTTAAATATAATAATATTTAAAATTAATAGTTTCAGTTGGACTAAATATTCTATCTAATATCTATAAAGACAGAATTACGATATATATCTATATCTGCAATATTCTAAAAATGTATCAGTCGATGTTCACGATACGAGTGTGAGAATTGCCCCCAAACCGTTCTTTTAACATTTTTTTTTTAAATAGTGTGCATTCAACATTATTACCAACAAAATAATCTCATTATTATGCTCTGTCAGAATTAGTGTGTCCTTTTGTCCACTAATGTTATATTGTATAGGACAAATGTTATGACTTCTGTTTTACAAGTCAGATGAGTGAACTCTCCTTCGTATAGTGTTTGCACTAATAAGCACTTGAGTGTCAGTTGTATGAGCTGCTGTCTGAGTTGCTGCTTGGAAGTGGTTGCGCAGATGTATTAGTACAATATGACGATCTTGAGCTAGTGATGTTACATGAGGTTTACCAGATCTGACACGGTCGTTGGTGGTACCTGTTTCTAGAAATCGTTGCTGCTGCCTTACTGTAGTGGACTGGTCACAATTAAAATATCTGGCAATTTCACTGGACGCCATTCCACTCAATCATACCAGCAGCTTGCCGGCGCTCTTGTAGCGTCAGGAGAGACATGGAAATAAAATACAGTAACGCATTATTTTCGATAAAAACCAGATACTGCCTTGTACTCAGCTAAACTGTATTAATTTTTATATTTAATCGTAATCTCAATAATATATAATCTTTTATAATAAATAGGATCAGAATTTATGTGTTTTCTGCTTTGCATGTGAAGCATGAAAAATGCGAAAGAAACATCACATCAACATAAGAGTGGAACTGCACGAACTTCAACACTTTGGCACATTCTGGGTTGAAAAATCAGGCACATTAACATTTTAAGTGTGACAATAAATCACGTTTTCGATGCCTTTTTAATGGTTACTAGTACTTTGCTCCTTTGTTTTCAGTTGCCCCAGTTATAAAAAGTCTGCCTAGCAAAGATATGTTGACACAAGTGGAAGAAATGCATGGATATCTCTTTTTACAACTTTTGGGTGGGTACCAATCACACATTGAATGTCAATATTCGTTGAATGATTTCTCGTCGAACATATATCTAGCTTCCAAATCATTCTTCAGTTTACAAAATTATCCTGACAAACCTTCGGATTTTTTTTTCACCTGACAATTTAACTGCATTTTGTACTAAATAAATTCTCTCATGTGTACCGACTGTGCACTAATCCCTACGAAACTGATGACCACCATATTTGTTTAAATATCCAACGCTGGATGAAGTCCGAAAAATGCTGTTTCCTCAAAGGTCAGTTAAATAGAACACTTTTATATGGAACATAATAACTCACATACACACGTGCAAATATTATACAATGACATTTTGTCATGGATATGAGCCCATGGACAGCTGAATCAGCAAATAACCAAATTCCTCATCACTGAGTTCAATGAAAAAATCTGTTGAATTAATTTTCCAGTGTTGTGAAATTTTACACGATTTCGTTATTTTTTGCGAGCAAACTGTTACAAAATGTGTTCATTAGTTAGTGACGCATTGAGTCAATGAATGATAAATGATTGAATACAAGTGAAATTAAACTATATAAATGATGTGTGATTAAACTAATATATGGACAGCAACGTGGCTAGATGTTTTCAATGACATTGCAGTTCTCTATGCCATCAGTGAGCTTTTTAACGTAATTCTATTTTGTGTGTGAGAAAATGATTACAAATTAACGAGGTGTGGGATAGCAAAATAATATAGCGGATTCATTAGGATGACATGTAGCATGATTGACTCTATGAGCATAATTAGATTTAGTCGGGTTCCCTACGCCGTCCATGGCTTTAGTCAATAACGAAGTCTGTGCTTAAGACAGTTGGCTTCATTTTTGTGCATGGCTGCGTAGGTATTAGTGGCAATGAAAGATCAGAAAGACAAGTCAGCGTAGTCACAAAGTCAAACTTTGGTGGTAGTTTGAGAAACCGTGATTGTTAATGCATTCAAAGAATTATGCCAGGGAGGATGCAGGTTGTGTTTCTCTTTATCTATTATCAGAATTCACAAATTTGGAATTACAATCTATTGTCAAAACCGTAAAATACTGCATGTTTCCCGTTAAAGAGATTAGGGGAGGGATTTTGTAGCTGTGTGATAAAGGCAGCATGTTCTTGCTGTCGCCACGTCATGTAGAGGGTGAGATTTTTATTTTACCCTCCACAAGAAAAAACCCAATCCTTACCGGAGATCTAACTCTGGACCTCACGGGTGTGAGACCAATGCCCTAATCTCTCGGCCATGCGCTACACAAAATTGAACGCTATATAGTTTTAAATCAAATGATGTGTTATCAATTAACACAGAACAAGAACAGTCAGTCACTATATTTAGAAGGACAATCTGAAAAGGAGATCGGAGCACCTATGGACGTACGTGTCCGGAGTACCATGATGATGGTTTACGACTAACTGATATGTAGCATGTTCATTACAGAACGTCACTCTTATCGCAGACTTTGAAATAATTTCAATGTTCATCATATTTTCACGTTCTTCCATTTTCAGAGTAAAGATTTCCTCAAATTTATAACCAAATTTCTTATTGAATTATTGATTCAACTCCATAAAACCATACTGTTTTTTATATTCTTACTAGACCAGTGATGAGGCTCATGTCGTATATATTTTCCGTCATTAGACAAAGGTGTTGGACATACATTGGTAATGTTCTCAGAATGAAAAGCCTAAGAATTCCCCAGCAGTCACTATATTGGGTGCCACATGGAGTAAGAAGAAGAGGGAGACCTAGAGAAACTCTACGAAGAACCATTAATAGAGAAGGCATGTCAATGAACATAAACAACACGCAACAATTGAAAGGCCTGGCAACACAAAGACAGAAATGGAAAGCTATGGTCTCTGCCCTATGCGCCGTCTATGGCCCTGGAGGAATATAACATAACAGACTAGTGATGTTTACTGAAGTCAACATATAACATTATCTGAGACGTGACATAGTTATTGTGTCTGTTGTCTTGAATGTTGTGATACTGGCGCATGTACATACTTATTATCTTTTTTGTCTAGGTAGCACTCAGATTTTCCTTAATAAATTATCTAAGAAGATTGCTTTACTTAGTTATAGTTTGTGTCATGGTCTTTGCTCTCATTTTCAAGTATTGAAGAACTGATGCCATTGTATTCCGGGCATACCCATATCTTCTTAGTCTTTTAGCAGATGGGGAAGAGTAGTTATGATTATCGTTCTTTGTCTTTTAATGGATGTTGAAAAGTAGTCTTCTCTCACATTCCTCATTATACTTTCTGTGTAGATGTTGAACAGATATGGGGAGAGTGAGCATCCATGCCGTACTCCACTCTGTACCTAAAACCACTCTCAGAGATCGCCCTCTAACTTCACTGCAGCCTTTTTATCTTGGTAAAGTTCTTCTATTAGATTAATCAGATGTCTTGGGAAACCCATGATGTTCATTATCTCCCATAGTTTCTGGTGTTGGACGCAGTCGAACGCTTTTGGGTAATCTATGAAGGACATGTGCAGGTCAATTTAGAATTCCCTACACTTTTCTATGATCAGTCTCATGTTAAGAATGTGATCTCTTTTCCTCTACCTGATTTGAAACCGGTCTGTGTTTCATTTATCTCCATTTCTAAATTTTGTTTAATTCTTTGCATTGTGATGTTTAACATTATTTTACTTGCTTGACTTATAAGGGCTACAGTTCGGTAGTTAGAGCAAATCTGAAGGTTGTCTTTTTTGGGAGGGGCATGTACGAGATATATAAAACATTTTTCCATTCCTCCAGCCAAGTGCCGCTTTCTAATATTTTGCAGCAGAGTTTGCTGTAAATCTTGATTCCGGCATTGTCCACTGAGTGTATCATTTCTGTTGTTAAACCAGTATTGCCTGGGACTTTTCCTTTCTTCAAACTTTCTATTGCGTATCTTACTTCTTCCTTTGTAGGTTCTGGCTCTTTTTCATATTCGTTTAATTATTTGTTTTTTGTTTTTCTTGGGTCATTATACATCTATTTATATTGGGTCATTATATGGTAAGGTACGCATCTTTAAACCGAAGACGTTAGTCCAACTGGGTTGTGGTTTTTTAACAACTTAGGAAGTATTCTGTGGTTAAGATTTTTAGTTTGACCGGATTTTCCATCTCTGTTATATTACATTCCAGAAAAGCTACACTGACCATGCTAATCAATTGTTCTTCTTCTTCTGCGTTCGTTCTCAAACTCCTACAGATTAGCAGGATGTAGTCCAGAAAACGGAATGCGTTGTGTCATGGGTTACAGCATTACTGCGATATCTGCGCCTTTCGGCCTGACACATCCGACTTCAGCAATGCTGTGGGTCACTGACCCTATATGGGATGGGACTGCCAACCCATCCCATAACCTCCTTAGTCGCCTTTTACGACATGCGTGGAAGGTAAACAGTGTTGCTATTCTTTGCTCCCCTTTCGGTCCTCGACAACACACGGGCGTAATCCATTGTTAATTTTACTATCTTGTCGACCTTTGTGTTATCATACTTCAAATTTGACGATATTTTACTTTTCAGTTACGCTCATTGGCAATTGATACAGTGACCTATGTAAATCATGGGAAATTCAAATCTTTTGAAGGATGATTTTCGATAAGACAACCGGCTATATATAATTGCCGAAAGATTTCGAAACAAGCATGCAATCATTCCGACATTTACTTTATGAGAGCTTTTTGATATATAAAATCATCTTTATTATTTTATTTACTTTAGATTACTAAGTCACCTGCTAGTATTCTGATTTTCTTGGTCACGCATCCACAACCAACCCCACCCTCACACCCCCACCCCCATTGTAATTGTAATTGGATTTGTAATTTGTCATTACACATATTGCATACCCTACTTTTTCTTACAACTTATAGTTTGGTTTTTTTGTTTTTTTGTTTTTTCTCATAATGTTGGCTTCATTCATATATCATTTTTTATTTCTTCCGTCATGTAACTTTGTTTCCTGAGTAGTTTTTTTAGGGATCGTGTTCTACGTTGATTAGATAACATCCCTCGCACGTGCTGCTAATATCGTCAGGTGTTATTCTTGTTCAAGAGTGCTCACATTAATATCATATCATCTTCATCTTTTTTGTTACTTCAAAAACATTATTATCTTCATCCATACACTATTGTCACTATCACATCACCGCATCAACCATGATTAATGTTGTTGATGTAATTATCACTGCTATTAACAAAACTATTGTAGTAACCTTTAGTAAACATATTTTAATACCCTTAATAAATTTTTATATAAATAACTACATTCTTGTCTATTCCATCACCAATTATTTCCATATTTCGCTGACATTAATCAACTCGAGCAGCAGCGGTACATATTGAGTTTCCTTCGTGATTCCTTTTATCGGTCGCCATAGCATGATTTCTCATCTCATGTCACTAAGAACTTCTATCTTTTGTTAGGACTTTCATCTTGAAATGATTATCATTTTGACATTTGCTAATCCTAGCTGTATCTGTAAGAAGTCTAACATCAGATGGAAGATTTACTGAAGAAATCCAATAACACAGACAACACACATCAACATTTCATCTAATGAAGAACATCATATGTAATATATCTAACCAACTGAGGTAAGATACTTCTTAGAAGTTATATACGTAGATCTGATGTGAATCTTGGACAATCAGTTGAATAGTTACGGAAAGATGTAGAGACAATAGAGATGTGGATTTTTATTAAAATGTTGTTAATAACATGGATAATAGGCGCAAAGTAGATAGCGAGGAAGAGCATAATGCAGAAAATGCTTCTCACTCGCATCAGAAGAAACAGTTAATATTCTCTGAACACATGATGAGAAGTGAAATTATAGAGTAGATCGTGACAGCAAACATTTGAAGAGAAATTGTTACAAAGGATGGCTAACGGAGAAGCTAGGCAGCGGCAAAAAGAGAGAGTGAAAGAAAGAGAAAATAAGCCCTTTTCTCTTTCCAGCCGATAGTAGTATTTTTGTTTATATAAAAATTGTAATCTACGATCCGTGGCGAGGATATAAGTGACTCACGAGACCAATCTGAGCCACAAGTCTTCCACATTATGTACAATGTATCACATACCCCCTTGTACAATTGTAAGTTGTTGTGTCTTCTTAGACCTGCAGCCCTTGAATTATCTATCACTTTCTCTGTCTTTATACCATTCCTGATCTTTTCCCTCTATGCAACACAATCCATGTCATCCTGTTTCCATGATTACGTATCAATACCTATACCATGCATATCGCGTTTGCATACGTCTATATGCGAATATATATATATATATATATATATTTCTCTTTCACAGCCTAATCTCCCGGTGATTCTTTTGTTTGTTACTTCATGTTCATGTTATGCTCTTCTCATTACATGCCCGCTAAACTTTGATTTTCTACATCACATTGTTACTACAATTTGTTTTTTCACCCCAGAAACTTTTAACATAGCTACGTTGGTTTTCTTCTACTACTGCCCATCGCATTTTCATTCTTCTTTTCTTAAGTAGGTGCTCCGATCTCCTTTTCAGCTTGTCCTTCTGAATTTGGTGACTTACTGTTATGTGTCAATTGATAACATATCTTTTCATTTTAAAATAAAGCAGAAACAAAAACCAGAATAGCTTTCAGTTCACGTTGAGATTGTGTGCTTACAGTGTACACTTCACACTCATAGAATAGAATTAGTTTAATAAACACCTTGGCACTGTAATTCTCATATTCATGGATAGGAACTTATATTGTTTCTCATTTTTAAAAATCCCAGTTTGACATGTACTATCCTATTCGTTATTTCAATGAAGTACCTTCCATCTGATACTAAAAGAATCCTCCAACCGAAATATTAAACTTTGTCCACCCCCACTTGATTTAAATGTTGTATCATTGATCGTTATATATCTTCTTGATGTATATTACTTTAAAACAACAATTACTTCTGTTTACTTCTTGTTGTTTGGTTTCTTTATATTTGTTAAACTTAAATTCCTGTTTAAAAGTCGGTGACCTTACACAACTGAAAAAAATGCGACATTATGTGCATTTAGCTGACAGATCTGCAAGATCTCCAATAGAGATTCCATGAATTGAAGTGGCGTTGGTAACACTGTAAGAGTTTCAAAAAGAGTAAGAAAGGTTTGTCGAATCCGTGAAAGCTTACCTTAATAATTACACACAATATTTTCTGGATTTTCTTAGGCAGACGTGGATTATGTGGAATTAGAGCCAGCAGAGAAATAAAGGGGCTTACCAGAAGTCATGTCGGTACTCCAGTATATTTGACTTAAAACTTAAAATTGTTTCGTTTACTCACATTTCGCAACGGAACACGTCCTGATCTAATCATAGTTAACTCTCATCTAGGATTAAGAGTGGCGTCTCTCGCTAAAATAGTGGTTAAAATAGGGGTTAAATGCACTAGTAAACTAGTAAATTACTTTTTAAATAATTTAAAAAAACTATGTGCAAAGGAAAAAAAAAAATTTGCAAGGGAAAAAGAAACCATAAGTTCATTACATAAATTATATGCATATGCATATATAATACATTTGTACAAAATATAAATTTCGTATTCAATACACCGCCGAAGACGGATGTGTCGGATCATTTGCGCAAATAAAACGACGACACAACGCATATCAATTTTCTTGACTACATCTTGCTGGAAATCTAGTAGGACCATTGTCCTGCTACAAGAGAGATCCAGTGGGAGTTTGAGAATGAATGCTGAAGAAGAAGTATTCAATACAGACGTACACTGTTATTAAGAGAATTTTCTATTGCATGGGAAAACCAACATATCAGAGCACGTGGAAGATCTACAGATGATCAACGTCTATTAGCAAATTGCGCGTGCTGAAAAACAAGTTAATTATTCTCATAGAATTATACAAAGAGGAAAGAATACTAATTCTTCCCTTTTCTTAGTTCGTTCTCAAACTCCTTTTGATTATCAAGATGCACTCCGGAGAATGCGTTGTGTTAGTTGAAGCTTTTCTGTGATAACTGCTTATTTCGGTCTGGCAAAAACGATATTTAGTACGCTTTTATTCTCAGAATTTCTACAAATGTGATAATCACTTCTTCGTGGAACCTATTTCGTTGTCTCTAAAACAGTCATAGCATGTAAAAACATTATTATTTGATCCCTAATTGGATTTCGGAAAACGTGAACGTGAAGAACGATAGGGAAGAGATACGTATAACAAATAAAAATTACATATAATGTCCAAAAAATAACTATATATATATATATATATATATATATATATATATGTGTGTGTGTACGGTTATATAACAATATACAAATGGTGTCGGGTTTCTTTCAATTAACAGATAAGGAAGAGGGATGGAGCATCGACTTGAGGTTTGATAGGTAGTGTTTATCTGCAGATTACAAAACACTCATGAACAACCACGTTCGAGGAGAAATATGAGGCAAATAGAAACGCTAAGTTAGATAGATACTCCATCTGTTGGAGACAACGTATTTTATTAACTGTGTAACTACATCCAAAATCGTAAAGAGAAAATACTACTTGGAGTCTGCAAATTGCAAGGTAGAATCTAGGATTGTATGTAATCGGAGGTTGGTGAGTTATTTATGAACAAGTCGATCTTAAAAAATACAGTTCCACCTCTTGGTGATTAAATTAATTGATATTCTGTTTGTTCTAATGATATTAGTACGCATGCGGTTGCGTCTGTGTCTCACCAATGCCTCACTAGACAAACCTCTCATGCAACAGAAAACCTTAGTAGATGACATGCCGTTATATTGAGGTTATCTTCTTATAGAAGCTTCATGACACGTCATCTATACAGTTATACTTCTCATGCTTTTATTTTGCTGTTGCAATGTGTTTTTGTTATTTTCATATATGTATACACCTTCTGTGGTTGGGAGGGAGCCAGGGATGTACTGCGCAGCACTGGAGTGGAGGAAATTAACAACACTGTTTTTTCCTATGGCTGAGGCCCATCATAGAGAAACCGTGACTCAGGACGTGGCAATCCTTTTGACCTGAATATTTGGTTGCATGCCTGGAGCAAATAGAGAAGTTCAGCATAACCAGTAGTCAATTGCTGGCGGGGAATGAGCACAGTGATCCATTTGGCTGCAGTGGTTCGGAGCAGTGCATAAGTTGAAGCCTCCCTTCCTGATGTTGTGATAGTTATTCTCTGACCCGGGGTGGGTCGAAAATCCACAGACGTCCCAGCAATATAATGCCATTTTATGGCATTTGGTCAAAGGGCATGAGCCCATAGACCGCTGGATCAGCAACCAACCAATGATATAGTGGAGGGAAGCGACATATAGTGTCACTATTTGTAAAATATTTTCACCCATTAAAAAATTGGTGAATGGAATGAACAATTGATAGATGAGAGAGCGTGGCGGAAAGATAGACAGACGGATAGGAAATTGGCGAACGAATGTATTAGGACAAACATAGATAAGTACTGGCTCACTGGCGGTAAGAATGATCAGGCAGATAGATGAACAGATAAATATACTTGTGGATTCGCAAGAAGGAGAACATACATATAAATGGATTAATAGACAGACAAGATGGCGAGACTGATGGATAGACCCACAGACACAGTCAGAGTAACAAACGGACACCCAAAGATATTAAAGTGCGGGCCTATGGAAAGTCAGATACGGTAGCTAGGTAGTATGTATGGCTTTTGTGAATCTAACTAAGGCTTTTGACACTGTTTATATATTATAATTATTATTAATGAAAATGCATTGGCGTGTTTTATTCAGTGGTGTGTTCATTAAATGGGTAGGTTAAATAGGCAGGTCGGCAATAAGCTGATTTGCCTAAGATGACGTAGTAAATTGACATCGACTAGATGTCTAAAACTAGAAAAAGTATGTTTTTGTTTGTTAGTTATTTAGGAACAAGCGTTACAGCACTGGGAACATCCCCATATATGCTCTGCTTGCCGTTTCGTCAGCCATCTAAAAGTGTATAAGATCAGTGTCCCAGACAGTGTTGTTTGATGAGAACCTGAGCCTATCGTTGACGGAAAATGTGTCGACTATAGAGCACATATTTCGTTGCTCCGACAACTGCTCCTTTTGTCCTGAGTGTTGTCGCTTTTGCACATACGGAAATTATTATGTAATACCACATATTACTCTGACGCACTTACTCGTACTAACAAACACTGATAGTTCATTACTTAGAAAACATACATACACATACTAACAAAAACTGACAGCTCACTACTCAGACACACATAATTGTACTAACAAACACTAGAATGTGAAATGAAATGTTTTTAAATGTTGTGCAGCAGGAAACACCAAACAAAAATATTTTGTTTGAAAATAAAAAACATCGTTAGCTCAGTAAAGCTAAATTCTGCCTAGCAATTGTTACTATTTACCTGAGTAATGTAACACAAGTGTATACTTTTGTTCTACAAAACAGTTTTATGCTGGGGACAGTTGGTTAGTATTTTGACTAGAAAAAAAACCTGTTTAGTAACTCTATAATTGCCTTCCAAGTAAGTACAGGTCAGGTGTTGGGCTTAAATCGGATTGATGTTGACGTTGTCTCTGTTTCTCTTTCCAATACGTTCAACTATTTCATTTACACCGACTTAGTACAGTTCGGTTATCAGTACATCGTTATTTCTGGTGCGTTTAGTGTAACAGGAATTGAAATGTGTAATTGTGTTTTTGTAGATAAATGTCTAGCTAGATATATGTCACCATATTTGTTTGATTGTTTTGATCTGAGGGATTTTCGTTCACTAGAGTTCTTGTATTAGTTTGTGCCATGGGATGATAGGGTTCTCCAATGAGGATTTTCAAGATAGGGTTCCGCAAATTAGGATTATCCAGCTCTGTTTTCTACCAAGAAGGCTACAACTTTCAACTATGCCTTTCATTTTATAGACCAATGTTTTGTGAGGAAGACTTCTACTAGGTCTACATACATTTATATTCTCAGGCACATAAAGATATATTACAACACGCAGACACACAAAAATAGATATAAATACACACCATAAAGATATACTGGAAAAGGAGAACGGACTTATGCTATGTACCCAAACATTCAACGGTAGTTGAAAATTAATGTCCAATACTGAATCAATCGTATATAAACTATTCAAAAAAAAGACACGCAACATTATTTCAAACCTGTACCAAATATTTTTAAAGAATTAATGTTTCAACCCTGGCATGAAGAAACTTTCGGACTTAAACTAAACTAAACCCGTCTCCAGTCATTTCCAACGGTCAATTGACGATGCTGGTTCGTCCAATGCAGTCGGTTCTGGCGATGCCGGTTCGTAAGAAGAGCACCTCTGCAGGGTCTTCTAGTCCAAAGAACAGGGTCGTGCAGCCGATTCCTGACCATTTAATCTGAAATTCGACGAGCTCTTGGCATTGACTGGACTGTACAGGACGCATATGAAATCGATTTCTGAGGTGAGGCAGCCGTATGAAGCGATCTTCTGCAGGAGTTGTGATTCTGGGTCTTCCACTCGGCCACTGAGTCAGTTTGTTGAAATCGTCTCCAAATGGGACTAGTAGTACTTCTAATCACATTCAATTATCTGGCCACTACATTTTGTGATTGTCCAGACTTTAAGCGTCCAATTATGATGGTGATGATGTATCGTTGTTCTGTAGTGAGATGAACCATATTTGCGCATTGAATTTTGAACTGAATTTATTCGAGGACCGTCAATCTTTTATAGGCATTCAATAATATGTACATAGATTTTTTTTTGGTTCAGAAAGTTTCATGGGATTATCATGAAGCTGTCACGAGTTATTGCAGACATACATAAAGATAGACAGGCAGGCAGACAGACAGGCATTCTTTAAGCTTCTATTGGAATGACGCTGAAAAAAAAATATTATTCATGTTCATATTAGAAAGCAAATGAAAGCATTTCAAATTCATATTGGAATGCAATATAAAGTGTGTTTAAAGCTCATATTGATATGTAACACTCGGGTCTGGAGGGAAACGAATGGGCCGACCAATTAGCCAGTCTCGCCACCATAAGAGATGGTCAGCCTAAGAACCGATCAGTAATACTCATTGATCTTCGTGAGTCTGCACGATCAGACGATTTTAAAATACGTGAGCATGAGTCAACATCGAGAATGCGCGAATTGGAAGTAGATCATAGAGATTTCAAACAAAGATTTAAAAAAGAAAAGTTAACCAACATAGAACCGGAACCATCAGCCATTATACCCTGAAAGATTTATTGAAGCGGACATCTGAGCACGTATGGACATGTCCGACCTGCAAAGAGGATAGTAAGCATATATAATACCTAATTGATACTGTAAAAGCGTTTCAAGCACGTGTAGTAATGTAAAATAAAGTGTGTTTCACGCACGTGTAGCAATGTAAAATAAAGTGTGTTTCAAGCTCATATTGGAATGTTAATGGACAAAGGTTTTATTGAATTTAAACATGAACTAATGATTAAAGCTTCTAGTGTGGAAGAGTTTGGTTAACATGTTACAATATAGAGTTCTGGAGACTTCTAGAACGCCATGGCTTACTTTCTGATTATTTTTGTAATGCTAATTTTGGTGGTATTCAAACTCCAACTGGGATGGGAAAGATTGCATGATTCATAATCTTATTACAATGTGACAGGTTGTATGATTTGTGTTCAAATGGAATGGGAAAGGAAGTATATCTCCAGGTACCATGCTTTACTGCATACTTGAACACCTTTGCAAACTGTTTCTATCACCGAAAGTTTAACGAACATCAGTGTTTGTCTCTGGGACAGCTGGGTGGTGATGTAAACAAACACGTAGACGAAGAGAAACGTGCTGGGAGAAACATGCCACTTTGAACTAAAGAGAGTACAACAGTGTATTTTTGTTAGGAAATATGTAACTCTAAATGTTGCAGATGCCCTTGGAAAGTGCATGCCCTATTTACTAATCTTGGAAGAATGCATTTCCGTCATCTTTCTGCTATCACCTCTATCCATATTTATATTTCTGTTGGTATGTGTTTATTTTTAATTATTTGTTTCTGGTAATTGTGTCTAATTTGTAAAATGTTTTGCACTTTTCAATAATTGTTCAGCGCGTCGACAAATGTTTATTTACCATATTTATGAATTTTTCAGGCAATTATGTCACTTTTCTCTTCATTTTCTAACTTTTTGTGGTGCACATGCATAGCCTTCTTTAGATATTATCGTCTAAGTAATGGTCACACAAGTTGACTAGCCTTTTACTAATCTGTGCTGTTCTATGACGCGACACACAGTATACGTAAAACCACCAATGAGAACTTCTGACTAGTCGGATCAACCAAGATTATTGACGCAGTCTGAAAGTCTTAATATCTGGAGTAGTCTACTGTAGCTATGCCCATCTAAGCATGTGTTTATGTAGTCATTAGCGGTAAATACTGTACACCTCACATATGACAAGAAACAAATAAGGCTTAATTCCATTCATCAACAGGGACTGTCGACAGGCTGGACTGTACTGTAAAAATGACACATTATGTACATTCACAAAACCTTTATAAATGTATAATTTATAGAGAAAATGGTTTAATATAGTTATATTTTTAAGGTAAAAAAAATTGTTTCATAGGGCCGTGGAGAATTTCAAGTTGGATCCAAAAGATCTGTTAAATTTAACAAGTAGTTTGAGCGAAAAATAATTCCGAGTAACATGAATTACGGAACGAGTTATAACTCTTACAGAAAGCTACCATCCGCGGTGCGGGATTACACTAATGGAGTAAACCCTTAAAGATCATTCTCACTGTCTAGCACATCAGCAGAGGATTTCTTCAGACTAAGGGAATAAACCTCATACATATAGTCCCGATGGAAGACTCTTAGGCAGTCGTTTGTGTATATTCAACCATGATCTGGCATCCACTGCGGCTCTGCTAGATTTCATACGTCCCTTCTCGTAGATCTCATCAGCAAAACCGGGAGAAAGATAGTACGAAATTAGCAGGGCATTTTTTTCCCATACATCTTCACCAGACCAGCACGCTTGTATCATGCACCTAGTTAAAGTAAAATAAACAATTGTGCTCTGATTTGGTTCACGAAACGTAAGAGTTATGCGATATTTAAGAGTAATGAATACCTTGAACATGTAAAGTGAAAAAATTGCTGTCATTGATATGGAATTACACAATCTACGAGTTGACAGCTGTTTTTTTTAGAAATTTCAAAGAGAAGTATTACAACTTTTTTCTGGAAAGATGTATGTGAAGGTTAGCCAAAAATGCATGGAGTGTTATGTGATATATATGACATACTCATTACTGCTATAAACATACGAACAGTGGCATAAGAGCATATTGCAGCTTTTTGGATCTCAATAACAGGCAGCACTAAGCATATCATTCGAGAATATGCGTCAACTTTGACAGCCTCCAACGATGATAAAGTTAAGTTCTATAGAAACTTTAATGCAGTGTACACTCAATTCTAAATACAGATCAACTTATCATACTTGGAAACAAACAGTCGTGAGGGTTCAAACCATTGATCCTTGCCAGTTTACCATGGGAAACATACTGACAAAATAAATGAAAATGGTCAAAGATTACTGGAGTTGTGTAAGAAATATTATTTGTGCGTCACAAAATCTATTTATAATGGTCATACATAATAAGGTGTCATTGGCGTCACCCGAGGTGTGGACACAACATCAAATTAACTTTGCTCTAGTTCAATGTTTCTCACAAACTCTTTCTTCCACTACCCCTTTTCGTACATATTTTATAGAGGACACCTCCGAACTAAGGCAGTAGATACTAGTGTGTCTTCGATAAAGAGAGAATGGGAAAGTTTCCTTTAACAAAAGACGTTTGATTTTGTTGACTTTTTGTAAAACATTTTCTCACAAATGGTCACTTAATCTCGATAGCTTCATTTAAAAATTGCGCAGTGGCAATTGTTTTATTCATCATCATCATCATCAGGTGCCATGCCGGCTGCCGTAGGCGGTCATGGCTCTCCACAGCTCTCTGTTCACAGTATTATGTATCAAAGTCGCTATTGTTTCTTTGCCGTGCCAGGTTGTCAAACTGTCTAATATTTTCTCACGTTGTCGCCCTCTGTCTCTGGTGCCTTCAATCTTGCCTGTTGTGATTATGTTCTCTAAACATGCCTGTCTCATGAAGTGGCCAAAAAAAGAAGATTGCCTTTTTCTTATATTGTTGATTAAGGTCCGTTTCGCATTTAACTCTTTTAACACTCTACATTAGTTTTTCTGGCAGTCCATGGTATTCTCAGCATTCTTCTGTAGAACCACATCTCTGTTGCCTCCAATCTCCCACTTTCCAGTTTGTTTATTGTCCAAGACTCGCACCCATATGTTAGTATAGGGGTTATATAGCACTGCAGAACTCTCTTTCTCACTTGTTATGACAAGGTCCTATTACCCAGTATATTTTTCGTTTCTCTGAATGTTGTTTTTCCCTGTCCTATTCTGCATCTTATTTCTGTTGAACTTCTTCCATCTGCTGTAATCATTGTACCTAAATATTTGAATTGGTGGACCTGTTTTAATACTATATCATTCACTTTGATCTTGCAAGGTGTGTTATTTTGTTCTTTGAAATAACCATTACTTCTGTTTTCTTGATAGGAAAATGCCTTTCTCTTTACTTTCTGTGGCTACTACATTAATTAAATCTTGAAGGTTTCCCTCACTTTTTGCAATCAGAACAGTGTCATCCGCATATCGCAAATTATTTATGTTATGTCCTCCCACTGATATTCCCGGGATATCTACTATTGCACGCAATATGTTTTCACTGTATAAAGAGAACAGGTCTGGTTAAAGCACGCATCCCTGTCTGACTCCTTGTTTTATTTTTTTAAAGGGTCAAATTGATTTCCTACTCTTATTGCTGCTGTTTGTTGGCAGTAAAAAAAAAGTAACGTAACCCATAGCATTTATTAATGCCGTAGGGGTGTGAGATGTTAGCGATCTCACATTTCACAGGCTTTGCAAATGAGGGCGGTAGCCATCTCCTCTCCCTCGCAGTCTTTACTTCCCGGATTAATCCGGTACCCATTTGCGATCTGAAAACACCTCCTCCTCAACTGGGGAATGAACCCAGGACCACTCACACGCGAAGCCAGCGCGCCAACCACTGCGCAAACGCGGCTCCCATGTAGATGTTCTTGATTATTCTAAAATCCTTGCTGTCAATGTTCAAATTCTCTAGCATGTGTATAATTTCGCTATGTTTAACTTTATCAAATGCTTTTGTTTAGTCTATAAAACAGAGGTACAGATCTGTTTTTACCTCTATATACCTCTCTATTAGTGTTCTCAAAATATAAATAGCATTGTTGGTACCTCTGCCATCTACAAAGCCACATTGTTCTAGACTTATTTCTGATTTTATTTTGTTTCTCACTCTCTTAATGATGTTTATGAGAAGTATTTTGGTTATTTGGCTCATGAGGCTGATTGTACGGTGTTCTTCACATTCGGTGGTCCATGGTTTCTTAGGTAAGGCTATAAATATGGACCTCATTAAGTCATCGGGTATCTTTCCACTTTAATATATGTCATTCAGCAATTCTGTGATTATTTCAATTCCAAAGTCATCTAAAGCTGCTAATTCTTCTAATGTGATATTGTCTGGATCTGGGGCTTTGCCATATTTCATTTGTCTTAGTGCCTCCCTTACTTCTGCTGTGAGTATTGATGGACCCTCTTCGTTATCTTGTATGTTTATTTCTGGTCTATTGTCATCATAAAGTTCGTCTGTCTCTGTATCTCGTTGTTAAGTTGTTTTATGTTTTATTTTGGTAACACACCTACCTATTTTTGTATATCTTGACATTTTGCCCAGTGTTACCTCAGCCACCTACTTCCTGTTTAGGGTTGTTACCCTACACCGGTTGATTTATCCCCAGTTCTTTGATATATTCTGACCATCTCTGTACTATATGATCTATTATTTAATTAATTGTTTTTTTAATCGGTAAATTTAATGAATTAGTATTTAAATTATTATTAGTATTAGTATTTAAAGTAGTCAACACACTCTTGACGATTTTTTTTTAAATTTTGTTCTGGGGGAGAGAGAGAGAGAGAGATTTAGAGAGAAAGAGATTTCTTCTGTTATAGTTAAGGATAGAAATTATGAGAATTATGCAAACAACAAGATACTTTACAAAAACTTCCCGTCTCACTCGCTAAACAAGATAGGCCTACTCAAATATATTTGTTTCCAAAGAAAGAAAAAAATACACACACACAAAAATAGACGCATGTTTAAAACTGGAGCACTTTCTCCTGTTGTGCTAAATTGAGTTTACAAAATGCATTTCCGGGATTCACTGCGATTGTTAGCTAATGTTTGCTATTGTTGGAATGGTTTAGCTTATTTTTATTTTTACACAGTTAAACTATTTCCAGTTTTAAACAGAAGCTTGCCGCTGATTTCAATATTTCTAGTTGAGCTAAGGTTCAGATAAGAAAGAATTAAATTAATATTAAAAAAGGAAAATTTGATGTGATCAGTGGTCCCTAAATATCTTTCGATCCCTTAAACCCTATACAGCTTCCATAGTGTCCCCTTGAGTAACCATTGCGCCTGTCGGCAGTGACCTTCTGTCTCTCACCGCCTGTATGTGTTTTTTTTCCCCAGTGTGAGAAACCATGATCTAGGGCAGTAGCTCCCAAACTTTTTTGCACTGTAGACCCCTTGCCGATTTTTTTTCCCACAGACCTCCTGTCTGCATAATTTACCTAATATATTCACTTAAAATTTGTTTTTAACAGCTACCACAGTGCTGCCAACTTTGATATATCATTTTGGAGAGTGGACAATTGTTAAAAAAGAAGACCATGTACTATTATTTTGCATTCCCTTATTGAGAAGACACACAAAATGCAAGTAAATATTTAGACTTGGAACGAAACAAATTAGAACCTAATACAATTCTTACATAAAATTAATACACAAATAATGATGTTAATGTGAGGCGTGAACCGGATGAATAGGAATAGCAATTGTTAAATATTTTCTTCAAATTATCGATGTATAGTCTTAAATCACAGAACTGATACCTTTGAGATGTGAGTATATAGAAGAATAGGGAGAACATCATGGAAAGAGAAGAAAACAAATAAAAAGGTGCTAAAGACACTTAATATGAAGACAGAATTACTAAGAGAAATAAAGATCAGGCAAATAAAATATTTTGGACACATTAATAGACATGACACCTTATTGAAGACCTTACCTGAGGGTAAAGTCAACGGGGAGGCGAGCAAGAGGTAGGCAGAGATACAAGTGGGAGAATAACATAACACGATGGACAGGTTACAGTCTAGCAGAGTGCATCACCAAGACAAGAGACAGGGGATGTTGAAGACCCGTTGCAGCCAACCTTCATTGCGGAGACGGTACTTGATGATGATGAGTCTTAAATCTCCACATCAATGATTTGCATTCGATTTCTTGTTATCGTAAGAAGATTGTTAACCAAAGCTAAAAGTCCTTTCCACGTGGTATGAAGATTTAAAAAGCCATAAAAAAACTTTCCATAATACAGGACAAGAAAACGGTTTATATTTCTGAAGTCAGAACTACTTATATCCCTTTCTGGACTGCACCCCAAATTCAACGTTAGTAATTATTAAAATCAGCTGCTCTTGTGACATGGTTTCCGATTATTTAATATCACCATATGGATTGATAATCCATTGTGGTATCTTCATAGTCGAAATATTCTCATACCTGTTTTTAAAGACTGTGTGAAGAAAATTTTAATGTTGCTCTCACACCAAAAACGTCATCATCCTGGTAAGTGAAAAGTTGGAAAACTGGGATTATTCGCGACTTCCAATGTTTTCATTCTTTGGGAGCTACTGCTCTAGTTCATGGTTTCTCACTTTGGGGAAAAACACCTAGGGGCGGTGAGAGACAGAAGGTCACGACCGACAGGCACAATGGTTGCTCAAGGGGACAACATGGAAGCTGTATATGGTTGATATTCATATTTTGTTGATATTTATTATGGCAAGAAAAGCTGCATGGCGAACTTTGTTTTTATTAACTTCATACTGTCAATTCGTAACTGCACGTTAGCCTCATTAAATTTAGCAAACAAATCTGTTATGTACGCAATACTGGTTTTTATTTCATTACATTTCCTTTGAAAATGAAATATGTAGCATCCACAACTCTAAATCGGTCTCAAAGAGGGAAAATAATCTTGTCAAACATAAGCCTTTCGAGAGTCATTATTATGAATAAGTAATTTATGAAAGTCCTTGTAATTTTCTTTGCACAGCTGCGCAAATAACCTAGATTTCAACGAGTTGCTACAAATTGTATTTAATGAGTTTGTGATGAATTGAAGAGATTTATTCATATAGCACTCATATTTTTAGCTGCTAAATGTTCTCCATGAATTACTCAGTGAATTGCAAACATTTCGGTTAAATTTTGTTTTAAATAGCTTAAATAACTGCAATAGCACTCAAACATGACTGGCACTCCATTTGCTGCTGCCGATATTATATTTGATAAAAGGGTCACAAATATATTCTTTCCAAACATTGAATATTGATTCGTCTTTAGTGTCTGTTGTCAATGTTCTCGCAAAGAGTAGTTATTAATGGATTTTGGATTTTTGGTCTTTAACGAAACAAACATATGCGAATAATAGTGCTTCATTGCCAGACAAACTTTACTCCTCCATTTGAATTGAGAAATGGCACCTTTATAGCTAATTATGCAAGAAGCGTTCAACACCATCGCTCATTTCATCAAAACGTCTTTTATTTGTGTTGTTGCTCAAAGGAATTCTTGTTTAAAAATATATCTTATGCAGGCTATTGTAAACGTGTTTTAAAACCTCTTCAACAGCTGGCACAATCAGCTGTTCCCTGAGAGTATGAGACTTTCCTGATTTCTAATAAGTTGTGAGATATGTTTAAAAGCCGGCAAATTATCATTGTCTCTATTTGAAACTGTAGCGCGATAATACTGTCCTGTCCATCGTGGCTCTTTTCTAACTTTTTAAAATGTTGAGTGATAACTACGTTTGATAAAAGTCTGGACTGTTATGAGCACGATGCGTTGCTGCTTTTATAAAAACTAGTAAAACCTTTCACATGAACATAGCACAACACGAAATAGATAGGTACTTGATCTTCTTCTTCTTCGTTCGCTCTCATTTATCGTGTGATTTCTACCGGGAAGCGTGAAATACGTTGTGCTGCAAGTTCCAAAGTAAAACTTTGTTATTTGCACCTCGCTTGGCCACTTTGTGTTCTGGTCGTCCGAGGTCCAGCACATCAATTTTCGTCGTGCCTTTATTTCGGGTAGTAAGCTTCCCTAGTCCGTGACAGCTTGCCTATCTATCGACGGGTACGCGGGTGACTTAACCGAGACTATTGCCGTTGATGTCTATCTCGCATGAGGTGTTCCACCGTCTATGAACTTGCCTCGTGTAATTGTAAAAATGCTTACTTGTCCAGTCCTTGATATTGTCTGTCCATGATTGTGTTTACCCTCCTCTGCTTCTTCCCTTTTCGACAGTTCCATCTAGTATCGTTTCTAACGAAACGTTAAAGCAGCAGGCAAAGATAGCATTCCAAGAGAAGTAATCAATAAAAATTAAGAAGTTTTACTTCCTACCACATCTTTATGAGTTGTTACTCCAGTGTTAGAGTTATGAGTAGTTACTCTAGTGTTCGAGTTATGAGTAGTTACTCCAGTGTTAGAGTTATGAGTTGTTACTCCAGTGTTAGAGTTATGAGTTGTTACTCCAGTGTTAGAGTTATGAGTTTTTACTCCAGTGTTAGAGTTATGAGTTGTTACTCCGGTGTTAGAGTTATGAGTTGTTACTCCAGTGTTAGAGTTATTAGTTATTACTCTAGTGCTAGAGATATGAGTTGTTATTCCAGTGTTAGAGTTATGAGTTGTTACTCCAGTGTTAGAGTTATGTGTTGTTACTCCAGTGTTAGAGTTACGGGTAGTTACTAGAGTTATGAGTTGTTACTCCAGTGTTAGAGTTATGAGTTGTTACTCCAGTGTTAGAGAAATTCACCACAACATTCGAGATTCAAAATATGTTGTACTACAATCGAATGAAGGTGAAAACGATGATTGTAATAATTACGTGAGAATATCATTATTAAGTGTGGTACGGAAGGCGTAATTTTTTCCAATTTTTAAATGGCTGAAAACATACATCCAAATTCACAGTGTGAGTTTAGATCTTGTACATCTACCACATGCATAGTTTTACTCTTAGACAACTTTAGGAAAAATTGAGAGAGCATGAAAGCTCTCCTGTAGCTGCGTTTGTCGACCTAACATAAGCTTTCGACACTATTATATCATAAAGTTATATCATAGGCTTACATCATTAAAAAAAATAGTGAAGGTATTTCAGGTAATATGCCGTGCTTGGTGCTGCAGAAACTGTCGGTGAGCGATGCTCTAGGTGTGGTTAAATAGCATGGTGATATGCATTTTAAAGGATTTGTTAAATAGTTCCCCATGGTGTCCCACTCAGTTTACTTAGTGTACCTATATTCATGTTGCTTTTGTTCCTGCTTTGGTCGTGTGATGTTTTTCGGATTTTGTGATATGATCAGTCCGTGTCACTTTAGCCTCAAATGTTCCTTACAATAAGTAACTTACTTTTGGCACAGGTTCCTACTATATGTCACTCTAGTCCAGGGGTGGGCAACTTTTTGCTGTGTGCCAACTTGAGGTTTCAAATTATTCAGAGTTCCAACATCACATATCATTTTATACAAGTCGATGCCAATATTCTTATTTTACCATATATTTTATTTTTATATTTTAATTAATTAATATATAGTGATATTCAATAATATGTAAATATGTATAATATGTAACAAGTCTGGATAAGTCTGTGGCTGGTACCCTGCTACGCCCAACTGACGAAATGAGCGAGGAAACGCCGCTAATCGATTTATAATCAACTTTATACAGGAAACGTGACGAGTACGTGCCATTTTTAATTGCTTGGCGTGCTAAGTGTGGCACCCGTGCCATAGGTTGCTGACCCCTGCTCTAGTTCATTGGACTAGTTACATAGATGCGTTTTCGGTAAGGTGGGTGGAAGTTACCTAAAAACACAAAATCGAGATATCTAATATTGATTGTCGTAATCGAGATACGGAGTTGATCATCTACATCTATGACTAAATTAGAAATGAATGTTTCTTTCGTCCTGTCAAATTATTTCAGAAATAGTAATTTTGTTTTCTGTGTATGCACGGCATCAAATTACTCTATACCAGGGGTGGGAAAACTACGGCCCGCGGGCTGCATGCGGCCCGCCATTGGATATTTTGCGGCCCTCAAACATATTTTTAAATAAACGAACTATCTTCACAAATCATTTTTTTCCCATTAATATTACGTAGAAATCCATTTTAATTCGACTTTCTTATATATTAAATATACAATATATTTTTTTCCAATTTGACATCATTTAAGTATTAATAGATATATATATATATATATATATATATATATATATATATATATATATATATATATATATATCTTCAATGAAATTTTACTATGTTTAATATAAGTGTTTAATATTGAGTAATTTACTATACTAGAATTGACGTAATTTGATTGGCTGAATATTTATCAATGATTATAAGTACTCGGACGATATAATTTTATAAAGGTTGAAAATTGCCTTTCAAATTATAATGAATTGTTTTTAACTTTTAAGCAATATGTTGGGATGTATGTTTAGTTTATATTAAAAAGATGTTTCATACAAAATAGAATATCGCTAAAAGCTGTTATAATTAATAATACATCGTTACAGCAATAATGTATCGTCAGAAATACCCCCCCCCCCCTCATATCCTATGAATGGAATGCGCAAATACTCGATTTGCAATCATTTAAGCTGCACAGTGCATGTGGAATTCCCGGTGTGTTTTAATAACCATGACGTTTGTAGTTTTGTAGTTACCATTCTTAAATTTCCGTATTTATATTGCAACAGAGTTTTCTAAATCTAAATAATTATATTCGCGTTGCTGGAGGCACATTTGTTTTTAGTTAATTTTGCTACATTTTAAGATATTTTTATTATAATGGGTGCATCCAAAAACGTAAGATGGAAAATGAGTGTCGGGTTTTCAAAGACGAATAGATTATCAAATATTGTTTTATGCAAGTTGGCAACAAATGTTTGCTTGCTGTGTCACGAATTAGTGGCTGTTTTTAAAGAATATAACTTAAAAAGACATTACCAGACAAAATATCCCAAATTCGGACACAATCTAACATCTGAAGAAAGAAAAAGAAAATGCATGGAGTTGGTAAAAAGTCTGGAGAAACCACAAACTGTGTTTACAAAACAGTCTTTAATTCAAGATCCTGCAACAGGGGCCATTTTGGTGTTGTCACACAAAATTATGAAATACAACAAACCATTTTCTGATAGTGAATTTATTAAGGAATGTTTACTCGATGCAACAAACATTCTGTGTCCAGAACAAAACATCAAATTTGACAGTATTACATTATCCAGAAGAATTGTGGTCAGACGTGTTGAAAAGATAAGTTAAGATTTGACCCTTCAACCTCAAGAGGCAAGTAAGCATTTTTTGTGGTACTCTCTTGCATTGGACGAGAATACTGATGTACAGAATACTGCTTAATTATTAGTTTTATACGTGGAATAAACAATTCTTTTAAACTCTTTGAAGAGTTACTGAGTGTTGAGTCGATCAAAGACACTACCACTGGCCTCGATATATTCAATGCTGTTAGTAGCTGTATTGAAAGAGCTATGTTAATGTGGAACAAGATGGCCAGTATTACAACTGATGGTGCTTGTGCTTTAACTGGAAAAATATAGGACTGATAAAGTTGATCAATGATAGTATTAAGTCAGAATATCCTGACCACGTAATATTACCACTTCACTGTGTGATTTATCAGGAAAGTTTGTGTAAATCTGTTTTAAAAGATAAGCATGATATTGACACAGTTGTTAGTGTCATAAACCTCATCAGATCAAGAGGACTCAATCACAGACTGTTAAGAGCATTACTAGACGATCTAGAAACTTAATATTCTGATGTCCTGTACCACAGTACAGTTCGATGGTTGAGTCTCGGAAAGGTTTTAAGGAGAGTATGGGATCTTTAAGAAGTAATGTTAATAGTAATGTTTCTAGAGATGAAGAGCATAGAATGTGACTTCAATGCTAACATTGTTGATGCAGAGTAGAAGCTTGACTTTTTATTTGGCATTGGAATAATGGAAATATGAAATGAACTGAATGTTAAACTTCAAGGAAATGGTTTGTTTGCACATGAAATGTATGTTCATGTAAAATCATTTCAAGCCAAACTCTCACTGTTTTCCAGACAAGCAAGTGAAAACATGTTTTGTCACTTCCCTTTGCTGAAACAAGAAACTATTTCTGATGAAATGAGTAAAAAATGCAAAGCTCGTTAGATGTAGTGGTTGAAGAATTTGGAAGAAGATTTCAAGAACTTGGAGCAGCACTTCAATGTTATCAGTTCTCCTCTCAGTGCAGAAGCTGATAAAGCCAGAGGGCATATACAGTTGGAGTTGCTTGAATTACAAGCCAATCATTACCTGAAGGAAAAATGTATGTATGAATGTTTGTTGGATTTCTATGGTTCTTTGCCTGAACAATCATTTCCAAACTTAAAAAAACTTTGCAGCTAAATTTTTGTCATTATTTTGATCTACTTATATTTTTGAACGGGCATTTTCTTGCTTAAAAATCAACAAATATAAGAATAGGTCTTTATTATCTGATTGCAACTTAAATGTAGTCTTGCAAATTTCTACAAGTACACTTGTTCCAGATCTCAAAGGTATTATAAAATCTTACAAGCAATTACATACATCTTATTAGAAATTAATAATATCAATAAGGTTGTGACTGTATGTGTATGGTGTTTTTTTTTTAATCTTCATTAAAACTATTGATATGAACCCATATTGTAACTGTATGCAACATAATATTTTTCAAATATTGTTAAAATATTTGCAAAACCTTTTATTCTTATTAGAAAATATACTGTTATAGTGTAAGTCTGTTAGAAATGTAATTTATTTCAGAAGTTATCTACATTATGTAAAACTACCTTTCTTTACAATAAAAATATTTAATTGATTACTTACCGAGAATTTTAAACAAAAATATACATAATATTATATGTGGCCCTCCAATAGCTTTACAATTTTCAATGTGGCCCTCTGCACAAATAGTTTGCCCACCCCTGCTCTACACAAATCTTATATTCTTTTAATTCTAAAGAATATTATCTGAAACTGCAGAATTATGTATCGAATGAGAATTATGCTGGTTTAACAGTGTAAGGTGTCAACAAAATAATATAAAACTGATGTTTGGAAAAGAGTCACTTATCTAAAGGAGGTAGCTTGATATAAAAATAAGATACAGTACAAGTAGATGACACCGCATAGTCGAGTTATTTCCCTTGTCTGTTTGGAAATTTCATGTTCACCATTTAATATTTTAAATATTAATTTATTTTTCCGTTTGCGTTAGGATTATGATAGTTGTATTTTACAGAATTAACCCTAACTCTAACAATGTACTCACAACAGGCAAGATTGAAGGCAACAGAGACAGAAGGCGACAACGTGAGAAAATATTAGACAGTCTGGTAATAAATATTATCATTAAATATTTGACAACCTGGCACGGCAGGGAAACAACACGAGCTTGATACATAATGCTGGAGATAGAGAACTGTGGGGAGCCATGATCGCCTACACCAGCCGACATGGCACCTGTTGATGATGATGATGACTGAATTGTATGTTATTCAGCATTATGTATGTATCAATTCTTTATTTTTGTGTTATACCCTTTTATGCCTTACAGCGTCAGGGGTAGAAGAGTCATATGGAGCCAGCCTTTTTTGTGTGCTTCATATATGCGTTTTTGTTGAGTCTTTAATTTCTGTAATCCATCTTTTGCATGGTCTGCCCATAGCTCTGTATTCATCATCTCTGTATAATAATATTTCTTGAAGGGAACTATATGAGGGTAGTCTGGATGCATGTTAAAAGCACTTAATCTGTTGTCTTCTGATGTAATCCAGGATTGACATTGTGTTTGTTAGTCTTCTGATGTTTTCATTTCTAATTCTGTTTCTTATTGTTACTTCGCGCATTCTACGTAGAGAAGCCATTTCTGTTGTAGCAAGTTTTTCTTTGTCTTTTGTTGTTAATGTCTACGTTTAGAATGGGTAGCATCGTGATGGTATGATGATTGTTTATATAGTGCAGTTTTGGTGCTTTTGCTCACATATTTGTTTTTGAAAATGAGACATCTGCCTTAAGATCTGTTATGTGATGCATTTCTTGGGTGTTTTTTCATTTGATAGATACGATGCTTCTAAGATACGAGAAATTTGTTTTTGCAATTGACATTACCTTGATTTTATTTATGTGTTTATCTTCATGCTAAAGTCCCTAAATGTTGTGTGGAATCTATTTATATGTTTTTGTTGATATTATTCTGATATTGATATTATTGCTTGATTGTCTGCAAAATAAATTTGCTCAAGAGGTTGTTTAGGTTCTCTTCTTCAATGGTGTTGGCAATTTTATATATACAACCAATATATGTAATGAATAGCAAGAGAGATAGAACCAGCCTTATATTAACTAATAAGCATTTTAAACACCTAGTTCCCCAAGGAGACATGCCCTGATAGGGATCCCACAGTAAATGTGAGTGTTTTAAGAAAATACACTTTTCAGTTTACAAATTCCATGACAAAACCCAGCTGAATTCAGATGTAAGCTTAGTAAATAGTGATGTGTTTAAAACAGTTGATTCTCTCAAAATTATTAAGCTAATGTGGAGACACCTTTTCACTTTAGTGACTAAATTACTCAATACAATGTATCACAGTAACACTATGTAGAATTTTCAAGAAAGCTCTATAAAATTCTTTTTCACAAAATAATGTCAAGAGAAATATCAGCCTGGAGTCAAAAGTACACTTCTGTTGCAAGTCACAGGACACAAAAGTGGCAAACTCTTATCCTCATGGAATTCACAATAAACCTAGAATTTACTCTTTTCCCTTCAGCATATACTTTCCTTGTCAGCTAGGTGGCAAAGTTGTTAGTGAGTTCCATGACAAACACGATTCAGTTGAACTTGCTCGTGATTCAATAATCTATCATCTATATAGACAATTGTATGTATTAGTGACACCTCAAAATGTAACAATTGTTGGAAAGATGTGTCCTAGAAATTGTATGCTTTAATTATTATTTGTTACTATATAATTTCCTTTTCAGATAAATCAATCACACAAACATTCAATAACTAAAAGTGAGATTTGAATTCAGTTATTATTATCTGTTTTGTATTTATTTGCACATTTAAAAGAAATGTTTTGCATGGGTTACAATGGAAATGAAATGGGAATGACAATAAAGAAGTAGAAATATGTCCTTAATGATACTTTAACAGAGATATACACAGGCTTAACATTGTCATCCAAAAATGAATGTGATAAAGAAAACATTGAACTGTCACAGAAGCTGCAAAGTACAAAATTATTAAGTTTTTGCTCTATACTATCTGCACACAGCAGATACATCAATATAATGTTTAAACATTTTGGAAAAATGCTGTTTTGTCTTGCCACAATCATATTTCTAGTGATAATACAGCAATCAATTAGCCACTATTGCAGTCAGTCCTATTACAGGAAATCAGCCCTAAAGTACTGATGTCTTTATTTCTTTGGCAATCATCATTCTCTCAGGCTGGAACTATTGACTCTAAGTATAGTCTGTGGTCTGTTTCATAGTTACAGGTCTGCTATGCAATTTCATTTCAAAGTTGGTGTTTCACGACGTCCTTCTACACACATCTTTACATTGCAGACAGTAATGTAATAAAACATTTCCTGCTGTTAAATTGCCATGATGCAGTGACACATGCTGGTTGCATCTACCTTGAATTTGGTAAGAATCGATATACGAGTATAACAATAAATGAGATAGTAGTCATCATTGAACTTTGAGATTAAGCCAGTATCATAGATATGACTTTAGTTAAGAGGGTGTTTTTCCCTTTAAAAACATGATTTCTTCATTGTTTTCTACAGTCAGACATCTGGTTACAGCGCCAATAGCTTCAATGAATTGTGTGATTCGCTTCAGGTCATCCATGGAACCCCTCAAGTCTGGAAGTAATGCTGTCTCAGTAGGCCATATTTTCTCCCTCTCTTCTTGGTATAGTTGACAGGCATGAAGAGTGTATTCTGCAGTCTCTGGGTTCAGTCCACAGTTACACAAGTCCGTCTCACTAATCTTCAGTTTTCAGAACATGTGACTTCTCAGTCTGTTGTGGCCAGTGTGTAGTCTGAAGATGATGGTTTGTTCCTTGCATGACATTTGATGGTAGGGGCCATTTGGTTCTGCAGTTGGGTGCATCTGCTTCCACTTTTTCTTAAATTCTGCTTTTAACATGGTCTTACATTCATAGTATGTATTATCACTTTCTATTTGTTCCAGTGATCCCCCTTTCCTAGCCAGGAGATCAGCTTTTTTCATTTCCAGGTATGCCACAGTGACCAGGGATCCACTGCAGTACTGTTTCTTTGGTAGTACTGCTGAGGTGTAGTAAGCAGGCCATAAGTTCACTCATGCTCGTGTTCTTTGGATCGTTCAATGCCTGCAAAAACATGATTTTATTTTGTTATATTTTTTGGAGGTGGGGGGAATAGCTGAGTGGATGGGGGTGTTTTTCCCTCAGATTTACTAGTTTCTCAGTACTAAATATCCTTGTTATATTTTCCTAAGGAGGGGGGTGTTTACAGTCTTGAGTTAAGTGCTGGATTCAATCATAAAATTTGCAGACTTCAATGTTGATATCTTTCCTTATGATGGGTATCATATCACAATGGGTTCTTGACATCTCTTGATAAATTGGTCTACTATAACTTATCAAAAAATCATCTGTCCTGGACAAGGTGGGAGAAAACAAGTTTTTTTTCTGAGTTTCTCACCTTTTTGTAGGTAGTCCGACTTTATGATTAAGCTAACAATTACAAATAATTGGGAAATTGATCAATGACAAATACAGGTTTTCCCATGTGCCGTTGTGACTTGGTAAAGGGATACTATATATGGAGCTACTGTATAATTACTCTGAGAATGTCAACTCTGAAGAGAACTGAGCATGTATTACTGCCTTGGCTGTAGCAATATTGACTGCCCTTTTACCAGTAGTTACATCTCATATTCAACTCTTTAACATTCATTTCTGAATTGCTTGATAGGGACGGCTAGATTATTATTTCCTTTACAAAAACAAACATAATTCCATAATTGAATAGTATATTTCCTATGCACAGAGTCTTTATGAAAACATGGAAGCAATAATCCAATATCATTTATTATCACAGAAACTGTGGTGTATAACTTCTCTTTCTTTTAATCAATGTCATGCAGCATTTCTGATCTGTCTATTCGACTAAATCAAATTTTTGTGTTTACAAGCTGTTGCTAATAAGTAAAGGGTTCTTCTGAGGCGGTTATTTATAGAGGTCTGTATATATTCCTGTATTATCTTAGTCTATAAAATATTAATGGCCTTTGTTGTCTTTGTAGGCAGTCAGAAAGCAGGCCAATGTCAGAATTGTTAATAGTTACTCATACTATCAAATGGTAGTCTCTCGAGGATGAATTTGCCAATATTCAACTTTCAGGTGCAACATCAGTAAAGATAATTCAAGTGTGATTCAAGAGGTCAAAGTTCCTTGTCTGCACGTTTTACCTCCATGTTCACTCTTAAAGCTTCATTTGATGTTACAATGACTCTTCATAGGATCACTCTCAATGCAGTGAGATCTTCTGCTAGGTTCTCTGCCTTGAACTTGGATCTATCATAAAATTATTTAAAGATGTTCTACAGATGTCTTTGAATGTCTGTATTGATCCATTCAATCTACAGTTAAAATTGTATGTTAGATATGAGTTACAAAATACATCTTATATTGAAGTGCTGTCACTACTCAATTATTTCAGTCCAAAAAAATGATGTAAATTATGTAAAATCTTAATCATAAACTTACTCTTGAATGTACATAATAATAGTCATTCTACAAACTAACATGATTAAGTAGATTATAACTCAGGAAAGTCAACACTTTTCTCAAATAAGTACACTAGTTATAAATAATTAAACCAAATATGACTATAAAGCGAGAAAGTCTACATGGATTTGCATTTCTAAAATACAGTTGAGAGAAATCAGTCAAACAAAGCTGACAGTAACACAATCCACCTTCTGCCTAGTGATAAAAGTTTTCACTCCTAGGCAGTAGCACATGCCAGTCTGTAAAATCTGCATGTTTTCTGTATAGTTGTGACAGATTTCCAGATAAAGTGTTTTGGATACATGGGTATGGTGGAAGAAGTTGTCCAGCCTACACCAACTTTTAAATCATGTTACTTCTGGTAACATGTTTCATTATAATCAGGAAAAAGACATTCTCTCACAACAATGCAGTGTTGAAAGTTAATATGAAAGGATAAAAAGTGGAGATATCATAGCCTAACTGCCAACTGTGATATAACAAACATCATGAATGAACTTGGAAAACGAGAAGCAGAATATCATGGATCACAGCAACAAAAGAGACTGATAAATATAAATTTAAAGCCTCGTAATTGCTGAAAACACACACAAAAAAGCAATACAAATTTAGAACACATCAAGGTGCTAACAATCAGGCAGTGATACATGGGCTCAAGAGTACATATAAATATCCTTAGAAGCAACACTGTCATGAGATGTAGATGTTAAATAGCAATTGGACTGTAAACAAATCACATTATTCAAAATGAAGTACTACCAAAGGATTATGAGAATATCCTCAAAGATTAACCATAAAGCATTGAACACAATAAATATCAAAACTAAGTCCCCTAAATGTCACTTTGGTACAGGAACGCACATTTTTCTGTATGTATATTCTTCAGTGTTCATTCTCAAACTCCCGCTGGATTTATATTGTGGCATACCAATGGTTTTGCAAGATTTCCAACTGGATGTAGTCCAGAGAATGGAAATGAGTTGTGTCGCCGTTTTATTTGTGCCAATTGCCAGACACATCAGTCTTCAGCAGGTTATGTATGTATGAATGTATGAATAGATAGTAATTGTCTATAAAAAGGGTTCATAATGGAGAACATATTCTCTGACAAAACATACAGGGATGCTTAAGACGATGATGGATTCAAGACATCACAATCTATACATCTATTGTTGATAAATACAAGGTGACTAGCACAGGATGGTTTCACATTAACTGCAATGGAAACAGGTGGTTTGGACATGATATGTCGATACCAGCAGTTTTGAAGAGACAAGAAGCATGTTTATCTTGAATTCTGAAATAAGCATGACATAAGATAGCATGTTATAATTATTGGTCCCTGGTATATACACTGTGAGTACATTGGCATGTCTATTTCAGGTGTTCATACACATGGACTGGTAAATGAATATGAACACATACGTAATAATTGGTACACTTTACATTAGGGACAATTTATACTAGACAAGTGGAAGGGAAGAAATGCGGTATTTTGCATTAGAAAAGATGGTAAACAGTAAGGGATGTGATAGAACACAAATGTGGTAGACAAATTAATGCAAGAAATTATAATCATTGCAAATAAAGACTTTGGATTTGAATGCGTGATAAACTGATGTCAATGTCAACAGATCTCAGCCAGTACAAGTATATACAGACTTCCTAGTCACACCTATACAGGTAAGTACTACATGCAGGTGCTTATCGTAAAGAGAGAACAGGTAGATTTGTATCAAAACACATATAGTCGGGATATTAGAGATAACAACGTGGGACATGTTTTAGCAGCTTAGCATTCACATGCTCGACAAGAAAACTGTAATTTATGACACATTTATAGAGTGGTTATAAAACCAGTATCTCCCTCCCTCCCCTATTTAATTATTTCCCTTGGCTATGTTTATCAGTATACATTTATCATTTATTAATTTAAATACATATTTATTTAGGGTTAGAGTTAGTTATGCAAAACATAACTAACCCTAACAAATTAATATTAGTACACAAAGAGTGCCAAACATATACTTCAGAAGTATTCTGAATATTAAACGCTGAGGCAGACATATTGGCCAGAGGATACAACACTGGAATGAAAGCTCAATGGGACACTATGTGAACTACAAAAGACTGAGTTTTATTCAGGAGACAAAATTACAGATATAGACATGTTTCAAGTGAACGAAAGAAGAAGAAATTAATTATTTAAATAATATTTAGATTAATTAATCCTAAAAAAGCAGGGAGACACAGTTCGAAACAGTCCTAATTTTGAATTGAATGTTGCATAACTAGGACTGTGCTCTAGAGCAGAATAAGGAGTGTATTTAACCAGTAAGTCATAGGGACCATCAGCATGCATACTTTTTTTTACACCTGTTAGGGAAGACTAAATACCTATATGTCTGTCCAGCACATGAAGGATTCAATAAACAAAGTGCATCTATAATTTCACAACCACAAAGGTCAGTAACAGTCACATCTATGTGGGTAAAGCATATGAAGGTTGTCATCAGCACACACCAGAAAAGTCCAAAGGTGCTCTGATCATCATCTCAGTAAATCCAAATGGTAGAAGCTCACAATCACAAATATTGCATGATCATATCATTTATACAATCAACATAAAGATAAAATGTTTAATTATCGAAATAAGTGCAGGAATAAATATCTAGGAGCATTTTTACAGAGGTAGTATGGACAGAAAGATTGAGACAAGAATTCAAAAGGCCAACTACATAAATTATTAACTTACATTAATTTTGAAACACAAATCTATCATTATGGAAACCAAAACATAAATCATAAATTCAATCTTCATACCAACATTATGTTATCACTAACTAAAGAACAACAGCGAAAGCTTACTACAAATGACATTAGATGTCTAGGAAAAGCAGCAAAAAGAACAAGAAGAGATGAGAGGGATGAAGAGATTACAAGAAATATTGGAACATTTGTGGTCAAATATATTGAAAAAGAGACCGAAATGGTTTGGTCCCTTAATGAGAATGAACCCTTATTGGCCAGTGGCAAGAACATAAAATTGAAACAGCAAGATGCACAGGGTGACCAAGAATAAGGTGAATTGAAGAAGTTACCAACATTCTGAGACATCACAATATTACTTTATATCAAGCGGCCAAACATGCCATAGTCCAAAAACCGATCGCCATTCAATCCTGCAAAGCCTTACAACAAAAGCAGATAAAAACAAATAGAATATACTGATAGATATGTCAATTATTACAAATCTAACAATGGCCACAGACATGATTGCTGCAATCCATAGATGTTATGAGCTATGAAGCTATATTTTTCTTATTTTGGAAATTCTTCAATTGATGGTTTCACAGCAGCTTTCTTTCCTACACAGAAAACTCCAACTCTCAGTGGTAAGCAAACCCTCCAACTCATGGTTTGACCGTAGCTCTCATTCTTACACAGAAAACTCCAACTCTCAGTGGTAAGCAAACCCTCCAACTCATGGTTTGACCGTAACTCTCCTACCCAGAAAACCCCAACTCTCAGTGGTAAGCAAACCCTCCCACTCATGGTTTGACTGTAGCTCTCTTTCCTACCCAGAAAACTCCAACTCTCAGTGGTAAGCAAACCCTCCAACTCATGGTTTGACCATAGCTCTCTTTCCTACACAGAAAACTCCAACTCTCAGTGGTAAGCAAACCCTCCAACTCATGGTTTGACCATAACTCTCTTTCCTACACAGAATACTCCAACTCTCAGTGTTACGCAATGTTTTGAGGAGACGCCTCCTACTGTAAAGTCTCAATATAGCAAAATTGATGCTAATACAATTGGTTTTTGGGAACTACCAACTATACAGGGCTACTCAGGTAATACTTCATACTTGCAATAACAGATGCATCAAATGAGAAGGTACAGGTATCACAGCTTCGCTGTAAACAGCAACACAATGAAATAGGAAAATGAAAGAATGTATTAAGAAGCACATGGTGCAGAAAATGTTAATCTGTGTCCCTTTTAATCTTTAAACATATGAAATCGACATCAGAAAGATAGGTATCACATCATGCATTGAATATATAGAGAAATAACAGATAAAATAGTTTGGACATCTTATGAGGGTGAACAATCAACTTCATATAAGAGCTTATAACAAGATGGAATTAGGATATAGAGCCAAGGCTGACCTAGGAGAAGATAGATAGACATCATCAAGACCATCCTGAAATCATGACTACACCTCAACCAGAGCAACATACCTGGCTCTGGACCGCAGACTACATCTCCTTCAGAAACCCCTATGCTCAATGGCAAGTGCGGAAGCTACAACAACACTACCACCTGGGGATAGACAATAGACAATTGAAAAAAATAGACACTACACACAAACATAATGTCTTTTTAATAAGGAATATACCACTCTGAGCAGAAATCTTCTTCAAAAGGTCTTGTATTAAGACGAAAGCTGGAGTCTCCTGGGCATGAAAGAAAGCACAAAGAAAATCACCCCCACTGCACATAGGAAGTAGGAGCAAATTGCTCTCAATTCTTGGGGATAGTGATAAACAAACAAACTTAATATGAACATTACTGGGGGGGGGGGGGAGAAAAAAACAATAAGAATTCACCAAACAGCAGGGAATGAAAATCAAATATATGCATCATCAAACATTCATTTCATAATAAATATTCTGTAACAAATGCATACTGTGTCCTATATACAAATATGTATTTACATAAACCATACACAAAAATATCATTTAAATCAATTATTTTTACATGCTATTCAGTCAATAAATAAATATAATAGGTCAAATTAAACATTTTATAAAATAAAACAAGTATGTACAAGTAAAACTCCTTATCAGATCTAGATAAAAAAAAGGATAATTTTAATAATACTAAATGTTGATTACGGTAGTAGATTATGAGGAGACAGACTTATGCTGTTCATTCTGGACTAACCACTACTTTCTTTGAACGTGTTAAAATTGATGTCCGATAGTGTATGAAGAAGTTTAAGAAAAATTTAACAGTTAGTTAGTTAGTTTTCTCCTTTGGTGCCAAGGGCTGCACATAGGGCAGAAGTCATGTTTCTCCATGCCATGTGGTTTGTTGCAAGTTGTTGTAGTTCTTGGGTGGTGTTACTACCCATTGTCATTGCCTCGTTCTTGATTGTTCTTCATAGTGTTGTTCTGGGTCTTCCACGTTTTCATTTGCAATTACTGAACATACATTTTTTAAACTGATGTTATTGAACTCCACGACAACTCATTATGCTCAATTGTCCTCATTATGTTAAAGGGTGACTGTTTTTAAACTGCAGAAATTAAGAGAATTGCAATGGTGACATCAAAACTAGAATAAATTTTAATTCATTGGCAAGGAAGAGCAGTAAAGTAACACATTACATCTAATCGGAGCAAGGATATTCCCAGTAGCAATTATGACTGTGAAACATGGACACAATGTAGTGTCAAAGAGAATTTTTTCCCCTTCAAAATAAAAAGCTATAAAAGAATACTGATAATACAGTGGTTAGTGGAAAAAAAAGGAATCAAGAAGTTTTAAGAGCATTACATGTGGAAGAGGGTTGACTTCTAAACAACATAAACAAGAAAGCTAAGATTTTTGACCACATAATGAGACATAAAAACATGCAAAAGAACTATAAGTGGGCGGCATGTTGCTGGTAACACGGGAAAGAAGAGGTTATTTCTGAAGACATATTTAGACATATCCTTTACATCAGATCAACTTGCCCAGAAACACGAGGATTTGATTCTATTATTTTATCATTTCTGGACTAACAGCTGTACACTCCTAAAATTCCCATGAGTTCCATCCCTTTTAGAGCATGGGATAGGGTATGTATAGTCTGCATAGCTAGTTGATTGTATATCTTCTTTATCATACAATTGTATTGCCTTCCTCTACTATATTCTTGGGTAATTTCAAATTCTATCAATCTCTTAATAACAAGAATAGAGAGGAGTTCAGAGAGTCTATAAAGAAGACTATGTTCTGGAAAGAATGTATTGAATTAATAATAACAGTCCTGGTTAGTGGGTTGCTAAGGAGTTATTCCAGGCTGATGATAAAAGACTACAACTTTATTAACGCAGTATGTAGGAAATTATTTCTACTCTAGCACGGAAGGAAAAATAATCTTGAACTTGTAAAAGTTTATTCTTCTTCTTCTTTCGTTCACTTGAAACATGTCTATATCTGTAATTCTGTCTCCTTAATAAAACTCACTGTCTTTTTTTGGTTCATACAGTGGCCCATAGAGCATTGATTCCAGTGTTGTTTCCTCTGGCCAATATGTATGCCTCAGCGTTTCATACTCAGAATAATCTTGAAGTATATGTTTGGACAACACTCTGTGCTGTCTGTCCCCATGGCCGAGTTGCCAATCTTGAACTTTGTATACATGTGACTGCGGAGTCAGTTGTGTCCTGTTCTGAGGCGTAGAATTACAACTTGTTCTGATCTATTCATAATGTGATAGTCATATTGTGTTGGTCTTTGTGGCTTTCTTATTGACTTCATCTGGGTTTTTTTCATCCATATCTTCATGACAGAGGGAGATTTAATAGCCACTCAGCAACTTAACCTAATATACATTAAAGTCTAATTCTAATGAAAAAGTTAATGTCTACATACAACATCTTGATAACAAATTAAAATAGTGTTGAACACTTGTTAAAATAGGAGTAAAAAATTAATAAATGTTCCTTTTAATTACCTTTTTTATTAAAGTAATCAGAAAAGTTAGATTTTTCTACAAAATGAATCCAACTTTAAAACGGTTATCACCTCAAAACACATTAGAACTTTCACATGTACAATTGCTTTTGAAATTATCTAGCAAATTAAACTTTTCAACAAATCATTTTTAAATTTAGAAACCTTATTTTATTATGCCAGTAAGAAGAAGTGACCAGGAATAATGATCTCATTAATGTAGTCTCATTGATGTAGTCTTTTTGATGTAATCTCATTGATGCACTCAATTCTTGCAATATCAGTTAAATGGTAATTCTGATATTTGGAGTTCTACTTCAAGCCCATTTTATTATAAATTATATTAGTTCCCAGAATGAGAAATGAAAATACATTGAGACGAGAAGCTGTGATGGCAGTAAATGAATAGGAGATTAAGATTCAGAAATGATAAACAAGTTTGGAAAGTGGCAGTGAATACAGTAGCTGTTAATTGCCAGGATAAAACCTGCTGCATGCAACCATCCACAATATGTAGCTATTAAAGCAAGCACAAATGTGAATCAATGGATTTAACTGACTTGAAAAAAGTTCATCTTTCTTGCAATGAATATGGTAATTATTAACAGACTCAACAAACAAAAAAGTTGTAATCACATAGTAGGCAAGATAGGATAATGACAGTAATATAATGACATCACACAATGAGCCAATTACTAAACTTGTTTCTTCTACTGGCATTCAAATCTCAAGCCAGCAATTTCAACACTCACAAATGCAGTAATGCTAGTGACAGATTTATATCTTATCATATGATTGCTGGTATCCTGATAGCATTCAGTGACAACATAGGTAGTATTCATTATGGATTTTTTGAGTTGATACTTTCTCCTGGTACGTTTAATATCACTGAGCTGCCACCAGAGTACTGTTTCAATTTGTTCTGAAATCATTAGTTCCAGCTGAATTATTATTCACAAACACTTTCAATTTTAGTGTATTCATGTTCAATACCTTAAAGTCTCATTTGCAGACATCTTTTTAGCAGGAGAGAATACCCAGCAGTAATTGCTAGAAGCCTTCTTTCAAATACAGGTTAACCTTAATGATCTGGCTGCCCTCAATCTAGCATTAGTGATTCAGCAACTTTAGGCAGCATTTTTATATAGAAGACTGAATATATTAGAAGTCTTAATAATCACAACAAAGACACATGATGCAGCTACAGAATACAGTGGAATTCCTCTATTGTACATTCTTTTATAACAAATTTTTCTATATAACAACTTTTCAAAATTCCTTATTATATTTATTCTATATTGCTTGTACTATATATAGCGAATTTCTGTTATTACATACATATTTTGTCTGTCCGACTAAGTTGCTATAACGGGATTTCACTGTATAATGTTTCGTTAAAAGTTGTACATATTAAATAGTCATTTAATACTTATATGTATCTCTGAAAACAGCTGTAATTGTGCCTAGTCCAAAATTAGGGTAATAATGCCTTGTATTGCCAGGCTTGAAAGATGAGCACAGAATAGCAACACTGTCACCTGCATGCATGTAGATTAAGAGGCGACTGAAGGAGAAGAGTTTGAAGGTGGGGGTTTGACTGTTTCATTTCATAGAGGGTCTAAGTGTTGCTGAATTTGGATGTGTGGAGATGAAAAGCACAGATATTGCAAAGCTGTAAACCATGATACTGCACATTCCATTATCCAGACTACATCCTGCTAACCTGCAGAAGTTTGAGAATGAATGCAGAAGAGAGGGTCAACAATTACAGACACCACCAGTTAGGTAGCAGCAAACTTATGGAAGGTTAGTTGCTGATCCAACCATTCATTTCTCATGCCTTTTGACCAATACCATTTGTGATATACACATGTGTTTATGAGCTGTTATTTTGATCCATACGGGTGTTCCATTTATCTAGCCCTGAAGGGAGAAGCATTTTTCTAAAATCAGTCGCCGGACATTGAAGCACTTATGGATAACATAGAATGTTATGTTCACTGATTTCTAATTTAACTTGCTCATCTACAGACACCAAAATGTCTAGGTAGTAAATCAATTATGGATAAAACAGAAATTGACAAAAATATATGGTTTTTATTTTTCTGCAATGCTCAAGTCTGTACATTATATATCAATAGCACCTGTACGATCCATTAAATGCTTCATATGCATATGTTTTTTCCATTGGATCACTGTTATATTTATTATATTTGTGTTTAATGAACAATCCCGTAACCCATCAGAGTCGTAGGTTGGATGCTTCAGCACACAGAGTCTTCCTGCGATTTCTATCTTCAACGATGCAGAGGAGTGAGGAAAAATCTTGTCATGTCAATTCCTTGATGTTGTCTGTCCAACACACATTATTTGTGTTTACTTACTGGTGAAAATCTCATGGACAGCCGAGAAAACTAATATATTCCTCAGAGATGCTGGAGTAAAAAGACAAATTATAGGATGAAATAGAAACAGACAGTCAAGATTTAAAGAGCAGGTGATGAGAAGAGCAAAACTTGAGCGTTTAGCAACTACCGAAAAGATCAACGGAAAAAGAGACAGAGGAAGACAAAGAGAGAAATTTCTGGATGGGTTGTCATTGTGGGATGAAGTAACTGCTGAAAATTAACAGAAATTAACATACCAGTAAATACAATTAACTGTGCATTATTGCTGTGTGTACAGGAACAAACGATAAAAAAAAAGATACAACAGACCATTGTCCTGCTACAAGAGGGAACCAGTGGGAGTTTGAGAATAAATGCTGAAGAATAAGTTAACAAATACATTTTCTTGAGATACTCAGGCTGTAAATGTAACACTGCAGTTAATAAGGTAAAATCTTGCAATCCAAACTTGCCAAAACTAGCTCAGGGATCTGAAGTTAGGCATTTCAGTTGCATTGGCCATGACAAAGAATGTAAACATCGATTAGTACATACAGGATATGCTTCAATTATTTATTGCTCATGATTACCGAAAAAATTTCCACAATTGCTCTTGGACATGCTACAATTTGTAATTGTTACATCTTGATTCACAAATATTCTACAACTGCAAGCATAGTTATAAATAAGCTGTGACTGAAATCTTGGACACACAATAACAAGTAATGGAAAATATGAAACAAAATAAGAAAAGATCAGGAATGTTGAGAAACCACATTCAATTCTTCTTCTTCTTCTGCGTTCAGCATCTGTGGTCATGCTATACCGTCAGGCCCGTCGTCAAGATGAAGTCCACTGTCTTCTCCAGGTCAGAGCGGCTGCCCCATAGCTTTTGCCTCAAGTCTGTATCCTCTGGCCAGGTCTGCTTTCTCTGCTCTTTGTATGTTGGGCAGTCCTGAAGTATGTGTTCCGGGGTCTGGGTTCTGGATCCACATGGACGTTCATCTGTGTCCACATTCAATAACATGAGACATATTTAGAATAATCTAAATAATCTTAAACTAAAAATAAAATAAACAATGGTTATTTAACTGTGCATCCTTGCTGTGTGTAACAGAAACAGACAATGAACAAAATACAACAGCACACAAATAAATAAGTACTTCAAAATTAGGGATAAAAGAAGAAAAGTAAACATACTTCTTCAAAACAGCAAATGAGAAGACACATCACTGATGAAAACTACACTAAAAGCAATACTTCAAAGAACATAAGCAATAGAAAGAGAACCCTTGGCATGGGATGATCAGAGTAAATAAATACAAAAGTCTATATATGATTTAGAATATGGGAAAATTACATTAAATAGTGTACAACTGTTAATATATTTTCCATATTGAATGTGGACTTGACATAACATTTAATCAGTCTTATCTATAAAATTAAAGCACAAAATATGAAATTGTTGGTGAATTTGCCTCAGCTCTGACAATAAATTTGTTTGTTATTTTACTAAATCATTACCATAAGCTGTATAACATGGATTGGGTTCGGGATTTCAATGGTATAGTGGTTAAGCCATTTGCTTTGTGCTCAATTGATCATGGGTTCAAAATCTGCTTGCAATGTATTGTTTATAATGTGGACTTTTTGGGGCGAGATCCCTGGGGATTATTGATTGTAGCTACAGAGTTATGTGCTATGAGTGGTATTCTTGACAGGTGACTTGCCACCTCACTGAGAGGGACAGAATATGTTTAGAGTAACCCAAGTACAATGAAGTCAATCCTCAGTAGCTTTTGGGCATTTTGTGTACATAGATGTTCTGATACAGAGTATCCACTACACATACATAGAATTCCGTCGTGTGGAGGGAAACAGGCCTTAAGAGAAGAAAATCATGGATTGCACTGAGAATCTGATAAACATATTCATGCACCAAAAGGCATTAATTCAGGTGAGAAATAAACACCTGTTCCAATGACTTTTCAAGAGGTTTTCAAGACCATCATTACACTTACTAGAGAGGATAGGTAGCATAATCTTGAGAGTGCGGAAGCTGAGGTCAAGCACTCATCTGCGAACGTGTTGATGACAGATATTATGATTTACACCAATGGGTTGGTCATTCGAAAATGACTCATGGTTTTCAAATGTTTGTCAAGACAGACCTCTTGTTCCATTGGCGGCACCTGTTTTTTCAATGTGTGTAAAGCAGGTATTTTTTTAGCATTTGTTATTAAACTCACACTAGATCACTGTGGTTAACCATAAACTGAATAATTAATCTAGATAACACAAATTTAGATTTTGCCTCCAACACACAGGACAATTATAAATATAACAGACTTCTCTTTTCAGTATGTCTACAAAATAAATCAGATCAAAACATACAGCAATATAAATCCAGTACAGATTGTACTCTTCCATGACATATATATACAAAACTTGATATTTACCTTATAAGGAACCAATATTCAAAAAATGTATATTTATACTAAAAAATATGCATATCACCATGGTTACTGAGCAGAACTAATAACACTTCAGACAGATCCATAGGTGCCACAGTTTCCCTCCCCGTACACGGGTGTCAAAGAATATGAATGCTGATGGTCACTGTCTTGTTGGTTAAACACACTTCTATGTAATCGACTACGTCGAAATTAACTCTTTAGAAGAGTTTTCCCCACGGGAAAACTAATTCGCATGAAAGGCCGAAATGAGTGACACAAATCCATGACATAGAACACATGTTATGAAATAGTGATTGATTGCTATATTATCTTACCTCTTGATATTACCAGGTACAGAAATGACAGAACTTTCTGAAAGACTCAACTATGACAAGGAAGTGATCAGAGTAAGGCTATACGTGTTAGAAATATATTAGGACTTTTGACTTGGATAAGGATTTGGATTTATGCAATAGCTTAATATTTCCCCAGATAGGCATAACAAAGCAAATTACAACTCTACTGAAAAGGGAGAGGGTTTTATTGAACCCTTCCTCCTTATCTGGAGACACCCTCTCAGAGAAAATATGGTGCCCAGATACATAGTGGATGATGAATCTAAATTCATAGACAGAGACTTGACAACAGATCAGGCTAGAAAACTCTCATAGGTCAGAGTAGCCAGCCCGTATCATATGCATGCCAAAATTGGATGTGCTAGACCAAATAGTATAAATTAAACTATAGCACACTGTATTGATACTTTTCAGCTCAAATAATATGACAAATTCTGTGGTTACATAAAAGTCAGTGTAAACCAAAAATTACAAATATACTTCCTATTCAGAATCATAAAATCCAACTTGTGAATGTTTGACGTCTTTTAGTCACAGATTAACACATATAATTGTCAATGATGTAACTAACGGAATTTAATAAAGTAGATGTAACAAATGGTCATCAGCTGTGATGGACAAATACCACAGCCCATATCACTCTTCACATTTTGAACTACCTTTCACTGAAAGGAATAAATACAACAGAAATTTGTTTGCAGACAAAAATTCATTTTATTGCAAATTGTTGCAGTTTTTCTGCTTCTAGGAAAATCTTAATAACTGTGCACTAACAATTTTGATTCACCTAAATAGACATGTGTTAGGTCTTTAATAATAAAAATTACATTCTATCACAAAGAATACAGCGCAAACAAATTTTACAGCGCAAACATTTAGAATAATATTTTATTACAATTTCAGTGTGGTGCAGGTGATATTCTTTTTCATATTGTGAAATTTGACTCAAGTTTCCATAAACACTTCAAAACAACATAAAAATCTCATGTAGCATACATAATGTGATATTTACTACCTGAGAGTTTCATTACAGAAAATATACACTTTATAGCAAAAGTAAAAGAAAAAATTACACAAATGTACACTAACTACAAACTGACTTTGTTCATTGTTAAAATTTAAATCAGATTTTGCATCTTGCTGAAAAATAAATTTGAAATCTGCTAAGAAATGAAAACATTTTTGAAATTATGCATATCTCATAGACATAGAATCATCAGCTTTAGTTTGCAACAAATTATAACAAAATGAGATGTCATCACATTACAGCTGTGATAACTTTTTACAAAGTTAACAAGAAGCACTTGAAATGATGTTTACATTATACCTTATTAATCCTTCACAGCCTAAATGTTTTTGTGTGTGTTATAACTTTTTTATCATTGGTGTTTAATAACTTTATGTTAATACCTCTAAAAAATGTCCTGTATGTGTGGATCACAATTGTTTGAGAAGATGCAAAACTGCATGCACACATCAATCTTCAGATTAAAAAAATGTAGGTCCACATATCTGGAATTTGTGTGCAGTGTTAAAATCTGTATGCGGAACCTTCTGACACTGTGTGTTGTCACACGCTCGCACAGCACAGATGGAACATTGGTTAACATTTCTTTTTACGACAAGCTACTAGCTTTTGCTTATTTTTTTTTCTTCTCCCTCAAAATAAGAAATTGTGTGCAAAGAGAAAAAGGAATATTAATAAAGATAGACAACAACTAGTGTTACTAATGATACTAAAAAATGTATGGAATAACTTCTGCTTTTATAAGTTATCCCTCCCAAAAAAAATTTTATATTTTGTTATTCTATTTTATTTCTGAAATAGAAAGATATTACTATCATTGTTTTAATAACCTGTTCTTACTAATTCCAGTATAAAACATTCAAACCCATTTCAGTAAAATTATGATAGACTTGTTCAGACTGTAAAGGATCAATACTGTAGAATGTTCATCTTGGGTGGATTTATGAAGCTCATATTTACAATATATTACAAAAAAATTGAATATTCATGCAATTTTTCACTTGATAACCCAGCAGTATTTCAGAAAGTACCCTTTTGTGACTTCCACAAAATTGATTACCTACTAAATTGTGAAAACAGAACAACTTTTTACAAAATTGTTCATTTTACTTCAACTTTCTACACACATGCCTTTTTTGCAAAATAAAAGATAATACAAATTGCACTGTGATATAACCCCGGCTCTCTCTCTCTCTCTCTTACTCTCTTTCACACACCCCCTCCCCACCCCCTCATTCCTCATTCATTCAGTAATTGTCATTGTCCATCTTGTTTCAGTTTTTTAATGGTATTCTTCAGTGCTTGCCGCTTGTTACAAAACCAGACTCGGATCACTTCCCTGTCATAGTTGAGTCTTTCAGAAAGTTCTGTCATTTCTGTACCTGGTAGTATCAAGAGGTAAGTTAATATAGCAATCCATCAATTATAATTTAGAAAGTATATTGTGGAGAAAATGTGGTTATGGTGAAGTATCACCATGTGGGTTGGTATTTAGTAATCATTCACTTGAGAGCTACCATTATAGTCACTATCTCTATTATCATGATCAATGTGTTTGGCAGATATTTGCTCAAGAACTTTCCTTCTATTCCTGTAGACAACAACTCTTCTTCCCCCCCCCCCCCCTCTTTCGGAGGCACAATCAAAATCCTTCCTGTACATGTCACGGCGTCTTCTTTAGCAAAGCGGCCTTTATTTCCACAGCCCATAGAACTCTGCACTCCTTCACAGGAAACCATGCAGTAATTAACGTTTTTTTGTGTGTAAATATCTTGTCAGTTTATTGTGATTTATTTGCAGTGTCAAGATATTTTATTTTGCATGACAATACATGGTCTTTGGATTTGAAGTTGTTTGTGTCAGCTCCTAGAGTTTTTTAGTTCTTTTATCATAGGTCATGATATGGAATGAGATATTATTTTTCTATCAATTCAAATCATATTTTCTTCTATGCTTATCTGATACTAACTAAATTAACAATTTTTCAAATTCTGATTTCACAAACTTTAAAGATTTTTTTATACTCTACAAATTTCAGAAATAGAGTTTTCCATACTCTAAAAATATGATGACAAAAACTCACATAAATAATCAAACAGGTTAGAAATTCAGCAGGTTAGAAAGATGAATTATTGTTGACATTGCCAAAGTAAACAAATTTACAATAGGAAAGAAATTACATTACATTTATTTAGTGTATGCAGGTGATGACCTTGTCTACATGCAATAAAGAAAAATAATAAAGTAATTGTGAATTTAATCAACTGAAACAGAAAATTTAAGAGAGACAGGGGAAGACCCAGATGAAGTTGGATAGATGACATCAGAGAAATACTAGAACACCAAGGCTGCACTATGGCAGCGACATCACAGAAAGTTTAGTTAGCTAAAGAAAGGAGACTTCGGCTCCCCATGATGCCTAGCGGCACACATGGATAGGACAAGACAAAACCAACTTAATTCTGACCTCATGTAAGCACATACAATATAATACCTGTTGGATGTGTGTTCCTTTCAAAATACTGGTTAAGTAAGTCTAGGGCCTGAGGTGTAAAGGAAGTCCGCCGTTTCCGCTTTTTACTAGGCTCACTGCCAATAAAATCTGTGAGGTTTTGTACTCCATTTTTGTATCTTTCTTCAGCCTCAGCCATCCATCTTTCTAAAACTGGTTTTATTTTCTGTGCACTTTTGGGAGTGATGTCCAACTTCTCAAACCTATAGTGATTTAATACATTTGATACATTAGATTATAGCTAACTATGTTAATGAAACTTGCTGTAAAAATTTACATTAACCTCATCATCATCAAGTGCCGTCTCCGCAACGAAGGTTGGCTGCAACGTATCTCCAACATCTCCTGTCTCTTGTCTTGGTGGTGCACTCTGCTAGACTGTAACCTGTCCATTAGACATTAACCTACATCACAACTAAAGAGATGAAAAAACATAATTTCCCCTTGCCACCGGTTTCTTTTTTGACAATTTGAGTTTTTCTTGGGTTGGTGTTGGAAAGCATAATACCTTTTATGTTTGAGATTTTTAAATAATTTGTGTACATGTAATTAAAGAAATTAATACTGCATATATAGGTGTAACTTTTGTTTCTGTTATACAAGAGGTGTAAGGAAGATTGTAAAGACAGGAAATGGGGAAAAAATTTTTTTTTATCAAAAAATCATTATTAATATTTTCCTGACCAATTTCGACGAAAGTTGAATTTCCGTTACAGAACCTTGCTGACCAATTTCGACGATAGTCGAAAGTGCTATGATAGATCAGAAAAATGTGAATACCCATTGCAATAATGTGGCTAAATATAGCATTTCTGGGAAATTATGTTGTGTAAAAATGGTGGCACTTGTGGACTACCGATGTAGACATCATAGATTAGTTTTTATCATGAAATATCGGAGATCTCGAAGGAAATATCGTATGATATATAGAAATTAATGTAAATCTAGGCCTATCATTACGATAACTAATATTTTGCACTTGAAATAACTCTGGAGCTTTCAAATGCATTCAGAAAGTGCAAACAGTTATTACAACACATAGAAAGTTTCAAGGATTTCTTGTGCTAGATCGATTTTATATAGACTTTTAAAGACAGCGATGTCAATGTACGAAATTTTGCATGCGCCCTCGGTAATGGCAGATGTGGATTGCTGGTGAGCAGTGTTAAAATATTATTTACCTTTATTTCTGATATGGCAACCCTGATAACATAGTTTTGCACACCAAAGTCTACTGTAAATATATTTTTTCCTAACCAAACTAATATAATATGGCAGAGGAAATAAATTAAACATGTAAAAGTAACTCCTTGTCAAAAACATTGAACTCTAGAGTTAGACCTAAACTTGTCAGCAATCCCATTAACTCTCTATGTCCACTGAGCCGCTAATATCTACATTTTGAAGACCCACTATGCCGAAAAGCCGCTCAAATCTACATTTTAATATGAATTTACTATCGTGTTCGGAATAGCAGGAAAACCGTACAGAGACAAAGAGTTAATACATTCCCATACTTGTTCCATCATGTCACTTCATAACGAAACCAATGTTTTGGTATATCTACTTTGAAAACAAATGTAATTTCTAAGAATTCTTCACTATCAGAATCACAATCCATAATGATTTTAGATCAATTATATATATTGACGACCATTTTAACCCAACGATGGATTCCGATCTGGATGTCTCTATATTTACAATTTCTTGTACGACAAAAGTCTCCTATGTTTCATACAATGCCGACATCAGAAGTATGAAAACTACTGCTAACTATGATTCGCTGATTCCAGTCACATGACATTAATGATCATGCGATTTTCACTTCACTGAATTTGGGGGTATAGTAATGGGTGAGTCCACTTGCTGAGAGCATTGTGAACCAAGTAAACCGCTAGCGAGTGCACCTGCTGGGGGTGCAATAAAGTTAAAGAGAGATTAGCTAAATTAAACATTACCCATGGGCCACATCAAGTCCACAAAGAAATTATGACCCAGTAGACTAATTTAATATTACTGTATACACTGCCCTTTAGCTCAAAGTATATCAAATCACCAGCTACATTAGTCAAACTAGATGCTAAACAGTGATAGGAAATGATTCCGTCAAATCTTTGATGTTGTTAATTGAAAATAGTGTTCAGAACTAAATAGACTTCCAGATAGTGACAGATTCCAGGCTGAATTCAATTCTGTGACACTTGAATACAAAACAAGCAGCTTAACCAGTATACCAGATAAATCCTGAAAGCAAAACTACACCTGATTAGTGCAAGTATACTTCCAGTAGTAAGAGACATCTCAGATCATTTAAACACGCCTTTGGTTGCGGCAGGTTAACTCACCAAGAATCATGAGGAGTTCAGATACTGATATTCCCAGACAAATAGGAAATGCATTCAATGATCGACTCTGGTGTCCCTAGTGTCCATGATTTCTAGAAAAATCTGTTGATGTTACTTTTATTTTACTTGATAGGGTTGTTAGTCAAAGGTCAAAGCTTTCACCAATAGGGTATATTTAGTTTGGTTCAGCCCTCATGATTAATTCAGACTTAGTGACCCTACCAGGAACATATGTTTCAGTAGTTACAGTAACTGGATCATCAAACATCACAATCCTCCTCACCACTACAAACTTGATTGGAAGGTTAAATACATGAATGCAAAGAAAATAAACAGTTCACTCAAATAAATGAGGATACAAAACTATCCCCTCTTAATGCACACATTATATAGAATGGTAGGTATATTATACAATACATAATGACTTGTATAGGTCAACAAACAAGGCAACAATATAACTGTCTCGCTACTGATTCAAACTGACCTGCATATTGCAGACTGACTGTATGCTGGGCCTTCAGTTGCACTCAGTGCCTGGCCAACCTGAGTTTGAGTGAGACCAAGAGACAAGCGTCGTATCTTGAACTGGCGAGCAAACTCTTTGATCTCATCTAAATTTATGCCATCTACTGTTGTGCTCTCTGTAGAATTCCCCACTGTGTCTGAAAAAAATAGCATACAAAATAACTGCTTATATATATATATATATATATATATATATATATATATGTATATATATATATATATATATATATATATATATATATATATACTTACATATTATAGAAAATGACAAATATGTAAGCTATTTAGCTATTTAACAAATCCGAAGCCACACACTGTAACACATGCTCGTATGCATTAATTTATTGTTTTAGTTATTTTCCATGTTTCTAGAGCAAATTTAGTCCATTATATCTATATGAAACTCACAGAAAAAAAACCAGTTTTATAGTCAGTGAACTAGGTGAGAAAATTGTTTTATAGTCGGTGAAACTAGGTGCGAAGAGTCACCTTAACATTAAGTAAATTGCACTAAAAGTAAAGTGTTTTGGAAACAAACAGCTGCGATGAGAGTTAACAACACTATAGGTAAATTTCAAAAGATATAAATAGGTGTCAGGCAAGGTTGTGTAATGTCACCGGATCTTTTCTCCCTGTATACAGGGATTACATTATGCGAAATATAGAGGATGCAACATAAATAACTTGAGATATGCTTACGACACAGTACTGATCACAGGAAGTGAACAAGAACTACAATCCCTGTTAGATAAAGTAGTGAAAGAAAGTGAAAACAAAGGCCTCAGTTTAACAAGAAAAAAATAGAAATAATGGCTGTCTCGAAGAGTCATACGTCACCAAGATGCAACATAATAATTAACAACACAAAATTAACACAAGTTGAAAAAGTGAAATATCTTGGCACCCTGTTAACATCAAAAGGTAGATGTTCAAGTGAGATAAAAAACCGAACAGCACAAGCCAAATCAGCATTCCAAAAAATGAGAACCATTAGGTGCAATGGAAGACTATCAATGCAGACCTGAATTCGAGTGCTGAGATGTTATATCGAGTCAATTCCCCGCCGAAGATGGATGTGTTGGGCCATTGGCGCAAATAAAACGGCAACACAACGCATTTCCATTCTCTGGACTACATCCAACTGGAAATCTTGTAGGATCATTGTCCTGTTACAAGAGAAATCCAGTGGGAATTTGAGAATGAACGCTGAAGAAGAAGAAGAAGAGCCAATTCTTTCTTATGGATGTGAAGCATGGACTGTAAACAAACAAATTCAAAGCAAATTAGAGGCTACAGAAATGTGGTTTCTGAGAAGAATGATGAAAATACCATGGACAGCTAAGAAAACTAATGCAGAGGTTCTCACTGATGCTGGCGTAAAAAGATCAATCATATCAAACATTAGGGGCAGACAGTCAAGATTTCTAGGACATGTGCTGAGAAGAACACAGCTTGAACACTTAATAACTACTGGAAAGATCAAGTTGAGAAGAGATAGGGGACAACAAAGAGAAAAGTTGTTAGATGGACTAGTATTGTGGCATGGTAGAAGTTCACTAGCCGAGCTTATTGACAACACAAGAGAAAGAGAGTCATGGAGAAACATAATCATCTACGCCATTTAGGATGGCACTTGATTGATTGAAATTGCACTAAGTGCAGATGCACCTCTAAAGTGACAACTTAGGATGAAAGAAAACAGTAACACGCATATATGCTTGGGGAGAGAATGATGGGAATGTAGCAATACATGTTCAAGCATGCATGCATGTATCTCATTGTGTCACAATGGAAATATCTTTGACACAACCAAGGATATCAACAAGCGTTCATTATGCAACTGTTTCAGATGCTTACAATGCAAACATTAGAGCTTGAGCATGCAGTCTGTAATTAGCCAAATAATTGATCACTAGATGAAATAGAAGAATAAAGATGCTGATCAAGGCACATAAATAACATAGTTTGATATATAGAGACCTCCCTTACAGTGCTCTATCATTTGCTAGAAATAAATGTTTGCAATATAGATTAATCAATACTTCCCAGCAATATAATGCCATTTAATGGCATTAGGTCAAAGGGCATGAGCTCATGGACCGCTGGATCAGCAACCAGATTAATCAAAGCTTAACCCACTATGTACATGTCATGACTACAACTAGGACTTGTAGCCTTTATCTGTCAAAAAAACTCCCCCTGCATTCACTCACGGGAAATAAATGCAGCAATGATGACTAATAAAAGGAGATTTTCTTGGTAGTCAATGTTCTGCCTAACAAAGATGGTTCCAGATAGGTCAGCCTTCATTATTTGCAAACATTCAATGAACACCACAACATGTTTGCTTTCTAAGGATTTAAGTGGAAGCTTAATGCCTTACATCAACATTAGTTGACATGCCATGTTTCATGAATGTCTTAAGCCATTTCTTATCTGACTTCTCGATACAAGTTAATATCCAGCTCCATCTGGAGGTAAACTTTGCTGTGTGGTCTGCAGAATTTTGGATGGCTGCTGGAATGGAGAATGGAGTACATATGGGATTGACCATGTGCCATGATGTTGATTTCTAATGAAGAATCACAAATGAAAAGTTGATGATAGCTCAGTAAAAAGAAATTGAATGAGGAAAAAAACTCAATGCTGAATTTTTCCTATTAGGAATTCTTCTTCTTGATTCTTGATTAGAAACTGGCCTCACAGCACGTGGGGCATTCCTATAAGTGCTCCGCCCTCTGTTCCAGCAGCCATCCGACTCGATGGTGTTTCGAGTCTAATGCCGCTGAAACAGATGTCGACATCAGGGCACAAATCTGGCCCTTGCGACAGGTTTCTTTGTTGTTCCATCCACCCACGCCGTGCCCGTAACTAGTTCAAGGACAACATCGGCCTGCCGGATGTTACAACATGGTAACTGTTATTGAAGGTTACAACTACGGGATTGTATAGATGACGTGCCATGAAGCTTCTATAAGAAGATAACCTTAATATGAAGGCATGTCATCTACTAAGGTTTTCTGTTGCATAGTTGGTTTGTCCAGTGAGCCATTGGTGAGACCCACAGACGCAACCGCATGCGCATTTCCTATTAGGGAGTTGCAGGGAAGTTTCGAGTGGCTATTGTGATAAAGGCTGCAAGCCCTTGTTGCCTCAACATGTTCAGGGTTATTTAGTCAATGTGTTCCTTTTATTCCACAGGCGGCACATAGGGTTTTGATTCTCCATGTGTTGCGGCCCACTGTCTATACTTTTAGTTCTTGCAACTTATTATTTCTCAGTATGGTGTTTTTTGTGGTAATTTTGGGTCTTCCTCTTTTTCATTTCCCCTCAAGTGTCCACATAAGGGATCGCTGTTTCAGTCTGTTTTCATCTAATCTTAGAATATGCCCCAGGTATTTCAATCTGCATTTTCTTTATAACATTTGAAACATATTCTTGGTGTGTTTTATTTCTTAGGTCATTATTTGTGATGAAATCACTCATTTTATGTTCAATAATTTGCTGAGACATTTTCAAAGTTTTTTAAGTTTTAGTCCAGGGTTAGTTTGTTAATTTATACTCCAAGAGAAAACAACACAGTCCTTGCTGGGGATCAAACTCTGCTTCACTGGTGTGATTCCATAGCTGTAACCTCTTGGTAATACGCCAAAGAAAGAAATTTAATCTAACTTTTAAATTTTGTGATGAAATCCACACTACTATCACATTTTACTTCATGTATTTCTTATATAAGAATTATATTGTCACATCTTGCATCATAATCTTCTTATTAGGCACCATCTAAAGAAATATGACTCTCCTTCCCTTTGATTTCTGTTACTGACACTGAATAATTGAATTCTGAATTATCTTGTTATGTTGTTCCATACTTAGACATCAGAAATTAATTATAATTGAAGCATATTCTATGTATGACACTGTTATTCAACTATTGATTAATTTTAGACACAATTTACACATTTCAGATACCGTGCCAGAGTTACATCAAAATGGCCATATGTAAGTACACTTTTCATAAAAACCACAATCAACTTCACAGGATGATTTATTTGTCTCAATAAATAGACCCTTTACCACAGAGACCAATGAGACATATAAATACAAAGCTATCACATCTTACTTCATATATTTACTTCAGATGTACTGAACTGCCATATATTATTTTCACAATAAACAAGCATTACAAAAGTCATGAACGGACACATTATACTATTATATTTATTATAGAATGACTAGATTCCCATCTTGTTTCATACATTTATTATACAATATTACTTTATGTATTGTTTACAAAATGGCTAGACACTGTAAAGTAAGTAAAGTAACCCATAGCATTTATTAATGCCGTAGGGGTGTGAGATGTTAGCAATCTCACATTTCAGAGGCTCTGCAAATGAGGGCGGTAGCCAAATCCTCTCCCTCGCTAGACACTGAACTACTACCTAATTAAGTTTTCCCATTTACTGAGATATCTATGCTTTATGTGTTAAAGAATATTACGTGGTAAAAGCTGTGAGACATTTGGTGGAAGTCCATTGGTGGAAGAAGATATATGAGACTGTTGTGCAAGTTTGGCATTAGCGTGAGAGACACTTGCAGCTACTGCTTGGGAAAGTGTTTGCTGCAAGACTTGCTGGGCTGTGGTGGCTGCTGCATAACTGGAAGCTAAGCTGGATGCACTAGTTGAGGATGAATGGTTGGTAGAGATGGGTAAAGAAGCCAGCATCTGTTAAACAGAAAAAAACTCAATCAAATGGTACCATATTTTCTGCATATAAGATACATTAGGGTATGATGATGATGATAATGTGATGATGATGATAATGTGATGATGATGATAATGTGATGATGATGATAATAATGTGATGATGATGATAATGTGATGATGATGATGATAATGTGATGATGATGATGATAATGTGATGATGATGATAATGTGATGATGATAATGAAAGAACCCTGATGGAGTACGATTTGTTATTTCTGTTTCCTAATCCAGATGGGGAAGTTTTACTTTCAGTTCCAGATATGATTCTTTGGCACTCTTTTCTTTAATGGGTAGATTTCTCAGAGCATTTTCAAGGACCAGATGACTGCATTATTCAATGCAGCTTTAGAGTATAACGCCACAAAGTGAAGAGTCTTCTGTTCTGAAAGAAGTGACTCTCTTTCAATCTTAAGTTAGGCTGCAGGTCTAATGGTGAATTCTTTCTGAGCAGCCCAGATCTTCAGCAGGCTCCAGCAATGCAGAGATAATGTAGTGGGATAGTTAACCATATGCTCAACATCAGTTGTATCTTGAGGGGGCAGTGCTAGTATTATTATTTGGACCTACGAACCACACACCACACATCAGGGTATATAATCAGAATTAAGCAAACATTATTTGACAAAACCAAAACATTTTCTTCCACAAATTGTTATTGGTTATGTACAACTATTAATGCACTCCAGGAAGATATATAAATGCTCAGTTGTATTTCAGCTAATGTCAAAGTGTATAGTAAGTAAAGTAACCCATAGCATTTATTAATGCCGTAGGGGTGTGAGATGTTAACGATCTCACATTTCAGAGGCTCTGCAAAAGAGGGTAGTAGCCATCTCCTCTCCCTCGCAGTCTTTACTTCCCGGATTAATCCGGTACCCATTTAAAGCTGGGTCGACCCGGGAGCCATTGCTATCTGAAAAATATTTCCGCGTCAACTGGGAAATGAACCCAGGACCACTCATATGTGAAGCCAGTGCGCTAACCACTGCGCTAACACGGCTCCCAATCAAAGTCCCAGTCAAAGTGTATACAGAATAATGGTTCCCATGAATCACTGATTAATCAAACTTCTTGATCTACCTTGCAGGTGACTAGTACAAAATTTGTCCCTCTCTTCTCTGTATATCCAACAAACATCTTGGATATATTCTGCAGTTTCTTGGCACAGTCAACAAGTCTGTCTCATTAAATTTAAGTCACAAACTTTAGAGATAAAAACAGTCACATGGTTCCTCTTATCTTTCTTTACCTTTTCTTAGGATGGCACAACATTAAAATTTAGGAATGCTTGTATCAAATATGTATCACAAAAGTCACCTAGTTTTGAGACAGTATTACAATTCACAAGATAGCATCAAGAACAGCAAATGCAGAGTGTAGTAAATACATGCAGAAAAGAATGTTGGGATAAATCCTCAGTGTCTAGGAACAATCCAACACATTAAAGATACTAGGGGTAGTGCAACACAGAGTAGTAAGGGAAAATACAGGAATAAGTAAGGAGTATTGCTACAAAGTACCACATTAGCAACATCAACAAAAACAAACGACATTTTGAGTAAAAAGGCTTCATCTAGACAAAAACAAACATATCCCTGTTTTTGTTGTCTCTGTTTACCTTATTCCCTTTGATTTAGATTGTAGATTGCACAACCAATTTCTATTAGCAATATTCATTTTATGTTGTTTGCTTTTGTCCTGGTGAAGAATTTTTAGTCGAAATAAACGTCATCTGATTTTATTAATGTTAGTGTGTTACTTTTTTGCAACACTCCTTACAAATTTATGTTCCTTTTCCCTGGAGAAATATGTACTGACCTGAGGAGTGATAGCCAGAATCTGACCACCAGATGCTGCAGTGAGAAGATGTGGCAATGCAGCAATCTGGTTAGTTAAGGCTTGACTGGCCTGTGATGAGATACTGTGGGTGTCACGACTAGAATGTAAACTTGAGGCTGAGGACAGTTAAGAAATGTTTCCATCATAAAACTTGTATCTGTTACATTTTCAAAATCATTATCATGTGACTGCTGGAAGACTTAAGGTCAGCATAAAAATTCAACCGTTTCATTCAACCCAATTTGACTATTAACCTTTAGCACACAGCTTTAAAATTACACAAATTCCCTCTGCAGCTGGATTCTTTTTTATCAATTTGTATAATTTTTGGTGGGTGTTAGGAAAAGGCAATAGCGTTTATGTTTTTAGATATTTTTAAACAATTTTTTAAAATGTAAATAAAGAATTTAATACTGAACCTAATGATGTAAGTTTTGTTGCTGTATATATGATATGTGATTAGGTAGTGAAGATTTATTTTTTGATTTAAAATTAAAAGAAAATCCTTGCCCTGATAAAATTCTTTTACTTTCCTAGGCCTGTTGTAGTTTTAATGTTATTTCTAAATCAAGCTAACACTCATATCACCTGTAAAATACAATAAAATATGTAGATGTCACTAACCTTGTCAATTCAATCTTTACTAGGTCTAATCCGACAAACAACGTAAATATATTCAATGCTGAATACATTGCAACAAAATGTCTTTTCTTCTTGATGTCATTTCATAACGAGACTAGCATGTTACTAATATCTTCTTTGAAAACAAATGTAATTTCCAAGAATTCCTTATTCATTGGAATCAGAATTCATGAAAATTTCAAGAAAAATATCTTCAATTTTCAGCAGATTTTCTTGATTTGAACAGATGAGTAAAAAATTAAACGGCTACTCTGACTTAAAACCTACTTGGAAAGAGAATGTAAAGAACAGAAATTAAATCTACCTTGCCATAGGTGGCACTAATTACCAGACAAGTGAACATCAAGTAACTTCTTGTCATTAAATCTTGGCAGGGTGCTAGAGGTTAACTGACAGGATAGACTTCACTGCAGTCTAGAAAGATCCTTAGGTCCTGTTCAGATGGTATATAACTTCAACAATGTGGATGAGTGAGGAATAATCTGGACACGTCTAGTCCTTGATATACATTGCACTATTTCAGTTCTTTACGTAGAACTATTACAAGACAACATTTAACCATTGGTATCAGAAACAATGAAGATCTAAAGTAAATTGCAATGAAATGAGAGACATGGAAATCTATTAAATCCACCTTATGTGCCTTCTTTGGCCCTAGAGGAATAACTAACTAAATAAACTATTTCAGTGAGTGAAAGGTTTAGCTCGTTGGGTCCATACGACTGCAGAATCTATCAGCAATGAACATATATACAATCATGGCTCTTAAAATGAAGCATAATAACTAAATGTTTTCTCTTCCTCTTGTGTTCATTCTATAGCAGTATGTAGTCTGAGGAATGGAAGACATTGGTTGTGTCAAGGTTTGCAGACTGACTACAATATCTGCACCTTTCAGCATGGTACATCCAAATACAACATGACGTTTGGGTCACTTTGACACATAGGATGGACCAGCAAACCCCCATCACCAAAATATCCTTAGTTGCCTTTTAGGATATGAATCACACATCATGGTGTTGCTATTCTTTACTCATTTTTCAGGTCAGGCAACACAAGTGCTATATTTCCTCATTCTGCGTGAGTTCTCTGCTAATAAACACAAAATTTGTGTGTGCTTTCCACTGTGGAGGGTGAAATATGTCATGCTACTATTAGACGCACTATGAAGTCCTAGCAGATCAAATTTCTGTATGATACAAGAACTTTTATATTAATATTTATATATTTTATTTGTATAATAATTCATAAACTACTCACCAAGTGGTTGTGTGAGGGCTTGCAAATTAGCAAGGTTGGTAGCTAAGAACTGACCACCATTGCTTGTAGTAATCAGCTGGATCTGTTGGTTGCCTCCTGTTGCCAAGGAGACTGGGATACTAATAAACTGCTGAGCTCCATTACCTGAAAATGTAATAACACTATAAAGTATATTCCATGAATACATGAGGTTCATGCTTAAAATCACACCTGAACATTTTTTGTCTCTTTAAGATAATCCCCAAAAATATGTTCACAACCACACACCGGTATGTTAAAAACTATCCAATATATTACAAGAATTTCACCTAGGATTGGGTATTTGTAACAGAATGTCAGTGTGACATAAAGTCATGATGAAGTCGGTCAGGTGCATACGGCCAAAAGGCACAAATATCGCAACCAATTTGTAAACAATGACAATGTTTTCTGTTCTGTGGACTACATTCTACTAACCAGCCTGAGTTTGAAAACAGAAACAGAATAAATCTTCAATTATATTACAACTTGACAGTCACCAGACTCAATGTATTTTGAGCCACTGTCTTGCATCACCTATTCCTGTGCACCTCTTTCTACAAGGAAATCATAATTTTAAAGTATCATCATTCATCCGGGTAACACAAGAATCAGAAGTAGACATAATTTATCTTCCTTTTCCACTGGTGTTCAAAGCAGGAGGTTGTGCAGTAGATTTATAGTGAACATTTTTCAACCATCAAAATTGTTCATTATGGTGTTCCAATGTTTCATTGGGATGAAAGCAGTGTCTACAAATGCGTAGTTGCTGGAGTCTGATAATAATTTAAATGGCTATTGATTCTTGCATGTCCTGCTCGAACTGAAAGATATGGAATTTATTTCTTCTGCAGAGTTTGCTTATATTATCATTGTCCTTTGGCCATGCCATTTCACTAAATACATTTTGACCAGTCAACCACTTTGCCCATCTGTTCAGCATGATTTCCCTAGTGTTGTTTTTGAGAATGAGTTTAACTGTTCCCATACTACAAAGTTTTTGCTTTTGTTGTTTTGAGGCGCTTCTTTTTGCAAGTCTGTCTGCTGTTTCACATCCTGCTAGATTGCTATGTCCAGAGATCCATTGCAAGATCATGCTGACTGGATATGTGGAGACTGCACAGCTCTTGCTATGCACATGACATCTTGATTTTAATATGGAGTGCCTCCAAAACAGACATGGAGTCTGTAAAAATGACTGTCTGATGGTTTTTGTTCCATGAGATCAAACTGATGGTCTACTAACTCAATGGCTATCTTGATGGCAACCTCTGCTTCATAATTTGAGCACTTTTCACCACAAGAGTCACAGAACTCATAGGCAGATCTATCATGGTAATGTATATGGGTGTCATATCCAGCAAAAATAGTGGTCTTAAAAGCTGATTCACCAGTGTAAGCTTTGATTGCTGATGATGGGTAGCAATGTTACCTCTACAAGAGTACTAATGAGCAAAAATCTATCTCCATGGGCTGATACATTTTGAACACCACTTTATCTAGGCAAATCTTCTACTTAGGAAAAGTTAATCTTCTTCAGAATGTTCTATTTAAAACCGTTCTATTTTTTATTATAGAAACCTTTACACACATTCTATACGTAAGTACTGTGAGTCAAGACCAAACTCTGTGCGCCAAGGGATAAAAATTGAGTAACTGTTATGGTTTCTAGAGCACATTTCTTCAGGATTGTTGGTAGTGTTCCATTATTGGCTATTTCATCTAGAAAATTGGTTTGGATAGTTGGTTGGTACTGCAAGTTCTCCCAACGGGGTGATCCAAGATATGTTTTCCAGTTCTCTCTCTTGTGGTAAGTGGTGTTTATAATCCTCCTCTTTGGATAGATATATCTTGTAGACAGCTGATTAAGTACTTATGTTTGTTTCCTAGTGAACCATTCCTTTAATTCCATTTTAAAAATATGCGAAGAGGGTAAAAAACAAGATATTGCATTTTCCAAATGCCAACTGGATGCAGTGTGCTAAAGAATAATATATATGCATGGAAATATGATGATGATGTTCGTCCGTCGTGATCGACGATGACCAAAAACTCAACCATAATAATAATAACAATAAATAATAAAATAATAAAGTTAATAGTGCGTTTTTAAGTGACTAGCAAGTCCAATGCGCGCACAAAATGTTCTTTTACAGAATTGACAACAATAGAAGGTATCTGTGTGAGGTTGAGATGTTTTTTCTTTTCTACGTGTCCGCTTCTGTCTTGCAGTTTCTTGTCTGAATTCTTCTGCCGCTAGTGCTCCCGTTCTAATGCTGTAACGCCATGCTGTTCTATCCTGAGCGAGGCTCTCCCAAGCGCCTACGTCAATGTTAAGATGTTTCAAGGATGACTTGAGCGTGTCTTTGAAACGCTTTTTCTGTCCACCAGCTTTTCGAAATCCTGCCTTGAGTTCTCCATAATATATTTGTTTTGGCAAACGCGAGTTCTCCATACGCACAAGATGGCCTGCCCAGCGTGCCTGCGCCTTCATAAGTATTGTGTGGATGCTTATTGAGGTTGATTTTTCCAAGACCTCGTAGTCTGGTACTTTGTCCCACCAATGGATGTTTAGTAATTTACGTAGGCAGGTAAGATGGAAATGATTTAACTTTCTTGCATGTCTAGCATACACTGTCCACGTTTCGCAGGCGTATAGTAAGGTTGGTATAACAGCAGCATGATATACTTGTAGTTTGGTGGTTGTTCTTATACCTCTTCTGTCCCATACATTTTTGCGTAATCTTCCAAATACAGCACTAGCTTTTGCCAGTCTATTGTTAATTTCCACATCAATGTTGACATCGCGAGAGAGAGTGCTTCCAAGGTAAGTAAAATTGTCGACTACATGCAGTTTTTCCTGATTGACGATGATGGAAGTAGCAGTATGTTGGCTATTTGATGTTGCTTGGTGCATGACTTCTGTTTTTTTGGTGTTAATAGTGAGACCAAAGTTGTTGCAGGCCTTTGAGAAGCGGTCTATGGTGCTCTGCATGTTTACGACAGAGTCAGCATACAATGCACAGTCGTCAGCATAAAGTAATTCTCTAACAGTACTAGATTTAGTTTTCGTGTTTGCTTTTAGACGACGTAAATTGAAAAGACCACCATCCGTTCTGTAATTGATCATTATGCCTGCTGTTTCATTACTATGGTGTGTTTCCGTTAACATGGCTGTAAATAACAGGCTGAAAAGAGTAGGGGCCAGCACACATCCCTGCTTTACACCATTTGTGACAGGGAATGCAGGAGATACTCCTCCGTCGCAGATAACACTAGCCATCATACCGTCATGAAATTTACGTATCACAGTGACAAGTTTTGGGGGGCATCCGAACTTTGTAAGCACCTTCCACAGTCCTTCTCTGTTAACGGTATCGAATGCTTTAGTTAAGTCCACAAATGTTGCTAAGAGTTCACTATGTTGCTCTTGTGACTTTTCCTGAATTTGTCGTGCAGAGAATATCATATCAACTGTACCACGACCTGCACGAAAACCGCACTGACTCTCTGGGAGTAGCTCGTTTAGTAGAGAATTATTTAATCTGTTGAGTATGACACGAGCAAGAATTTTACCAGCTATAGACAAAAGTGATATGCCCCTATGATTATCGCAAGACTGTTTGGTACCTTTGCCTTTATATAGGTGCACTATAGAAGCATCTTTTAGATCTTGAGGCAATGTACCTGAGTTCCAGAAAATACCAAAAATGTCAGTTAGTTTTTTAATCAGCAGTGGTCCGCCATTTTTATAAATTTCAGCAGGTAAGGCATCCAAACCTGGAGCTTTATCATTTGACATTTGTTTAATCGCTATAATAACCTCTTGACTGCTTGGGGGTATATCGAGTTCTTCTCTTATCCTAAGTTGTGGTATTCTGTTTATGACTTCTTCATTTATTACTGATGGTTTCTTTAGGATTTCTTCAAAATGTTCAGCCCAACGATTTAAGATGTCATTTTTATCAGTGAGAAGCTTCGACGAATCGGCATTTAATAGAGGTGGTGATCCCGATGAGTGTGGACCATAGATAGTTCTTAAAGCCTCATAGAATCGCTTATAGTCCTTTCTGTCTGCAAACATTTGAATTTCTTCAGCTTTTCGACTTAGCCATTTATCCTTTATCTCTCTAAGCTTCTTTTGACAAGTGTTACGGATCTTGTTATAGGCTACTTTCTTGGACGGTGAAGATGCTTCCCCTTGTAGTTTCTTGAAGGCTTTGTGTTTCTCTTCTAACAAGGATGTTATCTCAAAATCATTATCATCAAACCAGTCTTGGTGTTTATGTACCTTCACTCCCAGATGTTCCTTCGCTTTGGCGTAAATAATTCCTTTAAACGAAGCCCAGCTATCTTCAGATGTGGTATGGAAATATACATGCATGGAAACTACGCATGTGGTTGCGTCTCTGAGTCTCACCAATGGCCCACTAGACAAACCACCCATGCAACTAGAACCTTAGTGGATGACATGCCGTTATATTGAGGTTATCTTCTTATAGAAGTTTCATGGTATGTCATCTATATAATTATGCCTCTTATGCTTTTATTTTCTTGTTGAAATGTGTTTCATGTTTACTTGAATATATGTATGCACTCTCTGTGGTTGGGAGGGAGCCAGAATTGTACTGTGCAGCACTGGGAGGAGGAAACTGACAGCACTGTTTTTTCCTATGGCTGAGACCCATCATAGAGGCACAGTGACTCAGGGCGTGACAGTCCTTTTGACTTTAACATTTGGTTGCATGCCTGGAGCAATAGAGAAGTTCGGCATAACCAGTAGTCATTTGGTGGTGGGGAATGAGCACAGTGAACCCTATCTTGGCTACTGTGGCTCGGAGCAGTGCATAGGCATGTACTTGGACATCGGGATTCCGGAAGTTCTAAATACGTGGTTTAGGCTATAAAAAACTTGTGACCTGATATTGCAGGAAACACCATAGACCATGCTTAGTTTTTAGAAATTTCGAGAATAAATATACATTGATGCCTACCCAAATTTGTGTTATTTGGGCTCATAAATGGTTTGTGCATAAAGTCAGCATAGATTTTGGCGGAAATATTATTTCATATCGAGATAATACTGAATTTTGTACCTATCTGTAAGTAAAAACCATTATTCCCACCCAAAGATTTTTTTAATTAGTTCTTAAATTAATATGTCATGATTTTTTAGGTTCATTAACCTTTTTTTTAAGTATATGTAACTGTTAAGACAATTTGAGATTCCTAGAAAACCCTAGTAATTTTTAATGACAACGACATTCCTTGTCGGCAACCTTGTTATCTGCCATATTGCTGCTCTATTTATTTTTACAGTGTCATATTTTTACATAGCTGACATTTATGAAATATGTATTTTTGTTTGGTTGTTAGATTTATGGTATAATAAATGGATTCTGGTAATTAAGAACACTGCTATTTATTAATAATTATCACTAGGACTAAAATTTCTTTAGGCCTACAGTTTAGAATAACTATTTATTATTCTTACGGCACTAATCATTTTGTGCATTTGCAGAGTCAATCAGAGTCATCACTATGGCTACGGAAATAAATAACTAAAGAACCTGTATGGAGTCTATAATAAACAATTTTTTAGCTTTTGCATGCAAATCTAGATGATCTGAGGGAACATGCAAGCCCGTAATTGGGGGAGGGGGGATTTAGTCAGAGATTTTCCCAGGCTTCAGGACATGGAAATGAAGCTCATAATCACAAAATAAAGACTTAATCCCTACAAGTTACTCTTGTTACTATTTTTTTTCATGAATTGCTCATCTATTATTCCTAGAACATGACTATATACAATAATGCTACCAATAATTATATGTATAATGAAATTTCTTTTAATTTTTTTTAGGGGGGGGAATAATACAGTATAAATAAAAAATCTACTTACCAGTTGATCATTGATGCACATGAATAATACTCCTCCACACAAGCTGCTCAGAAAACTAACTAAACATATCACTATGCACATAACCCATGAAGGTTTTGTCACATTTGAAGCACAGAAACATTTGATCATAAATAATTAGGATATTTAACAATCCTATGAAAATTAATTTTAATTATGTACATTAGCTATTTGAATATTAATCAACTTTGGTTATATCTAAAAATAATGGCAACACAGCCAGCAGATTCGTCAAATTTTCCCAAACCCAAAAAAATGTATATATTGTAGAATATTATATTGCAAATAACATAAATATTGTATAATTATGCACTGCAATTATCCATTTTGAATTTTATTAACCCTAATTTCAGCTTAAAATTAGCACAATGTAATCAACAGATGTGTCTTGCCTTTACGAACACAAAAAATACTATTTCTGTGGTATTTTAGTATATTTTATAGTTTATTTTAATTATGCTACTTAACTGCTATTTTGAATATAAATTTTTTTTCAGTGCATATTAAAATTAGACAAATGTAATCAAGAGATTTGTCTTGTCTTTCCGCACACAAAAATATATATTTTATACGATATTTTATTGCATTCATTAGTTATATCATTTATTTTCATTTTAATAATGCTAATTATCTGCCATTTTGAATATGAATTAGTTCTGCATGCATCTGAAAATTACAGAAATATGATCAATAGATCTGTCTTGCCTTTACGAACACACAAAAATATATATTATGTGGTATTTAAATATATTTAATTGCTATATAATTAATTTTTATATTTTAAATTTGCTAATTAGCTGCTATTTTTGAATATTAATTATTTGTGTGTGCTTTTGAAAGTTACATAAATGGGATAACAGATACGTCTTGTCTTCATAAACAAAAAAATGTATAGTTTGTGTGTTGTATTATTGAAAATAACAAAGATAATTTAAAAATTATCAGCTTGACTACATTTTGTGGTCACAAGTTTTATTTATATTTTCCTATGTTTTTCATGTAAACTATTTTGATGTGAAATTAATTCGCAAAATTGTTTTAACTTTTTTCAGGGTTGACGTACAGACTTGGTTGAGGTGTCATTGAATTGCAATTTTTAAGGGCTATCTAACTATATTATTTGTAATTATGTAGCATTATTTTGACAATTTGGTCCAAATACCTAGCATAGGTTGAAACCTACCTTCCTGGAGGTATGATAGTTATTCTCTGGCTCTGGCCCGGGGTGGGCTGAAATCCACTGACTTGCCAGCAATATGCCATTTAATGGCATTGGGTCAAAGGGCATGAGCCCATGGACTACTGGATCAGCAACCAACCGCATGGAAACTAAATTGCATACAAGTGTGTGTGTGTAGGATGACAATGACACTATACACACACACACATGTGTGCACATAATTGCCAAAACACAGTAAAAAGAAATATACCTGTAGACACTGGAATGAGAATCTGTTGTACTGGAACAGAGTGGCCTGTAGAGTGCCCAGTAGAAGCAGAAAGTGATGGTTGACTTGCTAAGAAAAACTGTGGTGCAACTTGCTGTTGACCTAACAGATGTGTTTGACTAGACAAGGATGAGAGCGCACCTGTTTGAACAAATAACAGTTTTACAGTAGTTAAATAATATCAAAAATTGATTTCGGATTAGTTAAATATCAAATTGATTAATAACACAAACTGTACAATAGCTGAAATACAGTAGAACCTCTATCTCTCTATAAACCTATCATGGTCATAGGGGTACCAAATTGAATCTATCAACAGAGTCCTCCAGCGATTGCTATTTTCAATAATGCAGAGTGATTTTTAAAAAATCTTGACCTGTCCAGTACTCAGTGTTGTCAGTCCATGCTTTTCTTTGTCCTCCTCTACTTCTTCCGTCTTTAACTGTTTCCTGGAGTATTGTTTTTGACAAGGAATAGTGTCAGCATACATGTCCAAATCATGCACATTTTCATCCTTTCACTATTGAAAGTAGTGTTTTCTGTGAATTTGTATGTATCTTATTTTGTTTCTTATGCACATTCATCATCATCATCATCAAGTTCCGTCTCCACAACGAAGGTTGGCTGCAACAGACCTCCAACATTCCCTGTTTCTTGTTTTAGTGGTGCACTCTGCTAAACTGTAATCTGTCCATCTTGTGATGTTACTCTCCCACTTGTATCTCTAACTACCTCTTGGTCACTTCCCTTCGACTTTAATATCAAGTAAGGTCTTCAACAAGCTGTCATGTCTTTTAATGTGACCAAAATATTTTATTTGCCTCATCTTTATTTCCCTTAATAATTTTTTCTTCATATTAAGTGTTGTTAGAACCTCTTTGTTGTTTTATTCTCTCCAGATATCCATGATGTTCTCCCTATTCTTATATATATCCACATATCAAAGGTATTAATTCAAAGGCATCAGTTAGAAGGTAACAATGTCTTCTAATTGTTAGTGTCCATATTTCTGAGCCACACATTAATATAGAATAGATGTAGCATTTTATAATTCTCATATTTAACTTGTTTGTAATTTGCTTAGATGTTAATATTAATGTATATTAGAAACTCTAAAGGGTGACCATACAATGGGCTGTAGAAAGCCAGTCCAAATGTGGGGGTGGTCATTATGTAGAAAGTGGTGGATCACTATACTGATAATTTACTGTGCTGCATGCCTGTCCATGAAAATGTTTTAATCTACAGTAATTGGTCAATATAGAGAGGTGGTCAACTTTGTGATTCTAATTTAGATCATTCAAATATTAGGAACAGATGTGGTCATTACAGGAATGCTTTTATATTAAAACAGCTATGTGCAAACAGCACACATATACATGCAAATAATAACTACAAAAATGAATATTACTGAAATGAGAATGATGGTAAGGATTAGCTAAAGGAAAAAACTGAAGGATGACATTCATTCTCTGAGAGAGGAAGCGATAGCAAGGATTAGGTATGAGGATGCCAAAGTGTTGCCAAGGTCAGAGAACAAAGAATAGCAACACTTATCTGCCACACATCATAGGAGGAAGGAGGTTTTGACGTTGATTTGGCTTCTCATCCCACAGAGGGTAAAAGTGACCCAGAAACCATGCTAAAGATGCATTAGGCCGAAAGGCACAAATATTGCAGCCAAACTGTAAATCATGGCACAAGGGATTCCATTCTCTGGACTATATCCTGCTAATCTGCTGGAGTTTGAGAATGAATGCAGAAAAAGGTAATGAGAGAACTGAGTACTTATGGATAACTTTCCGTAACTGAGAGAGGAAGAGAAAGGCAAGGATTAGGAAAATGACAAAAATTGATAGATGACATTCAGACGCTGAGAAAGAGATGTAAGAAATAAGTATAAATGATCGGCATGAAGAAAGTAGAATACTAATGTAATCGATTTATACAACAATATTAATGTGGTATTGTGAACTAATAAACAGCACTAATAAACTGAATTAGTGCCTCACTTGTTATGTCAGATTTGCTTGTCTCTGTGGCTGACGGTGTGGTTGCTGTGTCCCCCACTGATGGCACTGACATGAACAGCTGATCTGCCAAACCCAAAGCACTGCTAGCCATGGACACATGCGGCAGTGATACTGATGGCATGGTGAAAACAGACGACACAGGGGCAAGTGGCGACTGCGTGCTCGTTGCTGATAGCATAACATCCTGTCATGAAAAACAATGTGAAATATAATTGAACTATTGTATAACAAGCACATTTCATGCTGAAAAACAGGCTGGAAAAACTGTGGTTTTGTCCCTGGCCCACACAGAGCTAAGGGTTTTAGGGGTGCCACTATGGAAACATCAATACAAAAATCCTGCAAAACCTCTATGTTCTCAGTTTGAGTGTGGAGAATCTTAATCATGTCCATTTAAAATTATCAATTCATACTTAAAACCATAAAATATACAATTAAAAATCCATAGTTTGACAATATATCTATGAATGTCATATATTCTAAGTCTAGTGAATACTGCTTTGTATTTACAATAGTAGAACATGTCCTGACAGTATGAGGAGGAACAAGTCAGCTTTATTGACACAGAACTATTACAAATAAATATTATAAAATTCAAAATGACCTTCCAATACACTGGGTCCAACAATAAGAACTTCAACTTCCCATAATGAGTCACTGTATACATATTAATATAATACAAAAATGAGGAAGATTGTTATAAAGTCTGAAGATTAAGATGTGGACAAATAACATATGTCTTGAAAATACACCCATGTTAACATATTCATTACAACCAATGTTTCATGTCGAAATGTTACTTAATCATATCAAATCATTTAGGTTGCTAAAAGGGGTCAAAAGGCATAGAACATTGACTCCATTGCACTCGGGGTTTCCAAAATGTACTCTGTCCCTCTCAATAGAACAGCATGTGGCCCACCGAAAGTATCAATAAGAGCATGTAACTTCATAGTCCAAGTGTTAATACTCAGGAAAATTTGAAAAAATGCTTTTGCAAACAAGACTCAAATTTGAACTCACAACATCATGACCACAAGGCAAATGACTTGGTATATCAATTGCAAGAGAGATCTATGTGTCACCAATATTGCCATTACTCATGACTCAGAGTATACTGTAAGAAGATTATTTCTGTTTTATTAAATATTTGCAAACAATTGAATTGAAGAGTTATAGTTTTATCTCATTTATTGAAATTTGCCACCGATAAAATATGAAATATTCAGATATGATATCAAAGTGACCACCAATGACAGGCTCATGTTGTATGCAAACACAACATGCACAAATTGAATGAAGAAACTGAGAATAAGGAACTAAAGTCACTGAGATATATTCGATACAATTAGGTGTAGCGACAAGTGATTCGTGATTTTATGAACCGATACCAGTACGCTTCAGACATCCCCATCCCATGAGAGATTTGTCTCTTTCATCAGATGGTGAAGGGTATATACGTTGATATTTAAAGTAGCCTGTTGATTGTATTTCTTAATCCTACTCCTTAATCACTCTCCTCTACTATCTCCCTGAATAATTTGAAACCCCTTCAATGTCTTAATAAGTATTATCCACTTTCTTTCTTGGTCCAGTACAGTATCTTAATCTAAAACACATACATAAGGATTTCAAAATGCTACCCTTATCTCTGAAACCTGTACTCTTGAAGCTAGTCTGTTTACTATTATTATATTACCCATTCCTGTGTGTTGCCAGTTCCTGAAAGACTAGGGTAGCAATGTGCAACACTGACACCTGCCATGCATATAAGAGGCCACTTAAGGAAGTTTTTGTGGTGTGGTTGGCTGTTTCATTTCACTTAGTGTCAAAGTGATCCAGAAGTCATGCTGAAGTTGGATGCATCAGGACAAAAGGCACAAATGTCACAGCCAAGATGTAAAACACTACAACACTTTTCGCTCTCCAGACTGCATCCTGCTAATCTGCATGAGTTTAAGAGCAAACACAGAAGAAATAACCCTGAACTCAAGCATGATGAGGGCACAATATCCACTCAAGTCCCTTTAACTGTGAAACCCAATATACTCCACCAACTGATGACAAAGCAATACATTTGAATTTTGTGGATCATTGATTGAGAGTCAGACACACGAATGGCCCTGATGGTCACTGTCCAAAGACCCATTTTAGCCTCCATAAATTCCCTGCTCCTTCTCATACTGGAAGTTTTCATACTGTATACTCCACATCTTTCAGTAATGCCTCTTATCTATTAGAATGGCAGAGAAGCCATAGCCTGATCTTGAACCCTCTCCAGATTACCATTTGTGCACATAGTAACATCATTCTCTTCAACAGTGTCAGGTATCAATTCTTTCATTTCTAGATCAATTTTTCCATTACATCACTCCCTGCATTCCCTGGTGAGAGCAATAAATTTGCGATAACTTTTTTGAGCAATAAATTTGCGATAACTTAACAGTTCTCCAACTCTTATCCATTCCTCCCCTTAAAATATCTTCAACAAGTGTGACCTGAACAATCAGTACTCTAAGTAGTCATTTTATCACTTAATATCAATGTTTATAATTAGATGGTGATCACTTTTCTAATGTTTGGAGTGAATGTTATTCCAAAACTGAGTATGTCAATGTGACATGTGAAAACTATATTAATGTGATCAATCAAGATTACATCAATATATGCAGAAAAGCTAAAAATACTGAGCACAACAAAGATTACACCATTATCTGAAGCAATGGTTACACCATTTGCGCAGAGAAACTTATTTCATAGTGTTCAGTGAGTATATGTACAATGCTAGTTATACCAATGTATGCAATGATGATATCAATAAGTGCAACAAAATGTAGCACATGTTGACAACAGGCAAGTTGAAGGGAAAACCAAGAAATAGAAACTGGATACCTTGCAAAACACAGGGAAACATTGGTATCTGAAATTATTGTCAGTACTCAAAACATGACTGCGAACAGACATGATAACAGATGCCACATGACATGGACCAAAAGAGCAAGAAAACAATGCAACACAGGTTATACCAATTGTGTGCAGTAAAAATCAAGCCCATTGTTCCATCGATACTATGCCAATGCAGGTTACAGTAGTGTGAAGAATATACCAATGTGTATTGGGTCAAAGGGTTATACTATCGTGTACAGTGATGATTATACTTATGTTTGCCCATTGGACCACTGGATGAGCAACCAACCAATGTGTACAGTTCAGATCATATCAATATGTGCAGTTAAGATTATATAAATATATATATATATATTAAATGACATATTCTTTCCAGAACGTTGTCTTCATTGTGGATACTCTGAACGTGAACGCCTCTCTGTCACGGGCAAGCAGGCCTGCATTGACCAGAGACAGGTTCATACATTCTTTGATATTGTTCCATTGTCTTCTTGGTCTTCCCCTTCTTCTCTTCCCTCCAGAATCAGCCTTTCAATACCATCATGTCTCTTTAAGTGTCCAAAATACTGTAGTTTCTTTCTTATGATGGTGTTTAAAGGCCACCCTTCATTTAGTTTTAGCAATTTCAAAATTTCAATGTTCTTTTTCTCTGTCCATGATATTCGTAGGATTTTTTGTAGCACGTCATTTCAAATGACTAATGATTCAAATGATGCTTCTGGATATTGTCTTGTTTAAAGTCCACATCGTTCGTTCATATGTTGCCAGTGGAAAAACACATGATCTTAAAAGGGCTATTTTTGTGTTGTTATTACTACTTTGCACAGCTTTCTCATTTGTGATCATTTGGGTGGTGCAACTGTGAGTCTTATCCTAATCTCAACTGAACAATCTCCGTAACTTTTTATATTTGCTCCCAGATATTCAAATTTGATTACACATTCTAGTTCTATATTGTCTATGTTGATTATCAGTTTGATATTTGTTTTGTCTGATGTTATAATTGTTTATATCGATTTGGATCTCGCTGTATTCCTTTGTTGTTGTGGTTATCTGTTTCAGTCCCTCAGGATGTGTAGTAAGGAGGACTGCATCATCTGCATATCTTATTTCTGAAAGTGCAGTGAAAATTATACTTATTTGTGCAGTAAGGATTATACTATCGTGTACAGTGATGATTATACTTATGTGTGCGATGAGGATTATAGGTATGTGTCCAGTGAAGATTATACTTACGTATGTATCCAGTGAGGATTATACTTATGTGTGTGATGAGGATTATAGGTATGTGTCCAGTGAGGATTATACTTATGTGTCCAGTGAAGATTATACTTATGTGTGCGATGAGGATTATACTTATGTGTCCAGTGAGGATTATACTTATGTGTGCGATGAGGATTATACTTATGTGTGTATTGAGGATTATAGTTATGTATTCAGTGAGGTTTATAGTTATGTGTGCGGTGAGGATTATATGTATGTGTGTATTGAGGATTATAGTTATGTATTCAGTGAGGATTATAGTTATGTGTGTATTGAGGATTATATTTATGTATTCAGTGAGGATTATAGTTATGTATGCAGTGAGGATTATACTTATGTTTGCAGTGAGTATTTTACTATTGTGTACTGTTAAGATCATAATCAAGCTACCTTTCCCAATGTGTATAGTAAGAGAACAAGTGTACATGTATGTTTATGTTCGAAGTCGGACCAGATGAAAGATTGATTCGAGCGTCACTTTGAAGTAAGCATGCTCTTGACTACAATTCTGAGTTGAGTAACACGTTCAAAGACGTTTATCACATGTTGCCAAAACATAACTATATTGCGTGGTTTGCATTGAGCTCCTATTCACAGAACGAATCGATTCTCCCGCTATGCTGATGATCCGGAATGGATCACAGCACTCGTGCGTCCTTTTTAATGATTTTTGGCCGTGAATATATTCGTGGGATCTCTCGTGGTAACCGCCATTCTAGTCTAATTGGATGAGGTTATTCTGGAGCCTAGGCACAGTTATGACACGCACAAATTCAAATGTCAGATTTTCGATACGATACGTTAAACTACGAAATCAATATAAACTGAACAACAAAACGAAACAACCAAGACCCATTGCTTGTTTCTGTTTAGGAGAATATCAAATGTTAACTACCATGAAGGATATATTCTATAACATATCATGTATCCTGCGTTAAAAGAACGTATCCGCGCCGTAATCTTAATTAGGGGAGGGGGGGCAGCTTGGGGAACTTATAGGTTGAAATAAAAGATCGATTGTTAAATATGCCACAACACGTGAACCCGTGTGAGAGAAAGAGAGAGGCGCACCAAATAAAACTAAACTAAAAACAACTTGCAGAGCTTAGTACTTCATGAATTCTTGACGAAAATGAAAAAAAAAATTGCTGTAAAACATTCTACCATATGGTGATTGAAAAGTATATATTTGAAAGTAATGTTTAACTTCAGTTTTACAAAGAAGACAAATACACTGAATCGACGTTTCGACAATAATTCAGTTACTAAGATAAGGACAAACAAATACAAACAACTGAAAATAAAGTTGAACTGCATTAGGCTGGGGGTAATATCTATGAATGGATACCTACAGGTAAAAGAGCCAGGGGTAGACCAAAAGAAACACTTAGAAGAACAATACTTAGAGAAAGTAAAACAATCAATATCCATACTATTCAAGAACTGTACAGAATAGCTTTAAACGGACAGAATTGGAGAGATGTGACCTCTGCCCTATGCGCTAACTTCAGCGCAAAAGGAAAATGAATGAATATCCATGTTACCATACAAAAGAATCTGATTAATTTAAAACAGAGCTTGGAACACAACAGAAATATCATAAGTTAGATGTTGGGATAGATTGCCAGATAAGGTAAATGTGAAAATCGGTGTATTAACAGTCATAGCTAATAGTTCAAGTAAAAGAATGGATCATTGACCGGTGCCCTAATCATTTTGCCACTAGCTCCTTAATAGTGATCGCGATCTTTATCGTCTTAATTCTACTTTCAGTGGTTGAACTGGTTATAACACATTTAGGAATCTGCAATCATTTAGCAGGAGTAGCCATGTAAAACAATTTACAATAAATATACCACACTTAGAACAGTAAAAAAAAAAATAAGGTAGATCGCAATTGTTCATTTAAACAGCAGCCGTAGTTACGCGAGTAGATATTGTGGATTGCAATGGTAACATAAAAATAGAACGCCTACACACACTATCGCCACCTAAAATGTGTGCAATATAGAGTTAAACCAAATTACTGCTGATATTATATTAACTTATACAGTGAATATTATAGCAATTTGTTCAGAACTGGACCGTAGATTACGGGAAAGGGGTTTAGGGGTTCAACACCCCTATAGTAAAGTGGTGCATGCCATTTTGCACTACAATACAATGATATAAGAGGGTAATTTCCTCCTAACGGCTTCCTCCTTCCCCCCAAAAATCATCAATTCCCCACAAAAACCAGGTTCTAAATTTGTTTTAGGTCCACCCCCCCCCAACCCGTCCTATCATCCAACCTTGTGAGTAGTTTTATGTAACACCCCCTCCCTCTTCTTTTTACTAGTCACATCTACGGCCATATTTTAGTGAATATGCACAGTGGAGGGATGAATGTACAATTTTTATTGGGGGAGGGAGATGGGCTGCTCAAAAGAAGGCTCAACTTTTGTTTGGGAAAACCATTTTTAAGAAACTAATAGCTTTTATTAGCCGTATTATTAGCCTCCCTCCCTCAGGGACCAGATAAATGGACCACACTATGTGGAACAAAGCAACAGTTTACAAACACATGCGTATATCACACAATGGCACTGGGTCAAATGACATGAGTCCATGAACTAGCAAGCGTTAGTCATACTATCTTAAGGAGTAAGTGGGGGTGTTTTTCTGTGTTTGTTTTCTGGCGTTGGTGTTCCCCCCGTTTATATTTACATAAGGTATTGAGGGATTGCACCCCAAAACTTCCGTATCTACAGCCCCGGTGCGGTGAAGATTATACTAAAGTGCACAGTGAATACAATAATGACATTGCTTAATATTACAGGCTACAATCAATGTTGCAAACTTAATGGTATTGCTTAATGTTACGGATTACAGTCAATGTTGCAGATTTCATGGAATTGCTTAATTTTACAGCCAATGTTGCAGACTTCATGGCATTGCTTAATATCACAGGCCACAGTCAATGTTGCAGACTTCAAACTGACCACAGTAGACTAAACTACACCATGTACAAAATACTGAATCTTGGTCAGACAGATGTGGAGAAGATAAACATATAGAGCATGTGCTCCAAGACTGTCATCTTCGTGAAAAGAGTCAAGATGTTGCCCTCCGCAACCTACCAGAAGGAAAAACAGTATGCTGATGTGAGAAGCCTTGAGACAGAGCCCCACCTTTATAAGAGAGATCAACGTGGTCATATGGGCTAAAAAAAACAAGAAGATTTATAAGAAGATAGCAAGATCTAAGAGGGTTTTTGAGGCATAGGGATAAATCATTAATGCCAGGGGAAAATCCAACGCGCTGGAAACGTAGGTGCCGCCGTAACACACGGCGAAATTATAATTTTATTTATTAAATTAGAGGGACAGACAATTAACATACATATTATCAAAGTACATGTACTAACAAGTGAAATATCAGATGAAGAAATACAACAATTTTACAACAATTTGAACGTGGCTTTTACGACAGTGAAGGCTCAAAATCGAACATAAGCAATACACAGAAACTACAGAAACTTGCAATCAGGCACTCAACATGGAAAGAAATGACTATTGTCCTATGTGTCATCTATGACCCAAAAGAAACTAGCTAGCTATAAGATAGTGCAGGCATCATGAAATAAATAAATGTACTGTAAGGAGGGATTTTATCACAAAGGTGGGAGAAGATCATTAAGATGTCACCGGCAGATTTGATTTAGGCGTCAGAAATAATATGGACCAGAAGTTACAGGAAATACGTGATTCTATCAATATCCAATACGATTATGAACATGGAGAAGTTTAGATATTAAGATACAATCACATAGAAACTCTACACGCTTAAAAACTCGTTGAAATCTGTCAAAACACTACCAAGCGCAGACTGCAACACGTCCCGGTTGTGGGAAAGGTAAGTATCACATTAAAGTGTTAAGAACTACAAGGAAAGGTAACACTCCAAATGCGAATATGTTAACAAAGAACAAAACTTGAGTAACAGTACACTAACAATACACAATAGCAATAATTTGTAGGCATTGAAAGATGTTAAAAGTCTATGCAGCAAACATCTAGAGACCCTATCACATAAGAAACATCTTGCAAAGAAAGAGTGAATGATACCGCATTAATGAAACAAAGAAGAAACTGAAGACTAAAAATGTAGACTATGACATGATAAATAAAGAAATTAAACATAAATACAACAATCTAAAGAGGAATGGTTAATTACAAAATGATGTGAAATAAAGAAATATCAAGGAAACACAAAAGATATGCATAAACAAATAAAGGAATAACAGGTAGAAGGATGGCTCTCAAGATCGGATGCCTAAAGTCACAACAGTGCCGGGCATGTGTTAATATGAGAAATTGAAAAAAAATGCAGTGAAAGAGAGAATACATTAATTAATGAACTTTATAAAGATAACAGAAAAGAAGCAGACACAGTATAACAGCGAAGGACCTATTTACTAACTGAAGAGGTGAGTGATGCCGAATCTATCTATTTATCTCTATTGTATTTTCTATACTTTTGCAATTGATGTAAGGCATCTCAGGACTGAATGGCGATCAGTTTCCGGGCAATGGCACATTTGGCCGCTTGATATGCAGCTTTTTGACGTCTCAGCGCGTTGATAAAACTTTAAATCCACATTCTTTGTTTTCCACTGCCTCTTGCCGTTTCCCTGTTGTATGCTAGTGCTTCTGACCAATATGTGTTAATTCTGATTAAGAGGCCAAACCATTTCAGTCTCTATTTTTCAATATATTTGATGACCTATGTTGTTCCAACAGTACTTGTAATCTCTCCATTTCTCACATGATGTTTCCTGTTCTGTTTGCTGCTTTTTCTTAGAAATCTAATTTGCTGTGTAAACTTTCTCTTTTGTTCTTTAGTTAATGTCCATATTTGACAGTGATAACACAATGTTAGTATGAAGATTGAATTTGATTTGCCTTTTTTGGAATAGATTTGTGTTTCACGATTGGTGTAAATTCATAATCCACGTAGTTTGCTTAGGAAGCTATAAAAAAACTTGAAATACAACAAAATTCAAGGACTAGATAAGATTACAAAAGAACAAAATGAAGTACAGGGAATCACGGTAAAAAAAAATGATGTCTGTGTTGCTCATCCTCAGATGCAGACAACAGAGTTGTTGATACTGATTCGGTGTAAGTTTGCCTTTAGACGGCATTTTCCCGTTCTCTGACGAATTATCGTCACCTTTTCATTTTTCTTCAATATGTTAGTGTTGTCTTGCTCGGGGCTGTAGTTTCCATTTATTTCTCTCCTCTGAAGTCGCATATATTGTTTTAGGAGAGACGTTACTTAATTGAAGCGTTGAGTTTCATGGGTCCGAGTGAGGTTGCCTTCTGTTTTGGCCAATTCGTCTGCTTTATCTTACCAGGGATGACATAGTGAGCTGGTATCCATTGAGGAACTAATATAGTTTGAAATTATTATGTCTGATGTTGTGAATTAGTTATTACAATCATTTTTCATAGTTTTAATAATGAAACCCAATGCAGAATTCGAAGACTACTAAACAATGAGTCTTATGAGCCAGATGATCAAGATTTTACTTCGTATACTCAATAGCCAAATACGGTGAAAGATCAAACCAGAGATTACAGAAGAACAGTATGGATTTGTGGGAAAAGACAATAAATGCCTTTATCAAGAACATTGATGGACAGAGAAGGAGAAGTAAATACTGACTAATAGAATTCTACTACATTGTGTGGTAGACTTGTAGGACAGGAGAATGATAATCCATAATATGTGAGACTGCTATAACATTGCTCAGGACGGATAACACACTGCTCAGGGTACAGCTTCATAGATTACAGCAAAGTATTCAATAATGTAGACACTGGAAGTGTCTTAGACAAATTCATTTAGATAGTGCAAACATCTTTTGAAAACATCAATATTGATTTGAGAAACCTCAACACAATAAGACATATGCATTGGAATCAAACAGATGTGATCGTACAACACGAAACTTTCAAAACATAATATGGGCGTTAGACAAGGATGTGTAGTGTCATCAGACATTTCTCCTAGTATACAGAAAGTAAAAATATTGGGTGATCCGGAGATGGTAGTAAATGATAAGCAAATATTGAAGGGAAAAAAAACTATATATAAAAGGTTTAAATAACAATTTTATGTTGGAAAATATACAGAATCGACATTTTGACTAAAACGGCTTTATCAAGTAAGGGACGGGAAAAACAGAACGGAACAACACAATCAAACGGAGACTACATGCAACACTAAAGAAATGTTATAATATACAGTATACAAGTCTAGAAAACATCAAATACAGACGAAGAGAGGTCAGAACCACGGAAATGTGATAATATGACGAGAAAGTGCATTAGGGTACACAAAGAAATTCAAATTGAAAACAAAAGTATTAATATGTGTATATTAACAATACTCTTATAAACAGTAACATTGATTGCTATGAAGAAGTCAAAAGGAGGTTGGTTATTGCATCAAAGAAGCTGATACAAATCAGAAACATATAGCTGAGCTGCTGCAAAACAACAAAACTAACAATCATGAGAGCTTGCATATTCCCAGTGGCAATATATGGGTGTCAATTCTGGACAATCACCAATAAAATACAAAATAAAATAGCAGCATTTAAAACAAAATGTTACAGAAAAATCCTCAGAATACCATGGACCAAAAATACAAATACAGCTAAACAGCATGGTTCTTTAAAAAAACTACAATATATTGTCTATATCAAACGCCATGACAGCCTAGAGAAGACCATAATGGAGGAGATGAATACGATGCAGACCAAGAAGATGGACGCAAGACATCAAAGACCACCTGAACATGACAATAATAAAAGCAGGAAGACTGACTCCAGATATACAGTAGTTCAAAAAGGATGTGATGACTGCTACATCCTGTTCAGGATATGCTACCTGATGATGATATTAACAATAGACAAGTCTTCTCAGTGTGACTTGTGGCAACTTGAGAGGTACAAGTATATGAAGAACGTCACATAACTATGTAACCTAAAATAGTCATGTTATAAAAGGGAAGAACAATGGACAGAAGGAAAGAAGTGTATCAATATACATAAGGTTTAATGCGAAATATAGAAAACATACCATAAATAACAGTTGGGGGTTATATTATATTTGAATAATCTGAGATCTGGTGATGACAGAGTACTGGTTGCAGGAAGCGAACAATAACTATACGTTCTATTAGACAATTATACGAGAACATTAAAACAATGGTCTCGGTCTTCTTCTTCAGCATTCATTCTCAAACTCCCGCTGGATCTCTCTTGTAGCAGGATAATGGTCTTACTAGATTTCCAGCAGGATGTAGTCCAGAGAATGAAAATGTGTTGTGTTGCCGTTTAATTTGCACAAATGGCCCGACACATCCATCTTTGTCGGGATGGTTTGTTCCTCACCTAGAACTCTTTTAACCTTAAATGACCAGTGTTCAATTGAAATCAAGAGTAATATAGCACAAGCCAAAACAACATTTACAAAAATAAATGATAAATAATGTATGCAATGGGGCGTTGTCAATGCATATGCTAATTTGAATGCAAGGCTGTTATATCGAAACCAATTATATTCTACGAATATGAAGCATTAGACAACAAACAATGGGGTGCAAAGGGAACGCATTGCTCTAGGCGGACCCAGGGTTAGCAGATAACCAAGATCCCAAATGTACCTCCACGCGGTGCACCCTGGTAACAGAAATACAGCAGCTCGAGCTGATTCTGGCCAAATCATTTGGGGATCGTGTCCGAAAATGTGGAGGTAGCAGATGGAAAGAGATTTGCCTGCACAAGAGACAGACAATATCTCCGACACCACCAGCATCACCACATATAGCGACACTGTCGCCATACAGTGAAGCTAGTCAGTCCAGTCCGAACATTGGAGGGGCGGCCAATGTAAAATGCACGAAAAGGTAGATGCATGGCGAGAAACATAGATTTCATACCGAGTACAATGAAACAATGAAAGGGCAGAACAGCGCTAGAGGGCAGCGCGAACTGTAAATAGAAAGTGAAAAGTCCATAGGAAAGGGGAACTACAAGCTCCGTCAGCTCGAGACGAGCTTCTAGCTACCTGTGTTCCTTACAGGCAGAGACCCAGACCCATCCATTGGCGTTTGGTAAAGCAAGAAGACCTAACCCAACTCTAATGTCGAGCCTTCCTATACCAGAAATATGCTCGCGAAGAGAAAGGGTTCCGTACTCGATGCGCTAAGGCACAAAAGGGACAACGATTTAGCCCTGGCCCAACTCTACTGTCAGGTTTTCCTACACCGGAAATACACTTGAAGAGAGAAAGGGTTCAGTACCTGATGGGCTCAGGCGCTATTGGGACAAGGACGCTCAGCTCGAGAACGCCTTGCTCTCAAACGCGTGGTGTGAGACTCGAACTTGGACAAGGGGTACACGATGTCGGTGAATGACACCTCGGCTAAGAGGGCGAAAGAGCCAGGGTCCAGCTCCTCTGTTGAGTTCTTCCCCTTAAGGAACCAGGCTCACGGATGAGAAACGGTTCAGTACCCAATGGGCACAGGCACGGCACGTCCAATTACACGAGACAAGTTCATAGACAGTGGAACACCTCGTTTGAGTCAGACTAAGAGCAAGAAAATAGTCTGGGCGAAGAGTCTCCACTACGCGTGCCTGGAGACAGATATAGAGGCTGTCACAGGCTAAGGGTAGCCCACCCGAATTGTCAAGGCATGCCGAAATCGGATGTGCTAGGCCTACAAGGCGCATAACGGTGGCACAACGTAATCACGCTCCCGGCGGAGATCGCACGGATATCCGTGATGGTTACAATGGAGCGAACGAAAAACAAACAAACAACAAACAATAACAAAAAACATGAATTGGAGGCTTTTCATCTCGCAGGAATGATGAAAATAACATGGACAGTTAAGAAAACTAATGTGGAGGTTCTAAGAGATTATGGAGTAAAGTGTCAAATGACAGCAAAAATTAGAAGAAGAATAACATTTATAAGGAATGTGATGATAAAAGCACAGTTAGAACATGTAGTAACCACCGGAAGAAGAGACAAGAGAAAGGTAAAGAAGACATTGCTGGATGGATCATGACATGCAGAAAATGTCGCCAACTGAGCATATTAACAACAAAGATGACAGAGAGCTGATGAAGAAACATGGTCGCATAAGCCACTCAGCATAACACTTGATTTAATATCTTGATTATGTCTAAGACACAATATAAGAAAAAGGCAATCTTCTTTTTTTTGGCCACTTCATGAGACAGGCAGGTTTAGAGAACATAGTCACAACAGGCAAAATTGAAGGCAGCAGAGACAGGGCGACAACGTGAGAAAATATTAGTTTGACAACCTGGCACGGCAAGGAAACAACAACGACTTTGATACATAATACTGTGGAAGAGAGAGCTGTGGAGAGCCATGACCGCCTACGCCAGCCGGCATGGCACCTGATGATGATGTCTAAGACTGCTATTATAATCTGTGTACGACATATTTTATTGTGTAGGGAAACATCTATTACAGTTTATGAGATACTGCTAATATATTGTGTGGGCGACCACTACGTTTTTATGTGGGCGACCACTATTATAGTGTGGGGAAACTTGTGGCACTACATGGGAGATTGATATTCCAAACTATGCGAGACTGCTATTAAATTGTGCGGTAAACTTCTTTTCCAATACAATGTGTGAGAGTCTCATTTCAATTTGAAAAACGCTGACATACAAATACATTTGTCATTGAATGATATTCTGCAATTTCTTTATTCTTTATTAGAAACCAGCATTAAATTACTGTGGGCGTTCATATACATGCCCAACTCTCCCATCCACTAGCCATCTAAGGGTGAATAAGCCAAGTGTTCTAGTCTAGTTGTTGGCTGTGCATTCTTCTGACCTTCCCAGAGAACATATTTTCTCATTTTTATCACTCTGAACATTCCCTTCCAGCATATCTTCATCACTTTGTAGTGCAGCTATAACTTCCCTAATTAACTGTGCTTTGTCATGCCATTCCACGGGCAGAGACTTGCAGATCCAATGTGTGGATATGCTATTATAACAAGTGGGAGGAGATCGTTATTTCAATGTGCAGGATGTTACTACTCTTCCATAGTAAGGAATACTATTATAATATTGCTATTCCAATAAAGAGAAACTCCTATTCATATATGTGACATTCCACTATTCCATAGGTTATTCCAATGTGTTATTCTAACATAGACAAATTACTTTATCAACAAATATTACTATATAAATACAAGTAAATATTTATATGATATCTGCAACAATTGTTCTCATGGTACGATAGGGAGTCTTTGACTAATAAAATAGAAAAGGTGGTGTTCAGACAAATGTCAGGTATGGCAATTAGTACAGTTTAAGTGTTCCATCTTGACAAGTTAATACAGACCAGAAGTTATGGATATTCTTCTAGAACACAATTAACAAGTAGAGTAGCATGTTGTACCGTCAAGAAGAATATTAACATTGTCTCATTATCATTTTATCATAACATCTTCTAGACAATGCTACATGCAGGTGTATTGCTTCAGGCACAATTATTCTCTACCTATTTTTTCCTGTCTTTGTTCAATTCATCCTAGTTTTAGATGATCCCTAGTTCTTGTCTTTTTTCAAGGTGTCCTTCAATTCACATAGATTTTCATTCTTTCTACATGCCTCATCAACCCTTCAATAGCTATAAAATAATAACTGCCACATGAACTTACTAACTTATCTGATCCCCAGGGTTGTGAGCTTTCACTCTTTCTTTCCTGTACCAGGTAGTGGTAAGTACATGACTTCTTCAGCTGTGCTGTGTCTGTATAAAGGCTGTTAGTGATGGAAGCGTTTGGTGGTAACAGTTGTTTTTGCAGATCTTGTAGTGCAGGGTATTCAATAATGGTGTTTTACTGTTTCCCCCTCTGATTGATGCCGTATGTTTTATCGTCTGCTGTAATTATTTGTAGGTGTTTGTTAAGTTGTACATGTGTTCTTCGCAGCCTAAATATTGTGACGTTATCTCTGCGGTTTAGCCTATTTATGCTGTCGTGGATTTGGTTGGGACATGGCTATATATAGTATTATCCTTTTGAGCCAGTTGTCCAGCAGTCCATCTATTATTGTTTACAGTTGCGGACAATGTGTTTAGCTGTTCTAAGGTTGGTGGAAATTCCTGGTTGTGCATACATGCTACCTTTTTCACAAATTGATCAGTACTTTCATTCCCACTGATACCTGTGTGGCCTGGTATCCACTGCAGTGTGGTATTGATGGCATAGGATGTTTGTAAATTGAAGTATGTTGCTTATGGTTTACTATTGGATTCTAGTTTCAATGGTTTTTAGAGCCAGAAAGGAAGTATGTGAATATTACAACTGGTAGGTTTTTTTGGACATATTGCATCATATATTTGTATCTAGGAGTGATGTGTGTTTTCACCTCTGCATCATAGTTGCTGCAGAACTCCACAAGGAGCACTTAACTCTATTGATGTTTTGTCTGGGAGGACTATGACAGAGTCCTATCCTACATTGATGGTGGCTATGAAGATTGATCAACCTGTGTATGCTTGTGCCTGGTCCACTCTGGGGGTGGGGGGGGAGAGAGAAAGAGATAGATAATAAAACTAATAGAGTCATTATTTTCTCAAAAATGGTCTTTCAAAAGAAGGTAAGAGTATGCCAGTCGTTGGGGGTAGGAGTCATTTGTCTAGTTTTGGTTTGTTGCCTTGGTTACTGGCTTGTCAATTAGTGAAGTGTTTATTTTGGAGGGCAGAATGAGTGATACATTTTATGGGATATTTTATACTCTGGATTTCTCTATATTTTCAGGAAGATGATGCTTAGTGTTTAGTTCTTCTACTACCTGTACTGTCGTTTTGTTCTGCATGTCTATTTGTTGACTCTTTGTTGATTCTTTGTTATGATGTTTTTGTGGGAATCCAATGAATCTTTCCACAGCTTCTATAGTTGCCTTTTCTCTTCTAATGTCTAGTGGCTCTATGTTTGCTATGATTTCACAGGCCACTGTTGGTATTGATCTCATGCAGACACATATGAAATGGAGAGCCTGGCTTTGTACTTGTTCAAGTGTGTGCATGAGCTTTTTGATAATGTGGCCTGCAAGGGAAGATTGTAGTTTAATATGGATGAGATGTATCCTATGTGTGCATGTCTAAGTGTTCTCTTGTCAGATTCCCAGCCTGTACTTGCAAGTTGCTTTAGCAAGTTCAACCTCCTAGGCACTTTTTCTGCAATTAATTGAAGGATATTAGCCTCCAGCCCAGCTGAACATCTTGGTATGTTGAATTTCCTTCGTGATTTATTTGAGCTCCTTCAAGAATGATTTTAAGTTTCTTATTTTTTTTTTTTTGTTGGTTTCTAAGTGTAAATATGGAGAATGTGGTTTTACTAGTGTTTACCTTCAGCTTCCAAAAGTTGCAATATGTTGATATTGTGAGAGACGTTTTTCTAAGTCTCTGTGCAGCCAGGTGTAAGACTGATTCACTTGTTAATATGACAAGGTCTGGTCCTGGGTTCATTCCCCAGCTGAGGCGGAAATGTTTTCAGATCACAACGGCTCCCAGGTCAACCCAGCCTTAAATCGGTACCGGATTAATCCGGGAAGTAAAGACTGCGAGGGAGAGGAGATGGCTACCGCCCTCATTTGCAGAGCCTGTGAAATGTGAGATCGCTAATATCTCATACCCCTACGGCATTAATAAATGCTATGGGTTACTTTACTTTACTTTACTATGACACGGTCATCTCCACACATGGTTTTGTCTGTGTTAAGCAAGACAGCGAGATAATTTATAAAGATTATGAACAGGGTGCTGATGAGGGCTGAGATTTGGGGATAGCCCTCCCTCAAACATACATTTGGATGATAGTTTGCAGCTCAGTGCAGTTTGTATGGTTCAGTCACTTAAGTAGTTCTTAGTTCATTTGTACATTTTCTCACAAATTCCCACGTTTTGCATTTGTATCAAGTCCCTTTCTCCATAACTTGTCATATGCTTGCTGTAGGTTTACAAGACATCAATTGCACTCTTCCCTTACTGAAAATTATCCTTCACATTTTGGGTGAAGAGAAAGTGTTGGCCTTCAGTTATTGATCCTCTTAGGAAGCTTGTTTGAGAGTTGAGGAATGATGAAGCTTCTAACCACCAGTATAATATTTTTTGACAAGTTCTTCAAGTTTCTTTGTTCAGAATGGACTATATTTCTTTCTGCATCCTGGTGGGATTGTTCTGTATGCTGCATTAAATATGGCTGCAGTGATATTTTTGTATAAGGTGTTCATATGTATTTTATTTTTATTTTTGCTAGGAAATTTTGAGTTGTTCCGAGTCTGCTCATTTGTAGTTCCAGCAAGTAGTTTTTTCATGTTGGTTGGTTTCTTGTTTGTGAGATTTGGAGCAGTATGAGAAGGTGGTCACTTCCTATATCAAAAAGGACTTTCATCATGCAGTCATTTTGGAGGTCTGTGGATATGATGGTATGGTCAGTTCTGAATGTTGATCCACTGACTCTGTGGGAGAAGTGTAGATGAGGAATATTGTAACATTATTTGGTTGATGGTGTTGCATACCGTAGTTCCTCTATGCTGTTTTCCATTGTATTTCTGTCCTTGTATCTTGTGGCAGGTAAGTGTGCATTGAAATCTATCACAGTGATAGTTCTCTTGGCATCTGTGGTGCTAATGTCTATTTGTTTCTTGGGGTTATGTGCGCAGCATGCATTGAAAAGTGTATACTGCAGTCCATGGTACCATATATATTTATTTCTTGCATAACGTTTCCGCTGTTTTCATGTTTATGACATCTTCTTGCATGTCATTTCTTGTGAATGTTGCAATGCTTCTGCACTTCTGACATTTATATTTGTGTATGGTGTAGCCTAGTATTGAGTGTTCTTTCTCTGCTAGTAGTGTTTCCTGCAGTAGTGCAAAGTGGGTATCATATTTGTGTTTTATTCAGCTCCATGGTCTTATTTCTGAGTAAAAATATGATACAAGGGTTGGTCGAAATATTTTGCACTTTAATGTGAAGGAATGAAGACAAGCTCATAATTTATGTTTAGGCATTTTCATGCTGGAGCTATGCTTTCAACAAAGTAGGGTCTGGGGCCAGGAACACATTTTTCAACTGGTACAATGCTGCTTTGACTTGGATCATCCCCGACTTCCATCTATGGGAAGTGGATCTGTGGCATGCTTCAAGACTCTCCATTCCTTGTCAGCTACAGTATGCCGGCACTCATGACATATGCCATGTCAGAAAAATTTGAAACAACATGTAGGATCATCATGTCCTGAATTGGATGGTTTCAGCTCCATTTTCCCCTTCCTCCAAGTGGTTTCTGGGTGTCAGTTCGTCATACAGCATCAAACCATGAGATCTTGCCAATCCGGGTCTTAGGACCCAGATTCTATCATGAGTGTAATGCCATAAGTTGGAGGGCCCTCTACATAAGGGGGTATGATCAACAATTGGAAATTAAGTCATGAAAACATATACTGCAATTGTAAAGATAGAATGATGGTTGAGTTTTCACAAAAAATGAAAGCCTCGCTATAGTCATATCTTATAGTCATCTTCTAGAAATATAATATTGCATGGTAGCTGGTCTGGTGGCCATTGATGGTTGCCACACAGCATTCCATATTCTGGTAGGAGGGCATGACCAGTCTTAGCTTCCAATTTCTGGTGGCTGGACTAAGACCCATCTCCATGGCAAAGAATTGGCATCAATGAGACTGTCACATGAAATCATTAATATATTTTCTAAATACGGGTAAATTATATCATCAATACACTGTAGTTTACAACTGCATCTTAACTACCTGTATAGTAATATAAACATGTACTACACATCTTGGATATTGTCATATTGTCATTTCAACACTGACTAGATATTATTATATAATGCTGTTACTAAACTGTATGAACACTCTAAAAAAAAAAATTGTTTTGTCATATGAAAAGCAGAATTTGAGAGAGAGAGAGAGAGAGAGAGGAGACAGAAAGGAACAGAGTGGGAGCATCCATGAAAGTGAATAATATACAGAACATCTGATATGTAGATTAGATTTATAAGTGGCTGCTTCAAGAGATTCTATAAATATTTTATGTTAGCATTCATGCAAGGTAATGTGCAAAAGAAAGGTATGATAAATGAAACATTTGAAGATAATGTGCATAATTTTCTTCTGCCTTCATTTTCACAAACTCCTGTTCTTTAGGTGCATGTAATCTGGAAAACAGAATACATTGTTTCATGGTTTATAGATTGACTGCAATATCTTGTAACTTTTGGTTGGACACATCAGAGTTCATCAAGACTTTTGGATTTCTTTCACCTATGGAATGGGAGCAGACAATTCACCCCCAAGACCTGCTTAGTCACCTCCTACAGCATATATAGCAGATCACTGTGTAGCTATTCAGGTCCAAGCAACACAAATGGTATATGCATATTCTAATATTTTTATAACATAAATATGTTGCTAAAAATCATAATGGCAAAAAAAAAATTATAAGCAAGCAGACATAGAAATAAACTCTTAATGCTTAAAGGGATGAAAGATGATATGAAAAGAAGAATATGGGTAGCTAAAACTGTAGTATAATTCACCAGCATGGTAAAAGAAAGGAAATGGTGATCTAATATAACTGAGCAGTGATAAAAATGTAGAAATGTTTACCTGCTATGAATTATAGAGCAAACTAAATTAAAGTGATAAAATAATTGCATTCATAGTCTAATGAAATTGACTGTAATTTATCATTGGTGTGCACATACCAATGTACATTGGATGAGGAAATGTTATGTGATTTATGGGACAAATCAGACAGAGTTAGTGAATGATAAATTTGAATGATAAAGTTGGTCTTCATAAAACTACAACAAAATCTTGTGTCCTACATAAACACTACTGTCATAGTTTTACAGCAGTCGTACTTATTATCGAATGATACAATAATGGACAGTGAATATGGATATATATGGGTATATGCATTAAAATGGCAATAAATTATGTTCTATTTACTTTAAATAAGACTTTTATGCTAAATAAATGTATATCGATGTTGGAATTTTATATAATGTGACTTATACACTAGATTGAGTTAATAATAAAATAAGAATTCATGACTCAATTATTATTTATATTAAAGAAGGGTTCTAACTTTATATGGGCATACAGTAGAGACATGAAAATAATTTAATCACAATACACATATTTTTGATTACTATTTCTGTAATTTATCATTGGTGTGCACATACCAATGTACATTGGATGAGGAAATGTTATGTGATTTATGGGACAAATCAGAGTTAGTGAATGATAAAATGATAGATATGACTTCATTATAATTATTGTAAAGTAGGGTTAAAAATAGGTAAATTGTATACAATAGTGCATTGTGTCTGTCATGAAAATGTATTAAAATGGGACTAACATCATTTACTGTTTTAGCATATGTCTAGGCTGAACTAGTGACAGGAATGCCAGATAATTGAAATTGAATTGAGACAAAATTAAGGCAAAATATGACCAAAAATAATCACACTGCTAACTTTCAATTTATTTTCAAACTGACCAAAAAATACAAAGTTGATCAAAACATTTTTGGACAGTTTCATGGACAGTGATATTAAAAAATGGCAGAATGTGTTATATTTGGCCACAAAATGACCAAATTCTGACAACCCTGGTTAGTGAGTTTAAAAAATGGATACAGTATTTAAGTATATGAGTAATGTTTCATTGTAGATATGTATATACAGTAGATCAATTGTGTCTGCATTTAATGTCCCATCATGCATTAGAATAGGCTATCAGTACACTTATTTCTAGTTACTGTTTTAGCAATTGTATATATTAATATCAATGTAGGCTTACATAAGCAATTCAAAAAATGTAATTAATATTGTACAATAAATAAAATTATAACTCACCTAAAACTGCAGAAAAAAATCACAACCAGGCACCACAATTCCATAATTGAGAAAGAAACAAGAGAAGTCGCACTGTAAAATACTTGCTGCTGCCCAAGCCGCGCTACGTATATGTAGCGATCGTGTCAAATGAAATGTCTAGGTATGTTAAATTATTCTATCCAAGGGGAAGCCTAGGCATCCACGGTGCCTCATTTCATATGATTATCATAGATTTGTTAATGAGCGATCGTTATTACCTGCATAAGATATCATGTACCTGCCAGTAGGGCACGGTGGGGAAATAGAGGAAGGATGAGGCCACTAACCTGTTTGATGATAGCTGTCTGAGCAAGTTTGATCAAATCAGTCCTAGACTCGCCATCCACAACATCCGCTGCACTTCCATCGTTGGAGTCTGTGTCCATTTTGAGTCGGCAAAAGGCCGAGGGATCCACAGGTCTACGTCAGGGCCTGGACATGTGATGGCGGGGACCCTGCTGGGGAGATAGAGAGAGAGAAACCCGATAACAAAACTGTTCCTCACTGGCTGTTGCTGCTGCGTCTGCATTGATCGTGCGCTGGGGATTCAACAACCAACATGTCCCATTGTTTGAATGCCCCAACTCTAGAAATACCCTTTATACCAGCCCCCACAATTATACCTAGTTCTATTCTCAAGTTACAACGCGTCAATTAAATTAATTCAACCCCTGATTATAATTTTACATTAACATATATACCGGTACTAAAACCCCCTGAAAAGGCTCGTCGAATGCTTACTATTCTGAGCGCCGTCGCGTGATTCCACCAATTCTGTGAGACACCGAACATTATTTCTGTATCGATTAACAGGCAGACATCGCATGAGTGCTACGATTCCAGAACATCATACCGATCGCTTAGCAGTACGATCCCCTTTAACATTTAGAATAAATTATGTTCCGTCTCAATGCATTATATATTTGAGCAATCTCAATTCAGAAGGAAAAAAAAGCCAGGCAGCTATAAGAAAATCCACTACTAAACACAATATAGTCTATACGTTTTGTTTTTATATATGTATAAAGACGTAAAGTACAACATTAAATATTGGTGTAATACGATACGGATACTAAAGATAACAACAACAACAAAAACAGTTACTTCTGTATTTCTAGATAAAAATAATGTAAATCTATCAAATAATTAACAAAAAGTCAATGTGTCCGATTTTCCTTTCCTGGCTAGCATAAATTTGTTTTTTTCTGTCTTTACCTATTATTTTGTAAGGATGTAAGAGTTGTACAATTACAGAGGAAATAGAGAGAAGAATACAGGCTTTCACAAACAAATTTTACATAAGAATATTGTGTATCATACAGAACATAAAACCAATGTATATGTTAGGAACGAAATAAGTGCTCCTGCAGGTCAAAGAACACCGCAAGCTTGCAGTGATTGGATACGTGATGAAGCATGATCCCTTTTCCAAGAATGTCCTGCAGGGGTCAGTAGATAATAGAAGAGGATTGAAAGGAAACTAATAAATGATAATATCAAAGACTGGACAGGAGTAAGTTTCTCCATACTCAAACAAGGCACTGAGAACAGATAGGCATGACGGGATTTGTGTAGGCCTATTGATGTTTCTAAAGTGGCACCCCTGAGATACTGAGGCGTTAGGCCTTTACGTTTCACGATGATAAAAAGTTTTTTAAAGTTAGTTTTTTAAAATCAGACTCATGCTGGACTTCTCTTGTATAAGGACAATGGTCCTACTATATTTCCAACAGAATGTACTACAGAGCACGAAGGCTCGTTGTGTTGGAATTTATTTGTGTCCATGCCCCGACATCTCCGAAAGAAAAAGATGACTTTTGCAAAAATGTGATCATAGTGGGTAATTATCTGAATAGAATTGAATTAGAAGACTTAATTGGTGCCTTTGAGATGTGGGTACATAGAAGAGTGGGGAGAACATCATGGAAAGAGAAGAAAACAAACAAAGAAGTTGTAAAAACACTTAATATGAAGAATAAGTTACTAAGAGAAATAAAGATCAGGCAAATAAAATATTTTGGACACATTGATATGATTATTGAAGTCCTTACTTGAGGATAAAGTCAAAGGGAAGCGAGCAAGAGGTAGGCAGAGATACAAGTGGGAGAGTAACATCACAAGATGGACAGGTCACAGTCTAGCAGAGTGCATCACCAAAACAAGAGATAGGAGATGTTGGGAGATCTGTTGCAGCCAACCTTCGTTGCGGAGACGGCACTTTAATGATGATGATCTAAACAGACGGGGATACACTCCGGGCATACCCATAGGAGTCCGTCTCTTTCAGCAGACGACGAAGCGTACGTAAGCTGATAGTTTCCGTAGGCGTTGATTGTATATTTTCCTAGTCCTACCCACCAATCGTCCACCTTTTCCAATTTCCTTGAAAAATTACAAACTCATTAAATCTCTTTATAAAAGTTTCATCCACTATGGTGTCTTCGTCAAACGCATATATATGGAATTGACAATGCCCCCCCCCCACTTTTCTCCATTGTCATCTGTCCTGACCCCTGTGCTTTTGATGCCAGTCTGTCGGCTCTCTTATTTCCCTCAATTTCAGCCTGACATAGGCAAAATATCAACGTTACGTCCCTGAAGGTTGAAACCCCAATATACTCCATCCAGTCATGACGCAGCCATCCATTCCGAATCTTGCGGATCATGGACTGAGAGTCCGACACAATAACACCCTAGTTGTTACTGTTTCCGATACCCATTTCAGGGCCTCCGTAACTGTCACTATCTCCATTCTCATACGTATACTAAACGCTCCAAACTTTTAAGCAATAAAACACATTTCCTGGAATGGAAGAGAACCTCAGCCCGATCTAGCTCCTCTCCAACCAGAACCATCTGTGATTATAGTCATATCGTTCTCTTCCGCATTATCAGTTGATTTTTAGATCATATACCCAAAATCTAGCAATGGGGCGACAGAAAAGAAGCAGCTTTATCCATCAAGCTAAACGACTCCGTAGACAACTTACAGATCTACCTGAAGTTGACAGCCCCTTAAGGTATGTACCAGAACAAACCCCGTGGAGTGAAAGGCATGGAATGTCAATATACATTCAGACTCATGTGAAAGGAATACTAAGCGAGGACGAACAGAACAGCGTGCAGCGAAGGACAGTCACCCTCAGTTTCCTGGATGAGGAATATCCACAAGATATATGGGTCAGAGTGTACACAGATGGGTCAGCACAGAATGATGTGAAGAATGGAGGTGCAGGTGTATATATTGAATATCCACACACGCCTAGAGATACAATCAGAACACCGACAGGTATACTCTGCAATAATTATGATGCAGAAATCCAGGCAATTAGTGTGGCAGCTAAAAAACTGCTAACTCCAACTCTGGCCTACAGCCTGTGGTATTCCTGACAGATGCAAGGTCAGTGCTTCAAGTTCTCCAGTCTGGGAAATCTAACAAACTTGAAAAAACTACTTAGCGAATTGTCGTACCAGTATAGGGTAACCATGCAGTGGATGCCCTCTCACTGTGGAATACCAGGAAATGAAAAAGCAGACCAATTGGCTAAGGAAGGTGCTGCCGAAGACCAACCAGATATACTAATCACCTACCATCAGAAAAAACAGATGATCAAGTCAATAAGAAAGCCACAAACACCAACACAAGATGACTATCACATTATGAACAGATCAGAACAAGTTATAATTCTACGTCTCAGAACAGGACACAACCGACTCCGCAGTCACATGTATACAAAGTTCAAGATTGGCAACACGGCCATGTGTATATGTGGACAGGCAGCACAGAGTGCCAAACATATACTTCAAGAATGTTCTGAGCATGAAACGCTGAGGCAGACATATTGGCCAGAGGAAACAACACTGGAATCAAAGCTCTATGGGACACTGTATGAACTATAAAAGACAGTGAGTTTTATTAAGGAGACAATTACAGATATAGACATGTTTCAAGTGAACGAAAGAAGATCACATACAACATAAGCAAATGGTGCTGGATTTTGATAGGTATCCTTGATTGACCTGTAACTACCCACTATATGATGGTGGCCGCGTAGCACAGTGGTTAGGGCACTGGTTTCGCATATGAGCAGTCCTGGATTACCCAGTTGAGGCGGAAATGTTTTTTCAGACCGCAACGGCTCTCGGATCGACTCAAGTCTTAATTGGGTATAGGAAGTAAAGACTGCGATGGAGAGAAGATGGCTACCACCCTAATATAACAGAGCCACTGAAATGTGAGATCGTTAACATCTCCAACCCCTACGACATTAATAAATACTATGTGTTAACTTTTTACCCACTATATGCGCATATAAGTGTTGCGAATACATATCAATCTTTTAACAAAATGATAAAACGCATGGAGATGAGATATTGACAGTAATGAAGTGATGAAACCATTCCTCTTGTGTTCACGAAGTCTTCTTATTTGTCGTTCTCTCATACGACCACATCTTTAATATAGACTAATGGTCTCTTATTTGTGACCTCATACACTATATTGTGTTTTGGTTTTTGATGGTTTAAAACACAAAAAGTTGATATACTCAAATTTGACTAACATCCGCAGTTGAAAAGATCACCCTCATCATAAGAGTTACTTTTTATTTTTAATTAAAGACTTGTCACATCGCCGTAGTTTTTCCTTCTAGTAGATTTACTTCATAAAGGTCATAGCTGTGTTCTGCGATCATTTCTTCTGCTTTCGAACTTCTGATCTCTAGTTCGTTTAAATTTTTTCTCTAAGTTATTCATCATGTCTTTCTTTGTTCAGGATAACACAGATTCGAAATCTTGCCAGGAAATTTTGCTCACACTTGCATTTTTGGAGGCCGCAGTGGATTAACGTTTGAGAAGTCACGTGTTCTCATGATATTCTCGACCGTGAACGCCATGATCTGTTGAGAGGGACGGTGCGAATGTGGGTAAAACCGAGTACAACGAAGTCAACTATCTGCGGCCTTTTGATGCTTTGATATAATTGAGGACAACCTAACATGTTTTAATTAAGGAACTGGTTGCATAGCTTTCACAATAAAGGACAACATGGCAGGTTAATTAAGGAACTGATTGCATAGAAGATAAAATGAACACATAAAAGGGAGACATTGGGTGGCAGTTACAAACAATATTAACTAGAAATATGCACTATATCACCGGTCGCCAAATGTTTGGCGATAGTTAAAAGATCTGCAAGTTTGCCTATTTGTTATAAAACGAATATTTTGGTCATACAGGGTCTACTCCACATAATTGATTCGTACCAGACTATGTAGCATTTACATTAAAAAAACTGATTGTTTCTTTCTGTCTGCATTTAATGACCAGCACTCACATTGTTGGGTACATTTCAATTATTCCTGCACTAGCAACTTTGATTGAAATCGTTACTATAATTATCATGTATTGAGGATTGCGTCCAATGAGCTTCTTTGATCGAGAACAAAAGAGAAACGAACTTTATTTCAACAATTTGTCAAGCATTGTGGAATGAGACAAATTAATTCAGTCAGACATTTTTAGGAAGTTTTAGATTCAAGAAGCGAGAGCTGTTTTCTGACATCGGTATTATTGATTTGGTAATATCTCAATTAACAAGGCTTTCTTAACACATTCTGGGGAATTTGTTGTTGCGTTTCTTATTAAATCATATAGAATTCTGAGGAAGAAACACAAATTAGAAAATGTATTGCAAGGGAGATGAACTGTACACAGGGAGCCTAACATAGGCACTCAGCACATCTCATCTTGTTGAAACTTTTAATCCAAGTAACTTTAATTTGCGTTCAATGTTCTGTAAGCTGCGCAGCCGCGCACCTAGTCAGATAGTACCGAGCACGACATTAAACATTCAGCGTATAAAATATATAACAGTTTGACCAAAACAATGTCTTCAAGTAGTCTGAAAACTGATTTGAACACGCAATTTTGAAGCTGCCCGAACCATTGTAGAGGGAAAACAGTATTTGTTCAGGATTATGTTGACCCTGTTAGATTTTCATGGCAGTCTCCAGAACGAAGTTCCCAAACTTCTACTCTCAGATTTAAGCCACCGCCCTAAAGCTTTTTCATCAGCTCACTTGTCATGGTTGTGCCTTGCAATTAATTGAAATATGGACAGTATTTAATTATGTCTAACAAGCAGGCTGTTTGAGAATAAATGCAGATTACGACAAAGAATTTCAACACTTACTGGAAAAAAAGTATGACTCCAGTTATATCCTTTCGAGAGCAGGTATATTTGCTCCTTTGTCATTCAAAACATATAAAGTAAAATATGTGTAGATATCTAACTTTCAGGTTATCAAGAAACATGTTTTGCCATAGCATAATATTGCTTGATTTGAACATGTAATGAGTCAGTTCATTTTCTAAAACTGTTTGAAGGGAACAGTTGGGGATGTGGATAGGCGAGGTTGCACAAGGGAATGTTGGATGGACATCATGATATGGTCCATGCGTTATTATTCTACTCTCAGTCTGACAACTAAGTTGGACGTGTACCGAGCAGTGGTTCTACTAACACTGCTTTATGCTGCGTCATCATGTACTGTCTATGCGAGACAGGCTCGACAGCCTAACTCTGTCCACCTTCATTGCCTAAGAAACCTCATGGGAGTACGTTGGCAGGATCGAGCACTAGACACGGAAACTCTTCAAAAGTCCCGTATGCAAAGCATCCATGCCCTACTGGTTAGATCCCAAATCCGTTGGAATGGTCACATCGTCCGTATGCCAGACAAGTGCCTTCCAAAGGGATTATTCTATGGGGAGCTGTGAGATGGTAAACTTTCAAGCGGCGGGCAGAAAAAGCGCTTCAACAATCACCTAAAAAACTCTCGAGCAATGCAGCATCGATCATAGCTCCAGGGAGACTACAGCCCTTGATCGCTCAGCTTGGCACACCCAGATCACTGCTGGCATCACTAAATTTAACAAGAAAGAACACAGCGGGCAATTTAAAAGCGACGGAAGCAGAAGGACAAACCCGAAAACTCTAATGTCCAAAACCCTCTGCACTGCAATAGAACTTTCCTGGCACGAATCAGACTCATCGGGCATCTACAAACTCATTAACCAAATTAGACAATCATAAATGCTTTGTTGTTTTTTTCTACTTGTTCACCACATTTATTGTTTTTCATGCCATGCTCATCTTCGCTTGCGAAACGGAACATCATCATTCTACTCACGGTAATGGCTGGTGACATAACTATTTGGAGGCCGTTTCATGTTAATTTCTACAATATGGCACATCCAACTATACTGACTATTATATGTATATAGTTCTAAAAAATAAACACAGCCGATTACATTTAATAAACATTAATTTGTAGAATGATTAACAAAATTGCACTGTTTCGAGAAGAATACCCAAGCTCAGATGGAATAAAACCGCGAAACGACGCATTTCCATTCTCTGGACTGGGAAATCTAGTAGGACAATGGTCCTGCTACAAGGGAGATCCAGCGGGAGTTTGAGAATGAACGCTAAAGAAGAAGAAGACGATGGAATAAAACATAATTGTACTGATGAAGTACTGTGAAATCCGCAGACCTTCCCTTCCATATGCGTTCATTGTAAAAGGCTCATACAAAAACAATACTGCTCTAAGCAACAATAACAACTTTACATAAAGTGAAACAGAATTGTATGAGTGTTGTGGCATAGTATAATGATTTCAAAACCGAAGTATTAAAGGAATAAATACATTTAAGATTTAAATCTACACGACCAACTTATTTGACATGGCATCCTTAAATCCCCCCCCCTTTTTTCTGTCTGTGTGTGTGTGTGTTTGTTTTTTTCTTCCCGAAGCTGAATATGGTGCATAGGACAGAAATCAGTGCTCTCCAGTTTAGTGATATGATTCTACTGTGTGCCTTCTTCTTCTTCTGCGTTCAGCATGTGGTCATGCTATACCGTCAGACCTGTCATCAAGAAGAAGTCCACTGTCTTCTCCAGGTCAGAGCGGCTGCCCCTTAGCTTTTGCCTCAAGTCTGTATCATCTGGCCAGGTCTGCTGTCTTTGCTCTTAGTATGTTGGGCAGTCCTGAAGTATGTGTTCTGGAGTCTGGGTTCCGGATCCACATGGACATTCATCTGTGTATGAGATCCTTAATCGATAAAGGTGACCCAACAGTCTGCAGTGGCCTGTTCTAAGGCGAAATATTGTGGTCTGTTGATATCTTTGGAGGAGATGTATTGCATCATGTTCGTATTCCCCTTCCATTTCTTTCTTCCACTTTGCTGAGTATGTGTTGCGGATTATTGTTTTTACTTCTCCGTAAGACAGTGGGTGTCTGTGTTGCTCCATTTCACTTCCTGCCTTTGATAGATCATCCGCTTTCTCATTTCCCTGATTCCACAGTGTGATGGTATCCACTGAAGGGCAATAGCTGTTGATTTTTGGATCTGTCTTAGCTCATGTCTGATTTTGTACAGAAGGCTTTCGTTTCTGTTGCTCTGGATTGATTCCAGTAGGGATCTGCATATATGGCTATCTTCTTTGGTCTTGGCAGTCCTGGTTCAGTGAAGGCTTTCAGTGCTTGATGGAGTGCAACTGCTTCTGCTATAAAATTAGAGGAGTATTCCCGGTTGGAAAAGCTTTTGATATTGTCTTCCCATCTTTGAGTTTTATAAAAATTCCACCTCCTCCATACCTTACTGCTCCTTCTACCGATCCATCTGTGTAGACATGTGTCCAATCCTTTGGATTGTATTTTATTTCTATTATCTCCAGTGTCAATGCTTTTAGTTGAGGTGGAGTTTGGTATTCCTTATTAATTATTCCAGGAACCTGTGTTATTATAGAGACATTCTGGAGACTATTGCCTGGCTCTTCAAAGTCTGTTAGTGTTTCAATTTCATTTGGGAGGTTTTGAGGATTTCTTTATGTTGTTCATGAATATCTTTAGATATGTGACAGAAGCTGGTTCTCTTCAACCTGCTTGTGGTTGATCTAGAAATTTGCGCATACATCGGATGGTTTGGCATGCGCTTAATTTTTTCCCTTTGAACAAGCACTCTTTCTTCTCTTATGTCATCCAGTGGGCGGATGTTTGCATGTTTTTCCATTGCATGGATTGGAGTGGTTTTCATCCCTCCAGAGATAAGTCGAAGTCCTGCATTTTGTACTTTAGATAGGCGATTAGTGTTTGTTTTTGATGCTGATGCCCAGGCTGTCATTCCATATTCTACTACAGGTCTGACTGTACCCATGTAGACTTTTCGGAGAATATTTCCATTTGCTCCCCAGCTTGTTCCTGCAAATTTCTTCATCAAGGATAGCCTCCTGGTTGCTTTTTGCTCTGTGGTTATTAGGTGTGGTTTCCAGGTGAGTCGCTTGTCTAGTGTGACCCCTAGATATGTAGGGTTCTCCACATGTGCTAGCTCACATCCATTTATTTTAAGATCTGCTTTATCTTGGTGGTTTGAAAGTGAGAAGATGGTTGCCACCGTTTTGAAGAGGTTGATCTGGACTCCCCAGTCAGATGCCCATTCACTTAAGGTGTCAAGTGCTGTCTGCGTTCTGTTTTTTGCAGTGGATAGGTTTCCTGCCGCACACGAGGCAGCAAAGTCATATGCATGAAGAGCCTTTGAAATATGATGTGACAGTTTCTCTCCCATATCATTGATGAATACTAGGAAGAGGGTAGGAGAGATCACTCCTCCTTGAGGTACTCCTTGTTGCAGAGTAACACGTTTGCTTAGTGTACCATCTACTTTTACTCTTGCAGTGCGGTAGCAGAGGAAATCTTTTATCCAGCTAAACATTCTGCCTTCAATTTTGTTTTGGAGAAGCTTGAAGAGGACTCCCTCTTTCCACACCTTATCGAAGGCCTTACTTAAGTCCATAAAAGTAGCCAGCACTTTTTCCTTCTTTTGGAAAGCATTTTCGATTTCCTGTGCTAGGTATGTAAGCTGGTCTTCAGTGCTTCGATTTTTCCTATAGGCCGACTGTGTCTTGGTGAGCTTTTGGTTTTCTTCTAGGTATTTTATCAGTCTAGAGTTGACCATTCTCTCCATTGTTTTCCCTATGCAACTCAAGAGGCTGACTGGTCGGTAGCTTGACTTTCTTGTTTTTCCTTTTTGTTTTTTCCCAATTGGGATGATGACAGCTTCACGCCACAAGTCTGGAATTTTACCAGTTTTCCATGATTGGTTGAAGATGGTAAGGAGCTTGTTTCTGCTGATTGGCCCTAGGTTCCTGATCATATCATTGGTTATGCCGTCTTTTCCTGGGGCCTTTTTGGTTTTTAGTTTTCCTATGGCACCATTTAGTTCTGCGATGGTGAACGGTGTCTTCATGCAGGGCTCTGGATTTTGATTCTTCAGTTTTCTTTTAATTTCTTTTTTGACTTCTTTGATACGTGTATGAGAGTGTGCTTTCATACGTGCTTTCACACTTTAATACGTGTGCTTTCTTCCTTGTAGAAGTCAGCTAAAATGTTTGCTGTCATTTTCCCTCTTCTTCGATGACAGTCTTGTAGTGTGAATTCTTTGTTTCTTCATTTAGAGTTCTTGTAAGGTTCCATAGTTTACTTGCGTCTTTTGTCATGTTTAGACTGCTGGTCTTTTCATGCCAGCTCTTTTGTATCTCTGTTCTTTTCTGCTCATTGAACGTGTGTTTGATTTCATTGTGTTTCTTTGTGTTTTCTGCTGTAGGGTTTTGCTCCATTGTATGTCTTGCATCATTCAGCTCGTTATGCAATTTTTCTAGTCTCACTCCAATAAGACTTGTATTCTCTTCGTCTGCCCCTTGGGATTGCCTTCTGTGCGGATTGTAGTATCACTTTGTTTATTTGTGAGATGTTGTGGTTTATGTTGTTAGTGAGGGTGATATTCTGGCAAAGCTGGTCTGTTTGTTCACTGAAGAGGGTCCAATTTGCTTTTTTGAAGTTCCAGCTTGGGGACATACTGTGATGTCCTGTACTTCCTACTGTGTGTAATTCTTGCATGTAGTTGAGACTTAGTCATATCCTCTTTGATTATTGTTCTGCGAAGAGTTTATCTTGGTCTTCCTCTTTTTCTCTATCTGATAACAATTGTAATGCTTGTGTGGTGGTATGTTTCATTCATTCTAAGTAACAGGTATATATAAGTTCATCGATTTCTTATTATTGCAGAAACATATTGTTATTTGATGTTTTCTCTTATTTGCTTGTTTGATTTGAATTCTTATCTGTCCGTATTTAATTTTCTACGGTATTTACTTCCAAATGAATTTAATTTCTTTAGTGCTTTTGCTGTTTTCCAGTTTTCGCAACCATGTGTTAATACAGATATTATATTGGAGATAAACAGTCGTAGTGTAGTATATTTATTGTCCAATTTTAACAAATGTTGTTTCAAAGCCCATACTCAGTGTATACAACCTGATAGCAAAAACCTCTCTACGCCATGTATCTTTGCTGATCTAACTGGTCTGATATCTTCATTGGGCTCTTAAAGTAATTGTTGTGCCGCCAGCCAATGAAAAGATTTGATCAATCAAACGTCAGAAACTGGTTGTAAGGCCTTAAAACATTGGATGTTAAGACTATCAGAAACGACCGTGGTAATTGCTACACAAATCGTTATCGCGGGAGAACATAAATTACAGTGCAATCTTATTGCAAGTCTATTTCTCTTCTCATCTCTATTTGTCTTCTGCGTTAGTTTTCAAACTCCTGCAAATTATCAGGATGCAGTCTGGAGATCGGAAAGTGTTATCATGTTTTTCATCAGTGCTGTGATACGTACTACTTTTAAACATGACACATCCGACTTCAGAATGGCTTCTGGATCACTGTGATCCTATATAAAATGGGATAGCCAACTCTACCCAGAACCTTATCTGTCGCCTTTTAAGACATGCATGGAAGGTAAAGTGTTACTATTTGTGGCTCCCCTTTCAGGTTCGACAACACACGGGTGATTATCTGGGACAACACAAACAGAACGATTATGTAGTATATAATTTGGAAGAAGAGGCACAAGAAGTGGCCCCGACAACACAAACAGAACGATTATCCAGTATATAATTTGGAAGAAGGGGCACAAGAAGTGGCCCCGACAACACAAACAGAACGATTATGCAGTATATAATTTGGAAGAAGAGGCACAAGAAGTGGCCCGACAACATAAACAGAACGATTATGCAGTATATAATTTGGAAGAAGAGGCACAAGAAGTGGCCCCGACAACACAAACAGAACGGAAGGCTTATGCAGTATATAATTTGGAAGAAGAGGCACAAGAAGTGGCCCCGACAACACAAACAGAACGGAAGGGTTATGCAGTATATAATTTGGAAGAAGAGGTACAAGAAGCGGTAAACTTCAGTAAAACTGTACACCACATTGCAAGTGAATATTTTTTTAATTATATAAAAATGGTTAAATAGCAGTTTTTCATAGAACAATAAACAGAATGGATGTCTGAACCAAATGATCTTATCAAGATAGGCACAAACAAACATAAAATGGGACAACAACATAACCGGAAAAAAGACTAGGCTTATACCAAACTGACAATGGGGTTACGTGGAAAGGGAACAAATACAGTTCTTGAACACCAGGTAATATTTCTATTTGAATAGCGTGACCCAACAGGTCGCGATAAAGGCATACTTTCCAACTCAGTATGCAACACTATCACCAATCCCATCCCCTCATATTTTATGAATGCATGACTGGATTGTGATGGAAACAAGCGCAGCAAATGACTGCCCACGGAAGCGACGAGATGAGAATAACCCCAGATACCGCAGAAATCAATAGCTACCTCCGGGCCTGGCATTACCATGGTAACCATGACATTGAAATTGATTTTAGAAGAGAAGGCGTGCCATTCGTGTCGAGGATCGATGCATTGGGATGTCTTTCCCTGTATAATTTATGTTCAGTTAGTTTCATACTGTTCGGTATAGACGAAGTGTAGACTTCGTCTACACTAGGTAGTTACTAGATAAATAAATATGCTTGCTGGCTCGCAAAGACACATATATATGAACAAATGTTCTCTTCTAGTTTAATTGAGATACATAAAAAACTATTTTGTTTCAAACATAAGCTGTTTATATTATAGATTGTGCGCTGTATCATTTATATAATAATTTAATTGTTTGAATTTGAAACCTTTAACTCTGAAAATGAGAAACAATCTTGTAATTTTGTGGTATTTTTGTACTTTTTTCTGCTTCAAAATTTTGACATAATTAAGCATTCCCTGAATTCTTGACAGTTTTTCACGGGAGGGGGTATTTGTTTGTCACTATCCCCAGGAATTACGAGCGATTTACTCTTACTTCCTATGTGCTGTGGGGTGATTACTCTTGGACTTTCTGTCATATCCAGGATACTTCGGCTTTCGGGTTTAATGCAGTGTTTCCCAACGTGGGGCGCACTCCCCACAGGTGGGCAATTTTACTGTTCAAGGGGTGAGGGGATATTAGAACAAGTTGTGATTAGGCTTCATTTACGGAATAATTTACTTTTTGAATAAAAAAATATATGTATATGTTACATGGGGGAGGGGGTCAGAATTTTAGAAAGACTTGGGTGGTGCGTGGTTTTTTTTTTTTTAAAAAGGTAGGACACATTGGTTTAATGCAATGCCTGCCCAAATAAGCCTTCTACTTGGAGGGGGTCAATGTTAAGAGATGAGTGTGTATTTTGCTTGGGTCATCGACTGTGCATCTTTCCTCCGACGAGGCGCTTTGTAGCCGGCGAAGTGTCCCAAGTGTAGGAAGACATCTCAATTGCCCACCGTGTCTCTAGATCTATGTACTAATTTCGTCTGTAATTGCCGTGATAGGCCTCAGCGACAGTAGAGTTAGATTATGATAGCTACATCTTTGTAGACGAGGTTGCAGCGTCGCCACACAGGTCCGGAGTCTATGATTTGGCCTGTGCAATTACCACGCACTCGCCTCGTCCGTTTGTGATGGTCTTCCAATCCATCGCCAAGCACTTATGTGTTATGACTCTTCGCCATTGCGTTTATCACCCAGAGAATTTGATATCTCGGACGAGTAGCTTCGTAGCAGGCAAACAATTCTCTTGTAAGAAAGACGGAGTCACTCCCTGTAGACTAAGGTTAGCTCGTGCTCAAAGACAACGAATTCCCACGGTATTCAGCGTCAGTCTCAACACCGCCTCGGTTAGAGAGTTTTAACAATACGTGCTCCCCGACATTTGTTGGAATCTCTTACCTAGTACAGTCTATCTATCTATTGTTTTCATTTCTCTTCTTATGCTGTGAGTCGTGGCAGGATTGAATTACGATCGGTTTTCGTACGGTCTCGTACTGGACAACTGGGATTTCGTTGTCACTTTAACTTTTCCTTCTTACATAACAATTCCCTCTAGCGCGTTGCCTTTTCTACGGGCATTCACTGTGTACTATAGGTGCCGCTACACCGTAGAGATAATTACCCATATCGGGACATTAACATTTACTCCAATGCATGTTTCAGCCTTAATTCTTTGGGTTGACAGTGCCACTGGCTGAGAGTTGCCGGAGATATTGCGTGTCATATTGATAGGTCATATCTTTAGACTCACACATGTGAGCTATTCAGTTCGATCATCAGTAAGGACTGGGGGTTTTTTTCTGTCTGATTGTAAATTAAAAAGCTCACCCTGATCATGCCGTAGCGTGTTACTGTCATGTTTATGTCGTCTTTGATGTCATGCGCCCATCTTCTTCTTGGTCTACCTGTTATTCGTCTCCCTGGCATCATCCCCTCCGTATTTATTGCTTTGTGTATATCTCTTCCTAGTTTGATTTAAGTAAAATTTACCTCATATGATGCAGTAAGATTCAACTATCTTCCTCGTTGATAAATATCAATATTTTGTGTTCAGAAATGTAGTTGACACGTTCTATCTATGCTAGAACATTTGCTAGCAGTCATTTAGCTAGTTGACTTATGCATATAACTTAATGCTACCATTGAACCACAGCATAGACCTGTCTCCAGAAATATTATATTTATAGAACATTGAAATACCTGATATAAAACTATTTAATTCCTACCAGAATCCGTTTATTTTCTATAAACTGTACAGGAAATAAGCACAGCTATTGATCACTTTAAACACAAGATATCGCCGGTTTTTAGAAAAGAAAAAGAACAGAATCGATCAAAAAAAATAAAAAACATACCAAAGGACAATATCATGCATTGTTGGAAATGTGATACACAGAGAGCGATTAGGAAATCTAAAACTCAAATGTCAGGGGAGTCCAACAAACTGATAGGAACGGATGATGCAGTAAAATATGTTGCAGAGGAACAAAAGTGAGTAGAAATCAAGTGTTGAAACAGAAATAAGAATCTTCAAAAATTGCAATATTGTGCTGGCAGCACTCGATTGCTAAAGATCACATCTGCAAGGGACGTTGCTTTCACGCCCGTGTGTTGTCGGTGCCCGAAAGAGGAGTAAAGTATAACGACACTGCTACCTGCCATGCATTTCGTAAGAAGCGACTAAGGAGGTTTTGTTGGGGGGAGGGGGGAGTTGGCTGTCTCATCCCGTAAAGATTCACCAATAAGCCATGAAGACATGCTGAAATCGAATGTGTCTGGCAGAAAAGCGCATATATTACAGCAAAGCTGTAAACCACGACACAGCGTATTAAGTTCTCATAACTACAGCCTGTTACTCTGCAGAAGTTTGAGAATGAGTACAGAAGAACTGCGCAACTGACACTTCCACATCACTAACAGTGTAAAATATGCGTCAATACTTAAACTATAAGCTTATGCTCAATAATAAACTAGAAGTTGGGATTGTTAGGGGAACTTAAAAGAAACGAAAAGGCGCAACAGTTATCCAAGGCTGACCAACGTAAATAGTTTCTAGCCAATTGAGTTAAAAATTGTTTAGAGAAGTGTCAGAAAACAGAAAACATGGCAGATATATACACTATACCGAGATATAGTTGGAGAGGAAGGGAGTAATTTCACAGACCTGTGAACATTAAAATAATAATTCCACTGAGAGTGCGTTGACATTGAACCAATGAATGTAACGTATGGGCGGGCCTCATGAAAAAACTCAAGAGAAAATGTAATGTGATCACACATAGTGATCTTTGGATATGATTCGATATACTAAACAAATGAAAATTAATTGGCAATTGTTCCATTTTTACTACAAAATTAATAAAAATGCATACTGGAGAAGGGGTGCGGGAAAGAAATCATATAAAATGTGATTCACGCACTGTTACCAATGTCAGACATGGTCCCTGACAAAGACACTAGCGAAAAAGATCACAGTTTACGAAATGAGATGTTTCAGGAAAGCTATAAATGTCACGAGAAGAGACAATCGGAGAAATGAAGATATCAGGAAAGAAGTAAAGGATATCTCGTCAAGACTACATGGAGAGGCAGCAAACCAGATGGTTTGGTCACATCATGAGAATGGAACCTGCTCCACCAGCCCTTCGTGCATACATCAGCAGAAGACCAGGCTACAGGGCACGAGTAAAACCACGAACTAGATGGGCAGAGATAATCAAAGAAACATATAGATAATAAAAATTAAATAAACAAATAGACACTGGCTTACAACGGCCAATGCAACTCAAATGGCCAAATATTTTAAAAAAATTGAGATCCCCCCCCCCCCTTTTAACGGTGCATGTGGAAATGACAATAGATATATAGATAGCTGCCTGCATGCAAAGTACAGTGACGCTTCATATAGTCACCGATTAAAGAAAATGTTTGGTTTCTTTCGGTCACATTAAGAAATATGACGGTAGAGAGTGCTATTGGAGGGGATGATAGAAGGTAACGGGGTAATGGATCACCAAGACGCCAATGGATAGAAGACATACAAGAATGCTTGCACATGTCCCTAAAGGAGGCGGGACAATTTTCTCAAAACCGTGGAGAATTCAATAGATCCATAAAGACTACGTTCTGGAAAGAATATGTCACGTGATGATGATCATTTTTTTAAATGCACAAAAATATATTTTAAATATATTTTGCAATGGTGCAAACGTCGCAAAAATAATAATTATTATTATCAATTGAAATAGTTAAACTATGAACTTAATCAATCTTGAAACATGTATCTATTCAGCTGGAACCCAATAGACAAGAAAATCATAAATTCAATCTTCATACCAACATTGTGTTGTCAATGTCAGATGTGGACTCTAACTAAATAACGAGAGAGAAAGCTAGTGAAATGGGATATCTAAGAAATGCAGCAAACTCCACAAAGAGGACAGGCGAGGAATGAAAGGATTACAAGAACTGTTGGAACAACATCTGTGGGCAAATATATTGAAAAACAGAGACTGAAATATGGTGACCACTTTATGAGAATAAACCCCTATTGAAAAGCAGCAAGAGTATACAGCAGGAGGCAGAGGAAGACCAAGAAGAAAGTGAACTGAAGGAGTTACCAACGTTCGGAGACGTCACAACATTACTGCATATCAAGTGTGCCATAGTCCAAAAACCAATCACTATTCAATTCTGTGATGCCGAACAGCAAAATCAGAGAAAAGATGATAGATAGATCAGGTTGTCATATTCAAATTAATGAAAGTATAGCAACCTTGGTTGACACGGTCTCTTCACTTTCTCAACTTCACCTTCAATAATGAAAGTATAGAAACCTTGGTTGACACGGTCTCTTCACTTTCTCAACTTCACCTTCAATAATGAAAGTATAGCAACCTTGGTTGACACGGTCTCTTCACTTTCTCAACTTCACCTTCAATAATGAAAGTATAGAAACATTGGTTGACACGGTCTCTTCACTTTCTCAACTTCACCTTCAATAATGAAAGTATAGAAACCTTGGTTGACACGGTCTCTTCACTTTCTCAACTTCACCTTCAATAATGAAAGTATAGAAACCTTGGTTGACACGGTCTCTTCACTTTCTCAACTTCACCTTCAATAATGAAAGTATAGCAACCTTGGTTGACATGGTCTCTTCACTTTCTCAACTTCACCTTCAATAATGAAAGTATAGAAACATTGGTTGACATGGTCTCTTCACTTTCTCAACTTCACCTTCAATAATGAAAGTATAGAAACCTTGGTTGACACGGTCTCTTCACTTTCTCAACTTCACCTTCAATAATGAAAGTATAGAAACATTGGTTGACATGGTCTCTTCACTTTCTCAACTTCACTTTCAATAATGAAAGTATAACAACCTTGGTTGACATGGTCTCTTCACTTTCTCAACTTCACCTTCAATAATGAAAGTATAACAACCTTGGTTGACATGGTCTCTTCACTTTCTCAACTTCACCTTCAATAATGAAAGTATAGCAACCTTGGTTGACATGGTCTCTTCACTTTCTCAACTTCACCTTCAATAATGAAAGTATAGCAACCTTGGTTGACATGGTCTCTTCACTTTCTCAACTTCACCTTCAATAATGAAAGTATAGAAACATTGGTTGACATGGTCTCTTCACTTTCTCAACTTCACCTTCAATAATGAAAGTATAACAACCTTGGTTGACATGGTCTCTTCACTTTCTCAACTTCACCTTCAATAATGAAAGTATAGCAACCTTGGTTGACATGGTCTCTTCACTTTCTCAACTTCACCTTCAATAATGAAAGTATAGAAACATTGGTTGACATGGTCTCTTCACTTTCTCAACTTCACCTTCAATAATGAAAGTATAGAAACCTTGGTTGACACGGTCTCTTCACTTTCTCAACTTCACCTTCAATAATGAAAGTATAGAAACCTTGGTTGACATGGTCTCTTCACTTTCTCAACTTCACCTTCAATAATGAAAGTATAGAAACCTTGGTTGACATGGTCTCTTCACTTTCTCAACTTCACCTTCAATAATGAAAGTATAGAAACCTTGGTTGACATGGTCTCTTCACTATCAATAATGAAAGTATAACAACCTTGGTTGACATGGTCTCTTCACTTTCTCAACTTCACCTTCAACCTTGTGACAACCATGGTGCAAAGAATAGGGCCACTATATTCTTATCAGACGTGTTGTAGGAGATGACCAAGACAAGTTGAGGGATGAGCTGACAACCTGTCCCCAGTGAAAATGTCATTGTCACTGCATGTCTTGCCTGAATTTCTTACTTTTGTCTTCTGTCAAATGGTCCCCCATGGATGATGGAGAGATGCTGGCATGCGAACATTGCACTTTTTCCCCTTTTGTGGCAGACTAGCTGGCAGAGAATGCTAGGTATGCTATCACTGCAGGTGGGTCAATCTGAAGGAAGAATGATGAACTTCTTGGCCCAGGGATATATGTTGCACTCCTGACGGGATGTGATGATGCCACACTTGAATGCCTCCCTTCGGGGACTAAACATGTATTCATGAACTCTCTACCCCCTTAACACAATGCCTTTGAGACAGCAAACCGTATGTGTTTGAGTGTCACCTTGGTTACTCAACTGAGAACATATGCTTATATCAGAAAAGCTATAGGCTGTAAGAGCTACCTGCTCACAGTTAAAGTGATCATCTTCAACCTAGTGTCTTGTCTCTTGTCCTTCAAGCTCAGTGTCATGTATCTGTGTGTGTTTGCACATTTGAAGTTATTGTTTTGTTCTTTATGTTTCATATTCATTGGATGTGGAATTTTATGACATCACTGTCAGGATGTAACAAACATTATTTGAAATGTACAAGAAGATTCCGATTATGAAGTTTCAACCTGCAGATATCAGAGACCATGAGATTCCAGAAATTAAGGTAGGGCCTATACACCCTAATATCAAGAAGCCACATAGGTCCATAACATGTGATTATGTCAATCAAACAAAATAGTGAGGTTCAAAATAATTCTCAATGCAAAGACAAAACTAATGCACATAAACATAAATCGCCTCACACCTACAATAGTCATTGACAAAGAACAACTTGAAAATGTCAACAACTTTGAATATCTCGGATCAACCATTAATACCACTAGAGTTGTTCAGCAGAGATCAGAAAGAGATTAGCAATGAGTACACAAAATATTGCAGATGAAAAATATATTCTAAGGGACAAGCAGAAAAACAAAGTTACAACTATTAAGAAGCAATATTTTCCAAGTTGCAATATATGTTTATGAGATTTGAGCAATGACAACTACAATGGTAAAGAAAATATCAGCATTTGAAATTAAATGCTATAGAAAGTCATAAGAATATTATGGACAGAAACATTAACACAGATGTCAGTAAATATCAAAACATAGGAGACTGGCACCGCAAAATAATCCAAAAAACACAAGCTGACATATTTTGAACATAGAAAAGGACAATGGTTTATAAAGATCCAAAAGGGAAAGCTCCAGGAAAGAGAACAAGCAGCAGACCAAGACTACACTGGACATAGGATGTTAAAGACCTGAGCATCGAAGAGGCTGGACTTATTTGCACAGAATCAAGAGGCTTACAAAACGGTAGTGACGCTACATTCTGCAAAGGCCATGGTGTTGCTTGACACCTCAAGAGATAATAGTCAACAGCTTCATAATGGTGTTTAATAATGGCAGACAATTGCGACAACAGTCTCAGTCTTGTATTGTGGCATCTCTCTGTGCATGCCAAAATTGTGCATGCCAAAATTAGGCAAGTCAAGTTCTGGCATATAATAAATACAGTCACATTTGGAGCACACAAACAGACTGATATCTGTGTTTATTGTTGTTCTTTAAGGCAGTATATTTGATCTATGCTTTTGTATTCTGATGTGTCTCAGAGATATGAGCTCTGTGAATAATACATAAGCAGCTTTGGAATGTGATTGTCAGCCATGCACACAACATGTATGGTCCATCTCCATTTAGGACTTCTTCAGCATTGCATAGATGCTTGGGATATTGGCTCTAATGAGTGTTTGCATCATAACACTCTATAGTGTATTTATTATGCTTGGATTCTATTTATGTAGTTTAAAGATTCTCAAATAATACAGAATATTTACTGTTTTTATATGCAGGTTTCCCTATATACACTCTATCCATTTCAGCATGGCAACAAGCTATTTGTTAAGAGTGTTGTTCAAACTCCATAACACAAACATAATTTGTAGACTCAATACCCACTCCTGAAGGTGAACATTGTAAATCTAAATAGTTGAAATAGGTTGCTTGTCAGTCGTACACGACGATGACCATTCAGCTCAACTGGGATGATGATTAAGAGGATGTCTGTGGTGAGAACGACTGTGACTAATGAGTCCTATGCATGTCTGAAATTGTCGGTCACAATCTGAGAATGTGTGGGAGGAGTCTGTGAGATACTGAGCAGATCTTGCCTTTCTTCTAGTGCGTTTACGTTATGCAGAATGATGTCTTATGTTCTCTGCAGCTGATGCATGACTCTTGATTCTGTGACACCAGTCAAATCTGTCTTGTGCAAGATTCTTCCATGAATTTGTGTCTATTTTGAATTGAGTCAGTGTAATCTTATGAGTGTCAGTCCTCGAGTCTTGTTGGAGCCTTTTTTGGTAGACAATGATCTTTCATTTGGATCATGTCTCCTGCCCAGAGTGCCTGCGCCTTCATCAACATTGTGTGTATGTTTAGATTTAGCTAATTCAGGCCGGAATATTTTTAGCGTTTAAATGTAATTAAATTTTGTTCGATTTTTGTGTGTGCATATGCATCACGGAAACAAGAACTAGTACTTCTTAAAACTACATAATAGATCTATGTAATATATATATTTCGAAACAGAAATGGACAGAGAATGTGATTATCACAAGATCATTTTGAAAAAAAATTATGTTAATATATAAAAATTATTTTAGACAGAAAAGAAAATATGTAAATGACACATAAATATTATTTTAGATATGATATTTGACCTTAGCGCATTTTTGAATCAATAAATTCCACTCAAACTATCATTTTTGTAGATAATCCAATTACGAACACAATAATGTATAATATATATGCATAGTGCGTAAAAATTTATTATTTAGAAAGAATTTTGACATCTATCAAAAACAGTAGACCTAACTTGACACGAAACTCAAATGAAAAATGGCTAATTTTTCTTACAAAATGGCGTAAATTTGCAAACACGATGCTAGAAGCATTTTCCAGATTGGATTTCATAATAAATGAGACCAAAGCAAATAAAATAGTTATTATTTTACGAAAATAAGTACATTGGAAAATATATATAAAACATATAAAGGAAAAATGGCGTCACAGACCCCCCTTTATCAAAACTTATCAATAACTTAACAAAATTGATATCAATAACATAAAAATATTGCAAGAAGTAATGTAGACATATTACACTTTTGATTGGAAACATTCTTATGTTGATATAAATACCGAAAACAACAACATGAATGTCATTGGAGTATGACTTATAGAAGTCTTTCTGGCCAGAAGACATACGGTTTACTGACTTGTATAAGTCTCCCCGGCTGGAATCAATTAAATTTCAACAGTACTTCACTGTCTGGTATGTTATTCCACAATGGATGTTAAGTATCTTACAAAGGCAGCTTAGGTGGAAATGTTTGAGTCTTCTAGTGTGTCTCAGTTCAAATATATCACTATACCAATCAATTGCACATATTTTAGGAAGTCATATTGTTTGCAATGGATTCCTGTCCATTCAAACACACCTGACAATAACAAGGCAATAAGACTAGTAAGAAATAAAGAAGGCATGAACAACCATACACTCTAATGGCCATGTCATTATGAAACAAAATAACAGCTCAAAAACATACCATATTCATATATCACACAATGGCATTGCGTCAAAGGGCGTGAGCCTACAGACCATTGCTGGATCAACAACCAACCAAAGATAATATGCATGGATCTCCACCAAAAAAAACTTGCAAACAAAACGCAGTGGTCTGTCTTAACCTTGATAACATAAAAAGCATATGCTTGAACCATTATGCCATGAAATTTTTTTTATAGATATTAGTTGTATGTGATTGGTTCAAAGTTGAAAGGCTGCATTCTGATACATCCCTGTAAAATAGTTGAAGTTTTCATTGTGGTCAGTGCCAACCATGTCTGACTATCTCTCAGTTTTCATGACTCATCTGTTCATGAACACTTCTGTATGTGTTGCTTTTAAATTAGATTGGCTATGTTAGAAGTGTTGCTTTTGAGTATTTGTCCCAGTTTGTTTGAATGCTCAGGGTATGACTATTCTCAATATTAGTCAACATCTAGGGCTAGTTGGAGAAGTTATGATTTACAAAGTCTACCATCTACTAGAACTTAATGGGTAGACATTCTGTAACTATAATTATGTCTTGGGCTCTACTGCTGATTCTAGCATTATGGTCCCCTAGAGCAATTTGTCTCAGGCCCTAAATAAACTAAATTCATTTTGCATTTGTGGTACACTTGGGAATTTCTTTTGTTGCAGTTGCCCATCAAGTTTTGCTACTGCGTGGGTCTTCTCTGTAGCATTTTTTTTACAGAAAATGGAAGCCTCGATAGAGAAATACAGATAAGATGTCAAAAGGCAAATGCAGTAACATACCAACTGTCACCACTACTTCTTCACCCCAAGATCAAGATGGAAGTCAAGAGACAAATGATCTACAGTATATTTCTACCAACACTATGTTACCAGTGCCAAACCTGGTATCTCTAATCTTTACATTACAGAAAGATAGCGACATGAAATGCTTGAGGAAAACTGCCGGGGTCACCAGGCTTCATAGATTACGAAATGGATATATCAGGGAAAGAACAGATATATCTTGTACAGATTACATAGAGAGAGAACAGATCAAATGGTTTGGCCACATTATGAGAATGCATCATGAAAAGTTGCCCGTACAAGCATATAACGAAATGAGATCAGGGTACAAAGCCAGAGGAAGACCACAGAAAAGATGGATAGAAAATGTCAGGGACATCTTGAACAGATACGGTCATAGCACAGCCGAGGCCACATATCTTGCGTTAGAACAGAAGCTCAAGCTCCAATCACTCCTACGCTTAACGACAAGAGTGGATCACAAACCACCTGGGGATAGAAAATAGACGATGGGTCTTCTATGGAGTACATCACCAATAATCTTCGGGAAATACAAACTTGCTCCTAAAGCATATATTTCAACTTCATAGATTGAGAATATCTTCCTGCATGTATGAAGCAGATTCATGGACAACCTGAATAGATACTGCATTTAGACTCTTGTCTTGATAGGGTTTGATGTATAGACCTATTCTTTGACATATATCAATGGTTCCCAGAGATACCAGTACCCTCATTAGTGAATGGGGGTGAGTTAAGAAGGGTTACTGCTTTGTTTACTATTTCTATTTCTTTTTTACGCATGTGGTTGTGTCTGTGGGTCTCACCAATGGCCCACCAGACAAACCACCCATGCAACAGAAAACTTTAGTGGATGACATGCCATTATATTGAAGTTATCTTAGAGAAGCTTCATGGCACGTCATCTATACAATTATGCTAATATTTTGTTGTTGAAATGTGTTTCCTGTTTACCTGAATATATATGTATGTATGCACCCTCTGTGGTTGGGAGGGAACCAGAGATTTACTGTGCAGCACTGGGAAGGAGGAAACTGACAGCACTGTTTTTTTCCTATGGCTGAGACCCATCATAGAGGCACAGTGACTCAGGACGTGACAATCCTTTTGACTTGAACATTTGGCTGCATGCCTAGAGCAATAGAGAAGTTCGGCATAACCAGTAGTCAATTGGTGGCGGGGAATGAGCACAGTGAACCCTATCTTGGCTACAGTGGCTAGGAGCAGTGCATACGTTGAAACCTACCTTCCTGGGGGTGTGATAGTTATTCTCTGGCTCTGTCCCAGGGTAGGCCGAAAATCTAGACTTCCCAGATATATAATGCCATTAGGTCAAAGTGCATGAGCCCATGGACCGCTGGATCAGCAAGCAACCAACCATTTCTTTTTTAAATTTCTTCTACTTCTCTTTTTACTCTCAAAAGGAATTTCATTTAGCTATGGTACACAAAACATGACCTCCAATGGAAAGTAAGTTATATAAGCTAGATCTACATGAAATTAATATTGAAGCCTGAAGCACTAGATCATGGAATGCAGAAGAGGAATAAAGCAATACAATGGGATAATAATTCCTAATCAGTAGATATAGACTAGGTCTACTTTGTGTGTACAAGGACCTTTGAAGAACTGCTGCCAAAAAACAACACACAAAACAGCAGAGATAATTAAGTAACTTAGAACAAAATTGGTTTCCAGATCAACTAATATTAAACTGTCTATGCTGTCCTTCCCCCTGAGATTTGCAATTTCCATTTCATTTAGGATCCTTAAATCAAGTAGGCCTATTTGTATATGTTAATTTGCACATTGTTACCACAAAAAACAGTTTGAAAGAGAAAAAACTCTCATCACTGCATGTTTTCCTATTACGGAGTGCAAAAAGGGGGGGGGGGTGCTTTTTGGCCGAAGTTTGAAACAGGTGTCTAAAATCATTTTTCCACCTCACCTGGGACGCAGAGGAAAATATTCAATAAAATCATTACCATAATAACTTTACGGTTAGGCTTCATGCCTATCCAAACTGTAAAAATGTATGACCGATAATACAACTTTCAATCATGTTCTAAACTAAATTTTTAAGCATGCCATTTTCGGAATCATCGGTGTTATTGTTATTATTTGGAGACCTCTAAAACAGAAGATATTTTAATAATTAGGACAATTATGATTTATTTAGCCAAAGATTAAGGATGGCAGCAACTATTGAATGAAATTATTGAATGAAATTATTGTCATCCTGAAGTTAATTATTAGAAACGCTCCAGACAATGAATATATACAATTATACATCGTTAACAATTGTACTCGTTATTCATTAGCCTATGTTCTATGTGGGACTAATTACTGAGTGAATAAGCCTAGTATACAAGTAATTCGAAAAGTGGAAATTACATTGTTATGTTACTATAAATAGTGACTGAACAACGTGACTATTGAAACAGGTCTATTTCGGATCAACATGATTATGATAGGCAACTAAAACGACCCATGGGCCCAATTTTAATTTCAAATGGACTATCGCGGAAGCCTGCCATCGCGAATTTCGAACTATACAAGCCGGTAAAGAACAGAAGCGCCATACGCAACAATCGCTATCTATCGAGTTTATGAGACAGACCCCCCACGTGCGATCGCTGAGTATACTGAAAGTAGGCTCTTGGAATGCAAATAAATTATGATAATAAACCATTCATAATTCGAGAGTTAAAAAATGTTCTACTCACCGGAAATCAAATATGGATGAAATTCCACAGAAATTAAGACGAAGAAATTGTTATTTTACTGTGCAAATCACAATAAACAAATAGTATAACACTGATTGACGATTGTTAATACATTGTATATTAAATTATGCGAAGGGCATTCCCGGGTGACCAAACAATGAAATTAATAAATTATGTTAATTATAAATCGTCATAAATAAATATGAGTTTCTCCCTCCTACTTCTGATACACTTCCAAACACTGAAGGCTTCCAGATTTTATCCAGAAAAAAATGCAAGCCAAAGAAAAGGTCTGACAAGATCCTATCTATTACATTTGCTTCTCATAACTCAATATTCATGACTTTTCGTAATAAACAATACATTTTCGTGAATGGAAAATAGACTAACGCCAGATGTTTCTAGCTTAGATATTGAATAGTGGACATATATCTCTATTAAATGTTCACCGGCCATTTTGTTGTATGTTACGGATAATGATGTAGTTATAGATAGGGGGGCCTATGTTTGTAAAATGTAATAAATGCAAATTTATATGCCTATATTAACATACTGCAAGGGGAAATCTACAAGAGTATAACTTATGCAATGCTTTTATTCTCCACTAATTTTTGGTAGGTTTTGTTTTAATTTCCACAAAATGCAAACTATATAACGCTCTTATTTTCTATAAGGAATATATTTTTACTATAGTTTGTGATCAGGAGGAAAATGAAGTTTCAAAGATTTAAGCAGCTCTGTAAAAATTATTTTTGCTTTGTAGTAAACGATGTTTTATCATATCAGTTCTCATGGAGTATAAAGGTTGAATAATTAATAATAGGGCTTACACACAAAAGGTAGATATTCAGTCCCTACTTTGACTTATACCTATGGATGCTATAATCCAGCTATACCGTGTTCTAATCAATCCACAACACATCTCAATCATTGGAATCTTATTTGAAAATTATAATCATTTGTTCAGTCAATTAACATTTATAGGTCCTAAGCGATAACTTTTTTTTAAATAGTGTATGAACCTCATAAGTCAGGAGCTAGAGATGCGTCTTATGTTAAAGAAAAGCTTGGGGTTGTTAAAACTGTGAACATGACAATTCTTCGTTTTCGTGTGGGTTTTAGTGATTTTGTAGGGAACATCTTTAAAGGTTAACCTCAATTCTTGGCCCGCTTCCGAAGCTTAATAATAAACGACAACGACACATTATGATTTCCGAACAAACAACCGCAAACAAACAAAAACCAGAAGGAGGGAGAAAACTTAATTCAAAAACCAAAAATTTAAAAATAAGGTAACTTGCGTGCTGATTATAAAATATGATGACCTTTATGTGAAAATTCTCTAACACAGGATTTTGTTTGGTATTTTACCCGCCTTTTTGGCCAAGTTTATGGTACTAAAAGTTATTTTCCGATTTACTTAAGTGCGTTTGAACACCCAACCACCCCCAGCCCCCTATCTGCGGGCTGGGACAACAGTACAGTGTTGATCCAATATGCGTTAAGTGTATAAATAGCTAACGAAGGTTTACGAATCATTAAAAATCACACACAAAGATACACATAATCAACGTTACGACCTAAAGGCCTTTATGCATAAAGTATAATACACGATTACATGACAGAATTGCTCATAAACAAATCACTACACGATGAATATAGGAAGATGAATATCAAACTGTTTTTAAAAAAAACTTAAGCAACTGAAACTAAACAAATGGAACGTAACTGGATATGACCAAAAAATCCACCAGAAGAAGTATATGTAAGAATGGAGGATAAGTTTACGATGCAGTAGGGTATCAAATAATCAGATTTGATAATCATCAAGTACCGTCTCCGCAACGAAGGTTGCATGCAACAGACCTCCAAAATCCCCTATCTTTTGTTTTGATGGTGCATTCTGTTAGACTGTAACCTGTCCAAATTGTGATGTTACTCTTCCACATGTATCTTTGTCTATCTCTTGTTAGCCTCCCTTCGACTTTACCATCAAGTATGAATTAGGGCTTTTTCAGATTTACCGTTTCTCAATAGTGCAACTGTGCGGTCACACGAGAAGCAAATGTAATAACAATGGTGACACATGTTTCCCTTCACCTGAATATTCCCGGCAGCTAGAAGGTCTACAATGAAAATGAATGAAAAAAAGTGTTCTCTGATAGATGGCTAGTAGTATTCGTTGCCTGGCGGAATCGAGCTCGCACGATCTTATTTGTTTCAAAAATAATGAGTCTTGGCACAACTTTTTACAGTGACGTAAATTACTTTTGCTTCCAATAAAGCGCACTTTAAGTGTGTCTTTGATAATGTTATGGAACAGAAGACAATCTTGTTCCGACACTTACCAAATCTCAAATATGAATCTCAACAGAGTTCTATTGCCGCATCTCTTTGAATACAGCCATGAAAAGAGCCTTAAACAATATAACGTAAATTGTGTTTTCTCATTGCTTCTATCACCCGAATTCATTCATTCATTTATTTTCCTTTTGCGCTGAAGTTTGCGAATAGGGCAGAGGTCAGATCTCTTCAATTCTGTCTGTTCAAAGCTATTCTGTACAGTTCTTGAATAGTATGGATATTTTATTGTTTTACTTTCTCTAAGTATTATTCTTCTGCGTGTTTCTTTTGGTCTACCCCTAGCTCTTTTGCCTGTAGGTATTCATTCAAGAGATTGGTGGTGTATTATGTTGATGTCTGCGCCTAGGACATGCACGATGTAGGACCAACGGCGATTTCTGATAACATCTGTGATGAAATTTTGATATGTCTCTTCTCTGATTTTATCATTCTATTTTATTTCTATTATAGCATTTTCGTGTTTGTACTGATTGACTTTGATCTCCAAATATTAGACAGTCTGTTAAAGGCACTACCCGAATTACCGAGAACAAAATGTGCGACTCTTTTCAGCTTCTAACTTCCCACTTCCTTTAAGCACTGTTCGCGATTAGTCCACCTGTATTTTTTCGAATCACTGATAATACAAATATCATATGTGTTGCATGATGTTCCCATTCAATGCAATACTTTTGTCACTTTCACAATCTCTATAGTCCATGCTTGTAGTCACATGGAAAGCTCCAATCTTTTTATGTGAAGACTATTCTGTATGAAAGATCTGTGAAGGCTTCGATACTTCGCGCATATCTAACAACAGTGCATGTAATAATGCCATCAGCTCTCGAATTCTTACAGACCAATTTCTATTCCTCATTTTCATCAGTGGTATTACACAACTGTTTTATTCTCGCTAATGTTAAAAATGTTTAAAATTATATAGTTTTTTGGGGGGTTTATATTATCACGTAATGTATACTGTGTACACATTAAACATTACTGGTAATAGATGTGAACTCGCTGGAAGTCCAGGGCTACAACTGGTGGTGCAGATGTTCAGTTACTACTTTTAGGAGCTACCTGCCTCTGATGCAGAAAGTCGTAAAAAGTCACGTATATATCAAAATCCGTCTGCTGTGGTCAATCCATGCTCGAACTGCCCAAGAACATTTACAGATCGTATAGGGCTCATTAGACATCTACGAACTATTATACATGGTCATAATTCTAACTGAATTTTCAAAAGTGGATGTAAAAATGGTCATCATCACTTGTGATGGACGAACATACACAGATATGTATGTATTCATTATTACATGATGGTCAAGCAGTCCCTTGTGTAAACGTAGATTTATGTGTGTGTCATCAAGGAATAATTTTGATCACAATATGTTTATGTAATAAATCTCTATTTTGTCATCCTCATGTTTCGTTATTGCTTAACCCTTGTTGGTTCCACAAACTATGGTATTATTACAATTAATTTGATTTAAGGTACTATTATGGTGAGGCGCGCTTCTTTCAAACGCGGACATGGTCCAATTTCTCTCCTCTTCTTCTGCGTTCGTTCTCAGACTCCTGAATATTAGCATTATGTAGTTCTGAGAACTAAGTGCATTGTGTCATAGCTTATATCTTAGCTGCGATATATGCGCTTTTCGGTCTGACACATCCTACTGCTTTGACCTTTTTGGCGATTAAACAACCAAAGAGAGCCCAAGACCTGCTTAGTCGCCTCTTACAACATAATTGGCAGGTAATAATGTCGCAATTCTTTATCCCCCCATTTTCTGTCCTCTGACAACACACGAGCGCCAATTTGGTTATATCATAGTTTTTTAACCATAAAATAATAATAGAGTTCTGGTAATTCAGCCACAACGAGTTTGAGAGTAGGCTTATGTATTTAAGGGAGTGGTGCAGAACCATAACCACCGAGTTATATATTCAATACGCTTTTGCCATCACAATGTTAATATTGGAAAAATGGTGACTGGATTATCTGTAACAGTAACTACACCCCCCCCCCCTTTCCCGTTGTGGCTGAAAGGCGCATACCTCGCCATAAGATACTTTCTTTATATTTAAAAAGAAAAAACTGAAAAATTGTGATTATTTCAGTAAACTGTGAATATACTATACATTCACAAATATATTCATAACTTTCGTATTGCAGGAATGGCAAAGAAACTAACAATATATATGGTGTCCCTATAAGCTACAGTTTACTCAATTTGTGTACTTTGAATCGCAGGTGCTTAACATGACTAGCATACCACCTAAGGACAAAGATGGTGCCATAGACCTCACACTCTAACATCCACGCTTCCTTTTCTCACTTACTGTCTTTGGAATAAATGAAAGTGATAATTTGTCATTTGTATCACGTTACAGAAAACCCAAACTTATCATCCATTACTCAATCAATTACAACGACCATGACTAACCCTTATACATAATAATACTAGACAACACACTGTTAAAATTATATTCCTTACAACTCTCCCACCTGTGTTAAAATTATATTCCTTACAACTCTCCCACCTGTGTTAAAATTATATTCCTTACAACTCCCCCACCTACAACTCTCAGTGTTAAAATGAATAAATGGTAGAAGTTTCTCTGGCAAAGAACGCCGCAATAAAAGCGAGCACATGGTTCAAAAGAAACAATAGATTAATGTTTTTGAGATTGTTGAATAGTCCAATGTCAGATGAATAACTTCTAAATCCATAAATGTGATCCATAAACTTCCAGTGAATCCAAGGTGGAGAAAGTGAACAATATATAACCCAAGTATGTAATTATTGAGCACTGTGAACATTATGCAGTTTTGTTGAATGGTGTGCAGGATTTTTGATTTAGTTAAGATCAAAACTTGCAAAATGCAATGCCTGAAGAAGGCCATTGGAATCACCAGACTCAACCAAAATGTGCAATGAGAACATCAGAAAGATAATAGATAAAACATCATGCATAGAATATATATATAGAAACAACAGATAAAATAGGTTGGACAATGGAGGGAGGGGGTTTAAATTTCAGTAACTATTACTAATACGGACGTTTTTATAAGAATTGTCTATTGTCATAACGTCCACAATTGCCGCTGAGCGTTGAGGTTTGTACAGAAGATGTAGTCTGCGTTCCAGATCCAGGTGTGTTGCTATGGTTGTAGTGCAGTCATGTTTATTCAGGATGGTCTTGATGTTGTCTATCTATCTTTTCCTAAGTCTGTCCTTGGCTTTGTATCATTATTTAAATCTTGTTATAAGCTCTTATGGGACCGTTCATCCTCATAAGACGTCCAAACAATTTTATGTTGTTTCTCTATATACTTGATGCACTATGTTATACTTAGTATCCGTCTGATGTTCTAATTGCGCACCTTGTCGAATCTGGTGACTCAAATAGCCTTACTTAGACATTTCGCAAGATTCGATCTTTCTCTTATGTGTAGGTGTTAGTTGCCAAGTCTGGCATTGGTAGCATAGCACAAAGATGCTCTTACTTATGTGTAGGTGTTAGTTATCAAGTCTGACATTGGTGGCATAATGTTGACACACAAATGCTCTTACTTATGTGTTTCTTAACTTCCATGTTGTTTTTTGGGTGCTTTAGCAAAAGTGACATCTGGTATATCACAATATTTTCATTTTGACATCTTGTTTCTATCTCTCAATTGACTCGTCCGTCTTCTGTGAAGATACTTCGTAGGTACTTGAACTCTTTGACTTGTATTATTTTTGTGTTCTCTATTTGAATGTTTAAATGCTCTGTTGATCTCGTTATTTGCATAGTTTCTGTCTTTTGTCTATTGATCCGCTTGTTGTATTTAGTGCATATTCTTGATAGTGAGTTGATGTGAATTTGCAGTTTTTCTTCATCATCATACATGATGTTTTTATCGTCAGCGAAAAGCAGTTTATTGAGTTTGTTTTTACGTTGTTCATTCTCTGTTGTTTCATAAATCAGAAGTTGTATAAGAATATGCATATAAATTCTACTTCATATGACTGTATGTAAAAATAAGATGACAGCTATGTTGATCAAACAGCTGTGTCGAGGGTTGACGGTAATGTAGGAGAATTTCAAAAGATAGAGATGGGCATCAGACAAGGATGTATAATGTCATCAGATCTTTTCTTTCTGTATACAGAGGATATTATGTGAAACTTAGAAAACATGCTAGGATTAGCAGTTGGGGGTTACAAAATCTAAATAACCTAAGATTTGCTGACGATACAGCTCTGATTACAGGGAGAGAACAAGAAATTTAAAGCTTGTTAGACATGGTAGTAAAAAAAAAGTGAAAACAAAGCTCTGTCTAAACAAAAAGGAACCAGAAGTAATGGTTGTTTCAAGAAATGCACACCGCCAAAATGCAGCATTACTATCTATGACTCCACATTTAATCATGGGGCTAAAGTCAAGTATCTTAGCAGCATTTTAACATCAGATGGCAGGTTCTCCAATGAGTAACATTAATTACAGTAAGAGTAACGGACTGGTTCAATTCCCGTTACTCAAGAATTAGTAAGAGTAACTGTAACTTTAAAAAAAAAAATTCCAATCTTTATTTCAACAAAAAACATTTACAAAAACACATACATTTGAAATTTGCAGTGTGCATTTTGTTATGAGATGGATTAAACAACATTCATGTAAATTTGTGATGAGAGTGTAAATGATAAATATAATATGTAAAGATTTTTTTAATTTGTATCATCCTTACACGCATACACTATCCAAGCAAAAAATGCAATTACACACACATACATACATCGCATATATACATACATACACACACACACTTGTACATATGTGCGCAAAGTGGGAGCTGACTTTCATGTGGTTGGTTTTTTTTCCGGTTTTTTTCCCCAATAACATTGTACATACCTATACATATTTATTTACATATATATGTATATACAACATATTTGTAACGATTACAGTATAGAATATAAAAGTAACAACAATAGACATGTAATGTGATGAAATTTTGCCCGCGAGTTGAAATGTGGAATGATGGGCCTTTACAATTTTGTGAAATGGGTGATACATGGATGACAACAAAATTAATTGATGAAAAAAACAACAACAACAAAGGAATAATTGTTTACATATATCCATACATGTTCATAGTAAAAGCTAACAAAAAGTCGTGATATAGTACGTGTAGTAGCAAAAGTTTCTAACATTGGAGATAATAAAAAATACAAAGTATGTTTGGAAAAATAGTTAATTTGAAACATTTGGTCGTATATTGTGTCTCCTCGCGGAGATCTTTAGTAAATCATTTTATATACACAATTTATGTGAAAAATTTATCAAAGTATCGACAATAGACATATGTAATGTGATGAAGTTTTTGCCCGTGAATTGAAATATGGAATGGTGGACCTTTACAATTTTGTGAAGTGAGTGATACATGGATGACAAAAAAAATGTATTGATAAAAAAAATCCGTGATAATTTGCATATTTCTGTACATGTTCATATTATGTGATGTGTCATCTGATTGAATATGTGTAAAACTGTATGTGGTTGAAATATTGTATTGTGAAACACTACCCGTATCCGACAAGACCAGATCAGGTATCTGTATTGGGATAGCAAGATGATAAGTTTGTTGTGTACATCTGTTGTCTGAGGCAACGTGGAAGACAGGCAATGAAGTCCTGCTGGATGACGACTAACACACTATCACTGACGGATGTTAACATGAATAAATATGGTGCATACAACAAAACAAAACACATAATATAATCATACAAATGACAATACACAGGACAAAGTTGACGTTTCGGACCAATAGGCCTTTTTCAAGATACACACATAACATACAAACATAAAAATACCCCAAGTAGAAATGAATGCGTGTCCGAGTGAAATATGGTAGTGAAATATGATGCCGGAAGGATACGAACAAGAAGTACACAAAGACGATAATACAGACGATCATGCACCACAGATGATAGATCCAGGAAAATCGCCCTAGAAAATCGTCTCATTTTCGAGTTGGGTACCATCATGCCATTTGGACTCAATTCCGACCACTCTTTCGCTTAGTTCTCGGTCGGAGTGGTCTTTGTTGTTTTTATTCATTTTGTGCCGCCATTTACGTCATCGTTTTGTTCCTCTCGTTCTACCTGTATTATCGTCTTTGTGTACTTCCTGTTCGTATCCTTCCGGCATTATATTTCACTACCATATTTCACTCGGACACGCATTCATTTTTACCTGTGGTATTTTATCTGTGTTTGTTATGCGTGTATCTTGAAAAAGGCCTATTGGCCCGAAACGTCGACTTTGTCCTGTGTATTGTAATTTGTATGATTATATTCTGTGTTGTTTTGCTGTATGTACCATATTTATTCATGTTAACATCCGTCAGTGATAGTGTGTTAGTCGTCATCCAGTAGGACTTCATTACCTGTCTTTCACGTGAGTATTATTTTCAATTATGTTCTACTAGCAGTACCACCTTCTATTGTCTGAGGCAGTACGTCCAACATGATAGCTTTGTAAATGTCCGTGTTGTGTCTCTTAATCTGTTTCTGGTAGGAGTGATTGAATTGCATGTGTAAAAGATGTGGTCTTCTGTTTCTGGGATGTTTCTTCTACAAAGTTTACATTTTCGTGTCTGCGTGCTTGTTTCCCTATAATGGGCGTCATGTTGAATAATATCCTAAAGGCTATTTCCCTGACTTTTGACGTGACACCTGGAATGTGAAGGTTGTTGAAAGTCTCCGTATAGTCTATCATAAAATAGGTGTACCCTTTCTTAATTCTGGGATGTAAGGGGAGTGCCTAGAGAGTAACAGTAACAATGAAACTGTATTTTTTTTAAAGTTAGAAATACATTTCTTTATTTCTATCTCTCTTAAAAACATGCAAACACCATTCTCGAACAAACAATACTAGACAAGGGCGAACAATTTGACTGCTGTTATCTGCCATCAAATATAATCAATCGTCTTGTTCTCTTCTTGTACATGATTCTGTAGCCACACTCTCTGCATCGTATGGGATCTCTGGCCTTTATCTCATTCTCTGCGTGGGATTCTCCGCAGAAATATATCATAGTCTGTTCTTTTGGGGGATTTGGTTGAGCCTCCTTCGTTGTCTCCACATTAGGGGTGGTAGAAATTTTGCTGATTTTCTTTAGGCCTTAGCCTACGACTTGAACGTTTATGTTTAATACAATCTTATATCTGTGATCTCTGACAATCTGTGACATCTCTTGAAAAACACAATAAAACATTTTTATTTTTTTTTAAATTTGTATTGATCATTTTGACATGTTACAGAGGCATGATGATGGTGATTTACTTTGTGAAGTGAGGTGATGCCCGTGAAGTGAAAGGGATGAGAGGTGGGCTTTACAGTGAGGTGAGATGAGGCATAGTTATTTTAAAATTAGAACACCTCAGGCATTCCATATGGTGTGATATATATAGAAAATTATTAAATGCATGTTATCAAAGCAGGACGTATATGATCAAAATAACCAGTCGTAATGGCATGTTATAAACAAAACATGGTCGTAATACATGGTTATTGTAAAAACACCTCAGGCATTCCATATGGTGTGGACATGCCATCTTTAAGGACATATTTTAAAATCAGTACATGTATAAATAGAATCGGTTGTAATGGCAGTTAAAAAAAGGCAGAGTAGGTGTCGCAAATTGAATATCTGTAGATTTGGTGGAAAGTCTGTGTGTTGTAAAAATGTCCGTTGTGTGTTGCTGCGTTTCTGCAGTTCCATACTAGTAGTCTAACAACGGTTAGTATGGTCAGCATGTTACTGTGTATGTCTGGGGTTGTTTTTGGTAGTGTGTTTAACATGATTGCTTTGTATATGTATGTTGTTTTCCCTGTGTGTGTGTCTATGATCGTTTTGAGCGTGTTTTTTGTTTGTGTGATTGTCTTACATGTGGAGAATATATGGTCTTCTGTTTCTAGTTGGTTTGTTCCGCATAGTCTACAGTGTTGTGCTGGTGTTTTTGCGGGTGTCATGCTGTATATGAGTCTGTATGTGACCTCCCTGGCTCTAGGTGTAATTGTAGGTTTGTGTAGGTTGGTGAATGTGTTTGTGTAATCTGTTATAAAAAGGTTGTATCCTCGTTTGATTCTGGTGAGTAGTGATGGGATTTGTGATTTTACTAGGTGTTTGTATATCATGTTTGTTGGTTTGTGAAGGAGGTTCTCGTGTCCTTGTATGCATGACTTGTAGAAAGGAGGGAGTGTACCAAAGTGGTGTGGGACAGAGTTGTTCAGTGGTGTCAGTTTGGTCAGTCTGAGTCCCATGTAGAAATGTGATAGAGTGTGTTGTTCTGGATGTTTTATGATGTGGCCTATGTGATTGATTCTAAGTGCTTGTATCTTTGTTGCTATGTCTTGGAGGGCGATGCCTCCTTGCTTCTTCGCCTGAATGAGTGTCTTGTGCGTTATCTTGTGTAGTGTGTTTCTGTATACAAATTTCCGGATGTGTTTGTTGATGTCCGTGATTGTCTGGTCTGGGGGGTCGAGGACTGTTGCTGTGTAGATGAGTTTTGGAATGATGCATGTGTTGACAATTTTGCTCCTACCGAATATTGTTGATGTTTTGAATTTGAATTTTTGTAGTGTGTTCCTTATCTTTAAAGTTAAATTTAGCCTTGTGTGTTGTGTTTGGATTGGATGGAAAGGTTATGCCATACAGTTTCATGTTGTTTGTGTGTGTTAAGTTTAGGGGGAAATCAGTTTTGTGTTTCCATTTGCCTATTCCCATTATAATTGATTTGTGTATGTTGATTTTTGCCCCGCTATTTTTCCCGTATTCTGCGAAAGTGTGTAGGATGTTCTCTATCGACTTTCCATTTGAGGGAAAGAAAACCGTGTCGTCTGCGTAGGCAAGCAACTTTCGCTCTCCTTTCCCCTGCAGGAAAGTCCCGTTAATTGAGTCATCTTTCCTTATTTTCTCTAGAAGCGGTTCGAGAGTGAGGACATAGAGTAGGGGTGACAGAGAACATCCTTGTCTGACTGATCTTGTAATGTTGAAAGTGTTTGTTATCGTGTGGTTTATGACCAACAAACTAAAACCTTTCATGGCAACACTAATACACGAAGACCAACAATGCAGCATACAAGGCAGAAACATATACCAACACACGCACTTCATTAGAGACATAATCACCTACACACACCAGAAAGACTGTCAATCCTCGATCCTGTCTTTAGATCAGGAAAAAGCCTTTGACAGGATTTCACACAATAAAACATTGTTTTAAAATTGATAGAATAAGGGGATCTAATTCAAACCTTCTCAATTTTGTATATAGGAAACACTTAGTGTGTCGGTCTAAGTGTGAGAGTTTCATAATATTTTTTTTTAAATATTTCAGACAGATACATACAATTTTTTTTTAAAACCACTAATTGGTAAATGCACGTTTAAAGTGAAAGTACATCAGAAATAGATTTTTCAACTTTGTTTTGACACAATAATTAATTAAAACAAATCTGTTCACAACTGTACATATTATCTCCCCTTCATTGCAAACGTAAAACCACCTTCTATAAAGTGGACTTCTATAAAGTGGGAAGTTCTCTGTTTACTGTGACTAAATAAATTTTATTAATGAAGCATTATGTTTAGTCAGTGTGACTATCTAAGACACAATAGTCAAGTTTTCTTCCAGTAAACAGAGTCCTATTTCTATCTCGTGAGCACAGTTCACGAAAGTAAGATTGCTCTTAAGATGTCAAAATTAGAACTAGTAAGAAAAACCAAAACACAAACAATGCGTGGTGTGTACTGTGATATGTGGTTTAGATCAGTGAATGTGGTTTAGATCAGTGATGCCAATGTGGTGTGGAAAAAGAAGCAACGTTAGTGGTACTGTTATTGTTGCCTATCATGCACATCGTAAAATGTGACTAAGAAGGTTTTAGGGGGTTGATTTGGCTCTCCTATTCAATAGAGGATCATGTTATCCAGAATACATGCTGAATAGGATGTGTCAGATCGAAAGGCGCAGATATCGCAACCACAATGTAAATTATGACATACCACATTCTATTCTCCGGATTACATCCTGATAACATACAGGATTTGAGGACGAACACATAAAAAGATAAAGCAGATAAAGATCAGTGGTTCTCAAAATGTAATTAGGTCCACGTTTGGGGCTATGTATTTGAAGGGAGTGGGATAATTGCACCCAAAAATGAAACTATGGCGCAGATTATTCCAGATCTGCGACATCAAAATAAGTTTTTGAATGCTTCTATTCTTTTACAAAACTGCCCATTATATCACAGCACAAGGGGGAAACGATGGCTATCTGAAACAGCTCTGGCAGAAAGCTCTACTGCACTGTCTAACTGCTGCACTGTACCTACTCTTTGAACAGTTCAGTTCTTTGATGGAATCTATATCAGTATCTGACCTGCTGGAAAACGAGGAAGAAGGAGAAAAGAATTATGCGACGCATAAGATATACGATAGTAGTAATCCTTGAGGAAAGATGACAAGCTTTTTTTCTGGTCTATAGGAATAAATCTCTAGTGTCGGGAACAACACATTGGCTGGAAATACGAGGGCTGGGGCAACACAGTGCAATATAAAGAAAAACGGATTTATATACAAATGTTGTCAATATGTATACACACGATATACTAGCGAATAGAAGCAAAGACATTCGACGTTTTGAATAAGAAACCATCATCAGGACAAACGATAGCTGAATAACAATGAATAGAAACATACATATGACGAAATGGGAGGCAAGGGATGATGAAAGTGGGAGAGAAAGAAGTGAAGCACAAGTAGATATTAAGGGAGTGCTATTACGAACGATGTGATCAATCCTGGTAACAAGATATAAAAAGGACATTGAGATCTGGTCAACAAGACATAGATGCTCTCCATCTTAGTTCTCACTCTGGATAATTGAGTTTCTGCGTGTGTTCTCAAACTCTTGCAGATTAGCAGGATGTAGTTCATAATGCATTGTGTCATGGTTCACAACATTGATGCGAGATCTTCGCTTTTGACCTAACACATCCGACTTTAAAATGGCACTGGATCATTTTGGCCTTATGGGGACGGACAACCCCACACTATAACCTCCTTAGTCTCTTCTTAAAATATACATGGAAGGCAAACAGTATTGCTATTCTTTGTTCACCTCTCGAGATTTAAAAAAAACAACAAATGGTGTGTGACTTTTTAAAAACAATTTGTGTTGTCTAGTGCTTTTGACGGAACGAGTTGGTAGCACTTGCCTAAACACAATACGTATTAAAAGATGGTTATTTTGTGCATCAATCATTCACGGAAATATACTACTAATTTTCCCCAAACCACTTACATATCATATATTAATAAAAGAAAAGTGTGAAAACAGGAATACTGGATTCATTAGTTATTATAAAGATAAAGAATGCACACAGATCGCATGTAACCCAAGTCTGCTGAACGACACAGTACAAATAGAAATGACCGGAATATACTGGTGTAGTATCAAAAATTCTCCATTACACATTGTTTACTACACTGTATAATCTTGTCTCTCAATTAGTTGTGTGGACTATTTGAAAATAATCCATCTGAAGTCACATTATTTGACCATTACAGTGATTTTCATTGGTTACTTTGTGTATACATTGTGTTGACACCCAATGACAAATCAACGTCAAGTAAAGTCATTTAGAAGAATGAGTTCACGTGACTGTATTTGACGAGAGACACGGTACAGTAAGTCGATATGGCCTAGCAAAAGAAACCTTACAAAACATTTACAAACAGTCATGATTGAATGATTGTCCAAACAAATGTCAAGTGTTTTGTTTTTGCGAAAACTAATTGTACTTGAATTAAACTCACAACATAAAAACATGACTCTTTTTGGAACTTGACGTTTTAAAAAGATAAAAACGTGATTGCAATGCAAAAATATGATAAAAACTGAGGCTCTGTATGGAAAAATAATTTTGTGAAATATATTTTGAGGCTCTGTCTAGGATAGCAGGGCTATAGAGAGTGGACATTTCCATTATCATTAAGGGTCATAACCCCGCAGATACTATCAGATAAGGGGATGTAATACATGTGAAATGTATTAATATGTGCAAATGTATTAATAAATCATAAGAACACAAATATTTTGATCTGATCATGTGGTAATATAATTTAAATAAACTCTCATTTATTTTGAGTGATTCTATGTAACTCTTCCCCGTTCTACTATTTATAAAAACGTTTTTTTGAAAGCAATATGCACGACATTCTTCCCTAACTGTTGACATGGTGAACAAAAGTGTGGCACATAAACTTTTGGATGTTAAGGGATAATGTCCGTATAAGGTTCAAGTTCCCCGCGGAACTTTACAAAAGTTGGCTCTTGACTTTGTATGGGAACTAGTGTCAGTTGTCCGTTCACATGTCTTAGACTCCACCGCGGGGTCAAGGTTCAGCCAGTGTCGAGTCAGCTCGCTCGTCACAGTACCGCTTGGGATCTAGGCTGGTTCCTCCCCATATGACATGTTAAGACAGGACGAAGTCACCGGGGTGAAGTTTTCGGTCGTACGGAATGTTAACAGCATAAACGTGCTCAGCTGAGTGGTGAGCTATACTCAGCGTCCGAGTGACTTTCGATGTCGGCGCCTGCTATGTCATACCGCCTCGAGAGAGGATTACGGGGGTATAGGAGAGCTGCTTAGAAAGTGCTTCACTCGACTTTTTTGTCATGAAATAACTTTGGAATTACTTAAATTTTAGTATTATTTGTATTTACACGGTTACCTCCCTACACTTAAACGTATTTTTGATTTAACATTTGGATACTGCTATTTATTGGAAGGAATAAATAAAGTATTTTGATAAAAAGTAGTAATGTAGTCACAGTTTTTATGGCCATAATTCTTAATTCGTAATTTAAAAGATATTAATTATCTAATTATAATTTCGTTAACAAAAGAAAATAAATTTAGTATTCAAAAAGGAAAAAAAATGGGATTGCAATTTGTGAGTTTTAAAACGCTTCATTTTTTTAGAGAAAATTTACTTTCAACATTAACGCAATTTCACAATATAACGACATCCACATGTGTCAGCTGAGTTAAAAAAAAATGAAAACTCAAAATATTTTGACATGATACATTGCTTACTAAAATTGCGGAAATATACATTTGTTTATGTTAATGGCACATATGTATTGCAATTGTATGTTTTGAGTGCAAAGATGTGTCCAGGTATCACCAAGATTGTTTTGGTTTTATAACACTAACTTATATTTCGCCCTGTTTTGCCTATGTCCCAGTTTCTATAACAGTTTACAAATACAACAAATGTGTTATGTGTTAAAATTAACACACTTGGTCTCGCTTCGTTCAAGCGAATAAACACGCTTGGTAACCCTAAATGCGGTCGAGCGTGAAGACTTTGATTTATTTATACATAGATTAGTGGTCATAAGGTATTTTCTTTAGACGTATTAATTAATTCACAGTATTATGTGATTGCCATGTGTCTTCTGTCACGGAGATCATCCAATAAATAAATTAAATTTCCAACACAGCTGACATGTGTTCTTTGATATAATTAAAAAGAAAGAATCGCTTCAAGAATCTGTTTCTAGTAAACAAAAATCTGAACGTAGTGATAGAAAAACTTAATTTCCAATAGAAATCGTCCTTGGTTGTCGGGTCTGAAAGGGGAGCATGGGGAGCTAAACTGTTACATGTCAAGCATATCGTAAGCAGCAACTAAGAGGAATTTAAGGTGGAGTTTGTTGTCCCATAAAGGCCCGTAGATAAGGAGGTTGTAGTGTTGAGATATTCAACTTCCCGTCCTTTAGCAAATGAGAATAGGTCTATGCCTTTTAGCATTAGAAATTTGGCCAAAATGCGGGTAAAAAGTCTCTCCCCCCTCTCCCGTAGAGATTTTCACAAAAGGAACATCACATGGAGAAGATCTGATACACGAAACACACGAATGACTTTTAAAGGGAATTACTCCCCCCCCCCCTCCACCTACTTTATAATATATTTATAACACTGGTCTCATCCCACAGTGTCAAATTGACCTAGAGGCTATTCTCAAGTTCGATTTGTCAGTTAAGCTGTCAATTATGGCACAATATTTATCTGGACTATATCCTGCTGATCTGTAGGAGCTTGAGAATGGATTCAGAAGATGAAACAAGAAGTTGAAACGATGTTTACACAAGAAGGTATCAATCTTGAACAGATGTGTGCACCAGAAGGCATTGATCTTGAACAGATGTGTGCACCAGAAGGCATCGATCTTGGTGAAGAATTGATTATCTTTTCAAGACTATCTTTGCAATCACTAGAGAGTTCATTGATAAACATATGAATGTGAATTAATGCTGTGTTCACGGAGTTCATCTCCGAACATTTTCATGACATGGATGTTGTGAGATACAGACGATCAAAATAATCCACAATCAGTGGTTCGAATGGACTTTTACAACCAGATCACGTGGGAGAACAGTTCACGAAGCCAGTGGAGCCTTCACCAAACAACAAGCAGCCTAACAAGTGTGTGTGTGCTGTAACGCAAGTACACTTGCTAGAAATTGGAAGTCTATTTACGCTAAGACGATATCAACATCATCATCAGGTGCTATGCCGGCTAGCGTAGGCGATCATGGCTCTCCACAGCTCTCTGTCTCCAGTATTATGTATCAACCACGCTGTTGTTTCCCTGCCGTGCTAGGTTGTCAAACTGCCTAATGATTTCTCACATTGACGCCCTCTGTCTCTGTTGCCTTCAATCTTGCATGTTGTGACTATGTTCTCCAAACCTCCTTGTCTCATGAAGTGGCCAAAAATATGAAGATTGTCTTTTACTTATATTATGGATTAAAGTCCGTTTCGTATTTGACTCTTTCAACAATTCCACATTAGTTTTTCTGGCAGTCCATGATATCAACATATGTAAATGTCACGTGAATATGTCTCCTGTGAACATCGTTATTACACGTTTTTATCTATTCCTGTATTTCTCGGTTTTTTGGGGGGATTTTTTGTGTGTTTTGTGTTGTGTTGGGGGGGGGGGGGGTGGGGGTTTACCGTGAGGATAAAATTAAACGATTGAACAGGCATATGTCTGACCTGTTTATTCGAAATTCTTAATCAGGGCTGGCACGTACTTTAAAAAAAAAAATGGACATTTCCCCGTAAACATGACAGAAGTTTAACATTACAATAGGCTATTCATTTAAGATGAGGTACCGTCTTCGCACGAAAGGTTAGCAACAGTCCCCATTTACCTCTAGTCCCTTTCCCTGCTATCACACATACTATAAGCCTTATAATCCGACGTTATGGCACACGCTCCACAGGTGGAAAGGGGGGGGGGAATTTCATTGTTTAGGGGGACACTTCGAAAAAAATATTTGTACTTGAGATTTAGTTGTTTATTATATGTTTTGAAAATTTAGCCTACTTGACTTTTTTTTCTTCTTAATAATTTCCTAGTGTTTTCTTCCTAAAACCCAAGTCTTGTGTCCTCAACAAGTTATAATTAGGTTTCATTTATGGAATAAGTCAATTTTTGAATAGACCTATAAAAAATGTAGGGCCCCTTTATGTTTACATGGGGGGGGGGGAGGAGAAAGACATCCGAATTTTTGAAAGATTGAGGTGGGGAAAGGTTTAAAGAAAAGTTTGGGTAACACTGCTATAAGCTGCCAGGTTCACAGGAGTACCACATTGGATGAAATAACACCCAGAATTCTCTAGCAAATTCTATCTTCAGCAACGTAGATGAGTGTGAAAATACCTTGACCAATCCAGCGCTAGATGCTGCCTGTCCATGATTTTCTTAGTCTTCGTCTGTTTCTTCCAACCTCGACTGTTCCCTGTAGTATAGTTTATGACGAATAATCATATCATCACACGTCCAAAAAAACCATCAGGGCCGTAGACAAATTTTCATTGAGGAAGGAGGTTTACCTATAAAATAATGTGAAAAAAGGCATTCGTCCATTTTTGTATTTAATTCCCTCTTTTTTATGCGAAACCAGATGACTTTTTTTATCCGAAAGCCGATAACTTTTTTGATGCGAAAGCTGATGATTTTTTTGATGAGAAAGGTGATGACATTTTGATGAGAAAGGAGATGACTTTTTTAATGAGAAAGATAACATTTTTGTGAAAAATCGTTAATGTAGGGTTTTCATCCACCTTTTGACTAAATTCCTAGCAATAAAAAACATGTTATGATTTCCTAAGGGTGGGGGGGGGGGGTTGAACACCCACATCCCTTAACAACAGACCCATAAACCATGATAGTAGGTATATTTGTCGCTTTATTATTGGCAGTAATTATTCTTATAGACCCGTATGAATCTATTTTTTTTCTAACGTACACATTTGTCGCTAGATGGACTAGTATTGTGGCTTGGTAAAAGCTCACCAACCAAGCTTATTGACAACATGAGAGGCAGAGAGTCGTGGAGAAACATGATCACCTATGCCATTTGGCATGGCACTTGATTGACACATTTGTCTCATGCTCTCTATAGGAGATGCGCAGAATTCGTCTGTAACATTTGTATTCGAAGGTTTGTAACCTCTCTCCATGACTGCAGTGAGTGTTCAGCTTTAACACCAACACAAAACAATAGACAACATAAGTGAGTTTCAAAGTTAGTTTTTCACACTAACACTGATTTTGCTTTACCACATTAAAGTTAACCTAAATTTATCATGTTGTTGGATTGTGCTTCTATACCTTTGCTGTTAACCAAGATCATATTTCATTCAGCATTGATTTTGGTCTCCTTGCTAACACAATTTGAAAAAAATTCTGACAACACTGTGTATGAAATAAAATTATGGTGCTTTATGGGGAGATGTGGCCACATCACGTGACCATAGTCCAACTTTTTAATATTGTGAGTAAGAAAGACATCTCCAAATAATCCTACGTGTATTTTGATAATTTTGTGTTTCTTGTTTATATGTGGAGCTAGTGGAGAGCATGACCATGTTGTTAGAACTCCGTTCTCAGAGCCTTGATGTTCAATCCATGGTTGGGACAGGATTTTATCTTTTGGAGGTACAATTAAAATCCTTCCTATATATGTTGAGGCGTCTGCTATGGCAAAGCACCCTTTATTTCCACAGCCCATAGTTAGTCTCTCTGCACTCCTTCACAGGAAAACATGCAGTAACAAAAGGTTAAGTTTTTCGTGTTTATGTGTTTCTTGAAAAAGGTTCCATTTGGACCGTAAAGTAGAAAAAGGTCTTTGTTCTTTTGTTTATTACTATTTATTTATTTTTTACATTGACAGTTAGGCTATAACAGTAACCATTAGTATTTCATACAGCTTTTGTGACTTGAAGATTAAAAAATCACAACTTCAGCTGCAGATAAATTGAGCTGCATGCAGCGCACTGAGGGGCACCCCTACTAGGTTTATACTGGGGTCCTCTCGGTGCGTAGAGTGAAGATAGTTGAATATAGCGATTTATGCGTCTTATCAAAATTTCGTTTTGTTAACTACTGTATGGTGTGTTTAGTTACAAATGTGGCCACGTCTCCCCGTAATTTCACAATAAGAATTCCTGAGACACATTCATTTTGTGATACCTTTTTGTTCAGTGGGACAGTTTCATAAACAACATCATGCTACCAATGCCAAACATGGTCTGTAATAGTCTCTCAGCAAAGAAAAATCATTACATGTGAAATGAAATGTATGAGAAAATATGTAATGGTTGCTAAACTAGATAAAATAGGAAATAAAGCAATTAGGAAAGGAGTAGGTATAATATCATGTATTGAACATATCAAAAGACAGCAAGTAAAATGGTTTGATCACCTTATGAGAATGAACCTAAATACCAATAAGAGCATATAACAAAAGAGTATCCGGACATAAAACCACAGGCAGACCACGAAAACGGTGGATAGAAAAAATCAAGATAACCTATATATTATAGCTTGAAGCTGCTGGCTTAGTGCTACAAGTGTTATATCAGTAGGTGATGGGCTACTCTGTCGAGAGACGCGGGGTATGTATACGTGGGGTTACTTGCTTGTGCAGATTATCAGCTCCATCGTCGTCTTCTTCATTCTGTAGTAAATAAATAATTGCTCTTATTAATTTGGACCTATCTCTTTCCAATACTGTCCTATCAATATCATTGACCGCTTATGAGTCTGCACTTTCGCTGCCTCTGACACCTGCGTGACTAGGGATTTATATTCATGTAACACTGGATAACTAAGCTATAAAGCAGCGTGGATAATTTCTTTCATAACATGTACCTTTCTATCTTGATGCCCATTGGTGTAGTGTTCAAGTCACTTGAGTTATGACGGGGTCGCCGGTTCAAAGTCGGGGTGTGACTTCATATTTATATATCTTATTTATCGATGATGATTATTGCCAGAGGTTCTAAATTATGAATATCTTGACAAGCCGCTCATTTGAGAGAAATAATGTACATGAGAAAACACGATCGAGTTGAAGGACAAACGCTGCACATACTGAATCTACTGTTTGAGCTTGCATAAGTAATGGTGTATATGCCTATTATTTTTGAGTTGAATATCTAAATATTTATTTTTATGTTTAGGATGATTAATTTCCATATTTTTCCAGTTTCCGAAATACTAGAAGTGCTGTGAAGTATATCTAGTGGCCAACTTATTTGATTTATGTTTTGCAGTAATTATTCATTCATTACCTGCCATCTCCGTAACAAAGGTTGGCTGCAACGGACCTCCAACATCCCCTTTCTTTTGCCTTGGAAGTGCACTCTGTTAGACCTATCCATCTCGCGATGTTTCTCTCATCTTTTATCTCTACCTACCTCTTGTTCTTCTCCACTCGACTTTATCATCAAGTAAGGTCTTCAACAAGGTGTCATATCTTTCAATAGGCCTTTATCAAAATTACTTTATTTAATCTGTATTTCTTTTAATTGTTCTGTTTTCATACTAAGTGACATGCGAACTCGTACATTTTTTCTATTTTCACAAAGTTCTCCCAATCCTTCTATATATCCACACTTCAAATGCATACATTCCGTCTACTAGTTCATTATTAAGAAGAATAACATAGAAATTTAGAAATTACTGAAATTGAGTGAAGGGTGGCTTCTAAATATAGGTACTAATAATAAAAAACATGTCGGCATCGAAAGGCTGATTCTGGAGGAAAGATTGACAGGGTAGAGAAGAAGAGGTAGACGATGGAGCAGCGACATCGAAGAATGTATGGACATATCTCTGGCCAATGCAGGTCGCCTTGTCCGGGATTGAGCGACGTTTGCGATGAAGACAACGTTCTGGAAAGAATATGTCACTTAATAGAAATAATAAGTGGTTTGTTAGGTCATCATCATCAGGTGCCATGCCGGCTGGCGTAGGCGGTCATGGCTCTCCACAACCCTCTGTCCACAGTATTATGTATCAAGGTCGTTGTTGTTTCCTTGACGAGCCAGGCCGTCAAACTGGCTAATATTTTCTCACGTTGTCGCCCTCTGTCTCTGTTGCCTTCAATTTTGCCTGTTGGTGCTATGTTCTCTAAACCTGCATGTCTCATAAAGTGGCAAAAGAAAAAAGATTGCCTGTTTCTTATATTGTTGATTAAGGTCCGCTCCGCATTTGACTCTTTCAACACCTCTACATTAGTTTTTCTGGCAGTCCATTGCATTCTCAGCATTCTTCTGTAGAACCACATCTCCGTTGCCTCTAATTTCCAACTTTCCAGTTTGTTTATTGTCCAAGACTCGCACCCATATGTTAGTTTAGGGATTATATAGCACTGCAGAACTCTCTTTCTCACTTCTAATGACAAGGTCATATTACACAGTATATTTTTCATTTTTCTGAATGTTGTTTTTGCCTGTCCTATTCTGCATCTTATTTCTGTTGAACTTCTTCCATCTGCTGTAATCATTGTACCTAAATATTTGAATTGGTGGACCTGTTTTAATACTATATCATTCACTTTGATCTTGCAAGGTGTGTTATTTTGTTTCTTTGAAATAACCATTACTTCTGTTTTCTTGATATTTAGGAAGAGGCCTTTCTCTTTACTATTTGTGACTACTACATTAATTAAATCTTGAATGTTTCCCTCACTTTTTGCAATCAGAACAGTGTCAGGTTTGTTAGGTAGAACAATTATATTGCTGAATCTGGCAAGATTTGAGCGTCTTGAGATCATCAGATCGAGGCTGGTTTTCAATTTATTTGGGGGATGTTTTCTAAATTTAGAAGGTGTATCTAGATCATGTGATAGTTTACAAAACAATATGGCGGAGGCTGCAGACGGCCAACAAAAGAGTGGCAACAGTGTGAGAATAATGATGCAGAAATAATCATTATTGTGTAGATCATGAGCATCCACTTATAAATATTTTGTTTATATGTTATGCATAATACATACGTTTAGTTAAATAGGAACGCTCTTTAAAACAATAATTAGGGAATATAAATTCATTTTCCTTTATCGCTGAAGATGAGGTACCTGGGTCAAAATAGTGGTTACATTTACATAATTACAAATAATATAGTTAGATAGACCTTAAAAATTGCAATTCAACGATACCTAAACCAAGTCTGTACGTCAATCCTGAAAAAAGTTATGAATTTAAAAAAAAAATGAATTTGACATCAAAATAATTTACATGGAACATATATAGGAAAATAAATAAAACTTGTGACTACAAAATGTAGTCAATCTGATAATTTCTGAATTATCTTTGTTATTTTCAATAATACAATACACAAACTATACATTTTTGTGTTTGCGGAGACAAGACGCTTATGTTCATCACATTTCTGGAATTTTCTGATGAACACAGAACTAATTGATATTCAAAATGGCTACTAATTTGCATAATTTAATGAACATAAATTATATATCTATTAAACATAATAAAATACCACAGAAACTATATATTTTTGTATTCACAAAGACATACCGCATCTGTTGATCACATTGCTGTGATTATCAGATGCACGTACAACTAATTAATATTAAAAATGTTGGCTAATTTGCATAATTTAAACAAATGTTGATGTTTTAAATAATTAACTATTGGATTTAACATTGTTTTACTCTCTTAAAAGTTACATATATATAAAGAAAAATGGTTACAGAACTTAATAAATCTAGTTTCAAACACAACAAATGATGCAAACACTATTTTAAACCCTGTCACAAGAAATTATAGCCTAAGCAAAATTTCCCAAACACGCTAATCCCAGATGTCCAAGTATCTAGCGATGGCGATCCGATAGGGCAGAGGTCAGATCTCTCCAATTCTGTAGTCTGTTTTCAAAGCTATATCCTTTTTCTGTGCAGTTCTTGAATAGTATGGATATGGATATTGTTTTACTTTTTGTTCTTCAGAGTGTTTTTTTTGGTCTAGTCCTGGCTCTTTTGCCTGTAGGTATCCATTCAAGAGATTGGTGTATTGAATATTCTGTTGATGTCTGCGTGTAGGACATGCCCAATGTAGAACCAACTGTTATCATAACATATGTGATGAAATTTTGATGTCTCTTCTCTGATTTTATCATTCGATTTGAATTCACTCCAATGGGTGTTAGTTATCCTACGAAGACATTTGTTCTCGAAACTCAGTAATTTCTTTCCTGAAGATAAAGAGCTTTTCCAGCTCTCACATCCATATGAATACAATTAGGTATATATTATTATTATAAGTGGACAACATTTTCTATTAACTAACACTGGCTAATAATAATAAATAATTTACTAATAATTAGGCCCTATACATTCATTTATGAGTCATATACAGTTTATCATTATTAAAAAATACTACAACTAGATCCATCGAGTGCCGTGGCATAGGCGATCGTGTATCTCCACAACTCTTGTCTCTTGTGTTGTTAATAGGCCAAAGGTCAGTTGGTGATATCTTTGTTGACTTTTTGTAGCCTAGCTAATGACAACCCCTAGAAATTTCTTTTTGTCTTCATCTGTCTCTTCTGCCCTTAATCTTTCCGGTGGTTTACGGTTTGATTTCTCATCACATACTATAAAAAAATGGCTCTTCACATCTCTCTGTCTCCAGTATTATGTATCAGAATCGTTGTTGTTTCCCTGCCATGCCAGATTGTTAAACTGTCTAATATTTTCTCACGGTTTCACCCTCTGTCTTTTTCTTATATTATTGACTTTCAACATGCCTATAGATGGCATCATCTTTTCGGCTGCATTGGGGGGGGGGGGGGGAGTTGAGTTCTATTCCATGCTAATGGAGCTTTTAATGATTTACTTAATTTCTAAAAATGACACCTGATTCTTTTATCTGTTATTGTTAGCAGTTGTTTTAGCTGGTTTGCTCCCATTACCCCTGATTTATAAGTGACCTGGAATCCACTGGAGAACTACTTTTGCTTCGATACCACTGTCCTTGATAGAGCTGGTATCCCCAGCATACACGATCCTGATGCAGACACAGATTCATTGGGCAGGTTATTTGGTGCATATGCCAGACCATTGTCTGCAAAAGATACTCCTCTATGGTGAGCTGGAGAAGGGCACATGATCTCAAGGTGGCCAAAAGAAGCGCTACAAGGACTTCTTAAAGAACTCACTGAAAGCCTTTGAAATAGACCACAATACATGGGAAGAACTTGCACAAAATAGATCTACATGGCATTCTAAAATAAAAAAGAGTGCATCATCTTGTGAAAAGAGGAGAAATGCAGCAGCTCAACAACTGGAGAGCAGCTAGAAAGTCACGGATAGATCAAGATCCGTCTACTGTCGTAATTCCATGTCCGAATTGTCCAAGGACATTTACAGCTTGAATAGGGCTCATTAGCCATCTATGAACTCATAATCAAGGACATAACTAAAATTCAATTTTCAAAAGTGGATGTAACAAATGGTCATTATCACTTGTGATGGACGAATAACACTTGTGCTTCATTGTTTAGTTCCAAAATATTTTATTTGTTTAATTTTTGTTTCCTTTAATAGTTCTGTTTTCATAAGCAGTGTTGTCAGAACCTCTTTCCTTTTTTTCCCCCATGAAGTTCTCACTATTCCTCTATATCCATCCATCCTTAACCCATAATCCATCATGGTCGTAGAGGCACTGCAACACACATATTTCTCCAATGATTTCTATCTCCAGTGATGTGGATGAGTGGAAAAATCTTGTGACCTATCCATTATTTAATATTGTCTGCCAATGATTTTCTTTGGTGTCCTCTGTTCCTTTTGTATATTCACATCTAAAAGGCATCAATTCTGTCTTCTAGATATTCTACACTTGGCACTGTAGATATATTGTAATGCATAATTTACATATTAATTTGTAGAGTTTATAATATAAACAGGAACAATTTAATAGATGTTTAATAAGTCATCTGCAATACCTGTATTGAGGATTGTAATTTATAAATATATTTATCAGAACTGTAAGATCCTGTCTACCTTTTTATGGTTTTTTAAAATGAATTTGTGAATCTTGTACATGTTGTCATCTCAACCAATAGGTTGACATATCTGTGATGTCAACCTCAAACCACCTACACATATGTTGCTTGAGACTCTTGTAGCCAAAATAATTATTGAATTATTTCTTCCAAGCTTGTATAGTCTATTTGGTTGCATGGTTAAATTCAGTTCCATTTCATTCATGTCCATGATACTTAGGATGATTTCATTTTTGTAAGTGATACTTGGTCTTCTATTTGTTGCTAGCAATAGCTTCCAGTTTTGACTACCATACAGTTATCTATTTTCCATGTTTTGTGAATGACCCAGAACCCATTGAAGAATATTTCTTTTCTTGGTTGTTTTTCAGAGATCATCACCAAGTGCCATTACCGCAATGAATGATGGCTGCAACGGATCTCCAACATCCCCTGTCTCTTGTCTTGGTGGTGCACTCTGCTAGACTAACCTGTCCTTCGTGTGATGTTATTCTTCCACGTGTATCTCTGCCTACCTCTTGCTCGCTTCCCTTTGACTAAAGTATGGTCTTCAATAAGGTCTTCAAAAATTCTTCAATATGGTCTTTTAATGTGTCCAAAATATTTTATTTGCCTGAGTTTTCACAACAATGAACACCCTGAAATCTGTGAATATGCACTGGATGGTCCTGTATAGAAATATGCAATGTATGTAGCGACTTTATATGTATAGTCTCTGCCAGCAAGTGTCAGAAGGTATACATACTGATGGTTTCTGTGAGTCACCGATTAAACACACTTTATAGTCTGCTCCAATTCACATATAATAGAAGTATAAATCAATCAATGATTTATTATTTTGTTGGTTGCTGCTCTAGTGGCTTGTCGGCTAATGCACTTTGATCCAAATAAATTGTGAAAATAATGAATGCATAATACATTGACTATCAGGACCAGTAGATTGTAAGCTCCTAGAAACACATGTAAATATGATTTTTATCTTTTCTTTAATAAAAAAAAAATGGAATACAGCTGCAAGTGGAAGAACACATGGATGATGATGATGATGATGATAATGAAGATGAGTCTGATGAATCTGAAGACTCTGAGGTATGAACATTCTTTAAGTGTTTTTAGTCTTGTGTCTCAGAATGCTTGTTTACATTGTTTTTTGTTTAAGAACCCCAGGAGTTGCGAGCAATTAGCTCTTACTTCCTATGTGCAGTGGGTGTTTTTTTCTGAGTTTTCTTTTATACCCAGGATACTTTAACTTTTGGCTTAGTGCAATGTCTATTGAAGGAACCTTCTATTCAGAGGGGGTCTATAATTGTACAGATGACATGCTACAAAGCTACCATAGAGAACCTCAATATAACGGCATGTCATCTACTAAGGTTTTCTGTTGCATGGGTAGTTTGTCTAATGTACCATTGGTGAGACCCACAGATGCAACCGCATGGGTTGCTTGTTTACACATTAATATTAACTTTTCAGATCTGTAAAAGTATTTCTTGTTCATAATTTTTTAATGTTTTTTTTTCCACATGATCAAGACCTTCAATTTCAGGAGGAAATTAATTGTAATATAAATACAAATTTGCAAAAATATGAGATATAGGCTGCATAATAGATTTAAATTGTTCTTTCTTTCTTTTGTTCACTGCTCAATATCTACACTGTAAGACAAGTCTTTTGGATACATTCTACCATTGTTTGAGGTTCTTTGATAAACACTATATTAATGTCATATTGTTGCTGGATAATCTAACTACCAAATAGTAAAAACCAATGTAAAAAAAAGAAATAACAATAAACAAAGAAACAAGGCCTTCTTTATGTTGTGGTCAACAGGAACCTGTATCATGAAACAAATACAAATGGGAAATGAAAACACAAAATTATTTAATTATTTAAAATGCACAGAGATGTCTCACCAACTCATCTCCGTGCATAAAAAAATGATGAAAACGATCATCTGTTTTTGTTGAATTAGTAAAAAATCCAGCTTATAATTCAATAACCCTTCTGTGTTGTAGGGGTACCACATTGGAAGTATTTGTATGACACACAGTGTCCTCCAATGATTTCTATCATCAGTGATGGGGATAAGTGTGGAAAAGGTTTGACCTGCCCATTCTTTAATTTTCTTTGAACTTCTCTGCTTCCTCGATCCTCAACTCTACCCTTCAAGATTGTTTCTGACAGGGAATTGTATTGGTATACATGTCCAAAACATGCAACTTTTCATCATTCTACTATTAAAAGTAGTGATACATGTGAGATTCTCTACTTTATTTCTTACATACACATTTGTTTTATGCCATATATAAAGTAGAAGATAGCAATATTTAAGAAAAAAACTTGGTTAAAATAGACATTGTTGGTTGGGTTGGTTGGATGCTGATCCAGCGGTCCATGGGCTCATGCCCTTTGACCCAATGCCATTAAATGGCATTATATTCCTGGGAAGTCTGTGGATTTTCGGCCCACCTCGGGACAGAGCCAGAGAATAACTATCACACCTCCAGGAAGGTAGGTTTCAACCTATGCACTACTCCTAGCCACTGTAACCAATATAGGGGTCACTGTGCTCATTCCCTGCCAGCAATTGACTACTGGTTATGCAGAACTTCTCTATTGCTCCAGGCATGCAACCACATGTTCGTCAAAAGGATTGTCAAGTCTGGAGTCCCTGTGCCTCTATGATGGGTCTCAGCCATAGGAAAAAACAGTGCTGTCAGTTTCCTCCTCCCAGTGCTGCACAGTACATCTATGTCTCCCTCCCAACCACAGAGGGTGCATACATATATATTTAGGTGAACATGAAACACATTTTAACAACAAAATAAAAAGCATAATTGTATAGATGACGTGCCATGAAGCTTCTATAACAAGATAACCTCAATATAACGGCATGTCATCCACTAAGGTTTACTGTTGCATGGGTGGTTTGTCTAGTGGGCCATTGGTGAGACCCACAGACGCAACCGCATGCGTAGTTAAAATAGACATAATTATTTGGTATTTTAAATTTGACAGATTTCCAAGAAGTTCATGTGAATAGCATATCATTTTTGAACAAGGAAACTTGATACTTGAGATAATATCTGTTATAAAATCTGATATTTTATAATGTAGGATATTGAACCAAAGTTGAAGTATGAACGACTGGCAAATGATTTAACAACTATTCTTCACAAAGATGCAGCAAGTTGTATTGCAGTACATCCAAAGGTAAGATGAAACTATCAGATTCAGCTAAAATTTGTTTGTTAGTTAACCCAGCCACAAGGAAGTAGGGTGTCAGGGCTCATGTTATGGGAAGGCTGAAGAATGGTGCCATAGCTACTGAACAAGTGTGAAGGCTAAGCTAGTCATGTGATTTCTTATCAACCATTGGATAGTCTGCAAATCAACTGAGGGAAAACCAGTTGCTATGATGCTGGTTCAGAACTTAGCTTACCTTTACTGTACCCATGTTTTTATATTGGCCTACTATAACACTTTGCTCACCAGCAATCCAGAGCCTACTTGTCCGCCATCACCAAGGGTGTATGCAAAATTTTATACATTGACATTGCCGTCTTTAAAAATTCGTATAAAATCAATCTAGCGCAAGAAAGCCTTGAAACTTTCTATGTGTTGTGATGACTGTTTGCACTTTCTGAATGATATTGAAAGCTCCAGAGTTATTTCAAGTGCAAAATGCTACTTATCGTAATGCTAGGTCTAAATTTACATAAATTTCTATATATCATACAATATTTCCTTCGAAATCTCCGATATTTCTTGATAAAAACTCACCTATGATGTCTATATCATTATTCCCGACATGCTGCTATTTTTACAGAACATAATTTTCCGGAAACACTATTTTAGCACATTATTGCTATGGGTATTCCCATTTTTCTGATCTATCATAGCGCATTCGACTAGCGTCAAACTTGGTCAGCAAGGTTCTGTAACGGAAATTCGACTGGCGTCGAAATTGGTCAGGAAAGTGTAGCCAAATTCAGCTGATAGTATTTCGTGAATACACATTTAATCTTACTGATGGAATGATGTTGATAAAACCAAAACACTACAATTGTTTAAATGTAGAGATGTTACAGACTTTTTACTACAATGACTAATAAATGTGAACATATTTTAACACAATGGCGCTGACAACATAACACCAGCCATAATAAAAACTCTGAATGAACTTGGTGTGGAAACTATCACAGAACTTTGCAATAACATATGAAACAGGCCACATACCTAAAGACCTAAAATCATCAGTATTGATACCACTACCTAAGAAGCCGTGGACTGAACAAAATACAGAACAATAAATTTGATGAACCACATAACGAAAATACTATTCAAAATATTACATGAAAAAATTAGGAACAAGATAGATACTGAAGTCTGAAGAACAATTTCGTTTTTAGAAAAATAAAGGAACCAGAGAAGCAGTATTTAGTAATAGACTTGATGAAGAAATACATAGAAGTCCAAAAACGTATCTATATTTTCTTCATAGACTACAGCAAGGCCTTCAGCAGAGTCCAACATTAAAAATTAATAGAGTGTCTCCAAGATGGAAAAGGCATAAGAATTATTAGAAATATATATTGACAAAAAACTTCATCAATAAGGTGCGAAAAAACAGCTACTCAACATACATAGAAATAAAAATAAATAGAAAAGACAAAGATGCATTTGATCATCCAGTCTATTTAAAATCAACACAGAGAAAAATTTTAAACATATAGAAGGAATACCAGGACACAAGATCAGTGGGAAAATAATAAAAAACCTGCGATATGCAGATGACACTGTCCTGTTAGCAGAAAATGAACAGAAACTACAAAGACTAATACATCAAGTCAATAAATCAAGTAAAGAATATACACTAGATATACAAGCCCCAAAAAAAACAAAAACCATGATAAGCAACAAAATTTCAGAATAACAGGTGCTAAACATAAAAGTACATGGACAGATACTACAACAAGTAGAACATTACCACTTTCTTGAACACATAATAACAAATGATGGTAGATGTGAAACAGAAGTTAAAAGGAGAACAAATGGCTCAAAGTACTGTCAATGACATGAGGAAATAATGGAGATATAAACACATTACAAACTAAAAATTATAACTATAAAATACTACATCCATTCTATATTAATTTATGGCTCAGAACCAAATTAGCAAACAACTAGAAGACAGAATTGATGCTTTTGAGAGTCTATATATAGAAGAATAGGGAGAACTTCATGGAAATAGAATAAAATTAACAAAGAGGTCCTAACAGCACTTCATATGAAAAAAGAACTATTAAAGAATATAAAGATAAACAAATAAAGTATTTTGGATATAATAAAATATATGACACCTTGTTGAAGACCTTACTTGAGTGTAAAATCAAGGTGAGGCAAGAAAGAAGTAGGCAGAGATACAAGTGGGAAAGAAACATCATGATTTGGACAGATTACAGTTCAGCAGAGTACACCACCAAGGCAAGAAGTGGGATGTTGGAAGTCCGTTGTAGCCAACCTTCGTTCTGGAGAATGCATTTAACTCATTCCCTATGGAGTATTTTTAGCGCTTGAATGGAATTAATTTTTTCGGAGATATTTGTGTGTGCACATCTATCACGGGAATAGGACAAAGCAGTTCTAAATATATTTAAATAATAATGTGATATATATTTTGAAACATAAATGAACAAAGAATAGAATTATCACAAGTTTATTTTGAATAAAATTGCTTTTATTATTGAAAAATTAATTTTAATAGTAAAAAATAATTTATAAATAAAAAATGTAAAAAATTTCGGACTTGAATTGTGAGTTTACCAAACTTCAGAATGAATAACTTTCATGCAATCTGTATCAGTTTTGTATATAATCCAATTAAGAATACAAAAATTTATAGTATATAGGCATAGTGTGTCAATATGTTTGTTATTCTCAAATAATCGGGCCGTTTCTCAGAGATTTGAAAGTATATCTTAGACTTCGATCTGATATTTTTGTCAGATTTACCTTACCAATGTGCATAAATCTGCTTAGGTACCAGTTATTGCGAGGTTGGATTTCAATAATTAATGCAACTAGGGTAAATAAAACAGTTATACTTTCACGAAACATTAGTTCATTCAAATATATATAGAAAATATAAGGAAAAATTACAGCACATACCATACATTTTCAACACTTATCAATAACTTACAATATTGATATAATCATACCTGTCAACCTGTTGAGACTGAAAACCATAAAAAAGTTATGAAAAACTGTAATTGAGCATGAAAAACTGTAAAATCATACACAATGGTGAGGGGGGCTCCATCCACACACAGGCTTAAGATAAATCTAAAGATCAGATTTAGGCCTACATAGCACCAAAAAAAAACAAAACCTTCAGGTTTTTTAAGGGTAGTTTGCCTTTGTTTAACATAGACAGTCATAGTGTAGGGGAATTATATAGCCCAAAGACTAGGCCTATGTATCTTTATGTAACTTTAATATGAAAAAATGAAAATAAGAAATATGAAAAAAAAATTAATACAGAGAATGGGTGCTTAGTTCCGTTTGAAACTATAACAACTAGTTGGAGTGCTCTATAAAGCGTTCAACTATAATTTAAACTATCCATGAATAGCGCACATCATGCATTTATGATCAGCGGAGATCGTACAACTATGACCGGCAGGGATCATGCATCTATGACCGGCAGAGATCGTGCATCTATGACCGGCAGCGATCGTGCATCTATGACCGGCGATGATCATGCATCTATGACCGGCAGAGATTGTGCAACTATGACTGGCATCGATCGTGCATCTATGAACGGCGGAGAATGTGCATCTATGAACGGCGGAGAATGTGCATCTTTGAATGCCGGAGAATGTGCATCTATGAACGGCGGAGAATGTGCATCTATGAACGGCGGAGAATGTGCATCTATGAACGGCGGAGAATGTGCATCTATGATCGGCGGAGATTGTGCATCTATGACGGGCAGAGATTGTGCAACTATGACCGGCAGCAATCATGCATCTATGACTGGCGGAGATTGAGCATGTATGACCAGCGAAGAATGTGCACCTATGACCGGCAGAGAACGTGCAACTATGAATAGCGGAGATTGTGCATCGGCTATTGGCGGAGGTCGTACAACTATGACCTGTGGAGAATGTGCAGCTCTAACTGGCAGGGATCGTGCATCTATGAATAGCGGAGATCATGCATCTGTGAATAGCGGAGACTGTGCATCTATTATCGGCGGAGACCATACAACTATGACTCGTGGAGATTGTGCATCTATAGCAGCGACGGCTTCATTTTCAGTCAGCGGCATCATTTTTCGTTTGTAATTCCTAAAAAAGAAACATAACGTGACAATAAAATATTGTTTTAAGATAAATCTAAAGATCAGATTTAGGCCTACATAGACAAATAACAGATTATATTATTTAACTATAGGCCTACCTACACTACCTAGGTCTAGGAGGCAAACAAAAACTTATAATATAAATTAAACGATGTATATAGTAGGCCTAGAAACAAAATACATGTGTTACTAGTATTTGTGTACTGTAGATACACTGAGTAACACTGTCAGTGCACATGGACAAAAATTCCCAAGTTCGGTATAAAGACAACGTCCCCAGCACAGAGAATAATTAAAGTACTGGGTAGTGTTTTAAAAGCATTGTTTCCAACAATACTTCGCCCCAAGACCAGATCAAATAAAACCCGCAAATGACACTATTGTGAATAAAACCCGCACAAATCATACAATATATAAAAAAATATCAGTGTCACCACTAAATTTAATAAAAAACTCCAAAACATACAGAACTGCAGAAATTCACGTAAAAACCCATAAATGCTGGTGTACGCCCGTAAAGCCGTACAGTTTGGAAAAAACTGTAAAAATTATGGCGATTTATGGGCAGTTGACAGTTATGTATAATAAAACATCAAAATCATGTCAGAAGTAATGTGGACATATTACATTTTCAATCGGAACGATCAATATGTTGATATAAATACTGAAAATGATTATATTAGCCTCAAAAAAAAAAAAAAAAAAAAGGATCTCTTAAATGACGCAACATAATCCCAGATGCAACCTGTGGATCTATTAAAAGACACTGTGTAGGGTAAGAGTTAATGATGATGATATGACCAAATTAAAAACATGTTAAATGTTTTATGTTTTTCTTCTGAGATTAATTAGTTCCATACTTTGCTTTCAGTTCCTGGCACTAGGAACTCACTGGGGAATGATCCACATCCTTGATCATATTGGAAACAATATCAGAGACAAGGAGATCATGGCTGTAAGTTCTTGATGCAACAAAGTAATTAGTCATTGATAGCTTAGATCAATGTACATCTGGAGGTCCTTTAGACAGGATTACTTGAACTTCAATCTCCCATATTTTGTAATGAATACCCTGATGTAAACAAGGTGGACTTGCTCATGATTGAAATATACTTTCCTCATTAAATTAAGCCTCATTCACTTCCAGCTCATACATGACCAATCTGGTTCTGATTAAGACTTCTCAGCTTTTAAAGTTCTTTTTCCAAAGTTTGAATTGTTTCTTTTTTTTGTTAATGGCAGTGTATGTTTACTTCTTTAAAAAAACAAAAAAACAACTGGTTCTATAATCACAAAGCAGTACCCCCTATATTTTGTTATTATAGTGGGATGTGAATGAAATAAGATTCAATGCACATGTTCATTGGTAGTGTATGATGGTCACTTGCAGAATGCTAGTAAAACTGCAGAATACTGATAGATTTTCTGACCATGGGAAGGGGAACAGGGTTAAGTATAGTGTTTACAATAAATCTAAAGCTAGTTCATGTCCCACCCCTTTCTGGTGAGGGAGAGAACCAAAACAATAAAAACTTTTACAACCATTAAATTCTTGTAAACTGTGAACAGAAAGTAGTAAGGGGGTATGCTCTGCGATTACTGTTTAAAAAAACCATTTAAATGGTAGGTGTCTAAATAAGGGACCAGCATCTATAGCTTTTTTCAACATCCTTGGTATAACATGAATTTTCTGCCCTGGATATGCTGGCCTTTGTGGATATGAACAGTCAGACTGACTTGCTAGATCTGAACTCTAGTTCAACCAACTTCCTATACTGAGTCCTACACATTTTTTTCATATGTTCATTCTCAAACTCTTACTGAATCTCTTGCAGCAGGGTGGTACTGCTAAATTTTCAGGAGGGTGTAGTCCAGAGAATGGAAATGTGTTATGTTGTCATTATATTTGCACCAATTTCCAGACCCTTCTGACTGCTTGATAACTAATACAGAGTGTTTCAGTAAATACGCTAATCCTTATACCCATCTAACCATGTGTTACTTGGGTTCAGAAAAGGGGAACAAAGAATAACAACACTGTGACTTACCATGCATACCACAATGAACAAGCAACCAAGGAGGTTTTGGGAGCTTTCCATCTCTTAAAAGTCAAAGTAACTAAAAACGCTATGCTGATAAGAGGTTGTGCTGATAAGCACAGACAAGCAATAAACCATGACACAGTTTATTCCATTCTCCAGATAATGTTCTGCTAATCTGTAGTAATTTGAAAGTGAATGGAGAAGAAGAAGGTATTTACATTTTGTTTCAATTTATCAGTTAAATCTGATACCTTTTATCAAATTCATAACAGATGGAACTGCAGTAAAACTGGGAACCAATTGAAAAAAAGTGATAATTTTTCATGACCACATGTTTGAACTTTTCATTGATTGGATTATTGTTTTAAAACTTCCATTCTCTGTGTTTTAACCTTTCATTGACTGGATCAGAGGTTTAAAACTTATTTTCTCTGGTTTTTTTTTCAATTTTGATTGATTGCATCACAGTTGTAAAACCTATTTTTTCTGTGTTTTCACTTTTGATTGATTGCATCACAGTTTTAAAACCTATTTTTTTTCTGTGTTTTAACTTTTCCATCTTTTGTTAAAGCACTTGTGAGTTATTTTAACTCATAAACCTGATTTGAATCCTCCTTTGACATCTAGGCTTGGTGACTTGTTTATCTTGATACTTTTCAGTCTGACATACTTGTCAACTTCTACAGATTTTGTTACTGTCAAAGAAAATACTCAAGTATCGTTGAATATTTATCTTTAGGGAAGTATTCTTTACACAGAAAACAGACCAAAATTTGAGTTAAAATACAGAATGTTAGGTTATTGTGTGAAATATAAAATTATCTTTCTGGAAGTTTACTTGCATGTTTTCTTTAAGGTATTCTTCATATTGTATATTTACATATTAGTTTCTTTGGTTGTCTGAAAGCTATATTAGTTTGTGTTTTTTAAAATTCACAGGCTAGTATTGCATTTACCTTATGAGAATGCACCCAAACCAACTACCAATAAGAGCATATAACAAAAGAATATCTGGAAATAAAACCAAATGTGGACCATGAAAAGAGTGAGTTGAAAACATCAAGATAACCTTGAACAAACAAGAACTTAATGCAACCAATGCGACACATCTGGGCTTGGAACAACAGCTGAAGCTGCCACCCCTATGCTTAACAGCAAGTTTGGATACTATCAACCATCATTCAGACAATAGACAAAAGGTATTGAGTTTGATCCCAAATATGTGATGATGGCAACTCAGGAAATGAGTTGGAGCTTACTAAGACTCGAAATGGATATTAGCGGCCAAGACACGGTTGAATATGATTTGGAAAAGTAAGATCAATATTACAGTAAAGATCAATCTATTCAGACCACTTGTTCTAATTATACAATAATAATTATCTACTTATAAATATGGATGTGAAAGTTGGACACTAAATGCAGACATAGAAAGAAGGAATCAAGCTTTTGAAAATAAGTGCTACAGACATTTGTTAAGAATTAGCTATATAGAACACAGGTCAAATATAAGCCACAGAAACCTACTCCTGCCACTATACATTTCAATGGCACTGATCATCGTAATGCCAGGTCACGATGCGCTAAGGTCCTGCACCACAGATGATAGAGCTAGGTACGCACTTTAAAATAAATATTAATTTAAGTTTGGTACACTGAAGTCATTGATCTCAATTCCGATAATTCATTTATTTAGATTTTGGTGGGTGGGACCTTTGTTATATTGTCATTCATGTTGCTTCTGTTCGCATTCCCCTTATTTTTTTTTAAAAATGTGCGTCTCTATGACAATACTTGTGTGTATGTACATCATTGTTACCTTGGATATCTCTATTGTTCAATTTCTGCCCTTTAATGCTTTTGTGATGGTGCCATTATTTTACTGTTTGTCTTGTATTTTCTTAAAAAGACCTTAAGGTTATAACATTGAAAATGTCTTGTATACTGTTATTTGTATGTTTTTGTACCCATACACTGTAATCTGAAAGCCCATAAATTCATTGTAAGGCTTATCATACTTGTTTTTTATATTCTATTGTTATGGTTTTACAGCAGTCTCACTTATTTATAACACTCATCTGTTACACATTTTTTAACAGCATACAACTACTGTGAACCAGATTAGCATAGATGACAATGGAGATTACATGGCAAGTTGTTCAGATGATGGACGGGTAAGTGACTTCTTAAAGACTTATTAGACACAAGTTTATAAGGTAATATAAGGTAGCATTTTCTATGTGTTCACTGTTCATCAATGTTTCTCTATTAGGCAATCATTACACGCTTTTATGTAATTTTTTCTATGTGTATCTGTGTTCCTCAATGTTTTTCTATTAGATAATCATCAAAGGACTGCATGTAACTTTTACTATGTGTATCACTGTGTTAATTATTGCAGGCCTGCATGTAACTTTTACTATGTGTATCACTGTGTTAATTATTGCAGGCCTGCATGTAACTTTTACTATGTGTATCACTGTGTAAATTATTGCAGGCCTGCATGTAACTTTTACTATGTGTATCACTGTGTTAATTATTGCAGGCCTGCATGTAACTTTTACTATGTGTATCACTGTGTTAATTATTGCAGGCCTACATGTAACTTTTTCTGTGTGTATCACTGTGTTAATCAATGTTTCTTTATTAGGTAATCATCACAGGCCTGTATGCAACAGAAAGCAATCAAGTTGTAACATTCGACAGGCCTGTCAAAGCAATATCCCTAGATCCTTTTTACTTTAAACCTACTAGTGGTAGGCAGTATGTTACCGGTGATGATAAGGTGAGTTTATTATGTCTCATGATGTGTGGCTTACTCATTTTTTTTAATGATGATGTTTCTCCTTCTCAAATGAAGATGAGCATTGGCAAAAAAAAACTAAAATGTTAAACTAACTAAATGAGTCCTCGAATGGCTGAAGAGTCCAATCAGGTCTCTGAAAAATCTGTTGCAGTATGAACTGGAATGTAGTAGGTCTTGAAATGAGGGAATACAATCTGACCTCTATTTTCATTTTTATCTCTTTCAAATTGCCCACAGCGTACTACTCTGTTCAGAACTTTTAATACATTTAAAACTGATCTGACCATGACAGGCTGGACAGTCAAAATATGTGGTTTCCCGAAAGAGCTTGAATCAATTCTGCAGTACCAGAGAGATGTCTTCAAGTATTTCTTGAAACATTTTTTCTGACCTCTGGCCTCAACTTGAATGCTTACCAGTTCACCATATAACAGTTTATTTTGAAGATGCTCGTCTGACATGCAGACACTGGCCCAGTGAAGTTGAGACCTGATAAACATGGCGTAGCTGCTTTTCATGTTATACTTTTTTAGTAACTCCATGTCACAGATGTGATCCTGCCATTGCACACCATGAAGCTTTCTCAGGCACTGAAGGTGAAAATTAAGCCATCTTGTATTTTTAATGAATAAATGCTTAGTGTGTTATTAAGAATGCTGTGTGATTCATTAGTTTATAAAGGATATACGAAGAGAGGAGAAGCAGAAAGAAGAGCCAAGGGTAGACATAGAGTACGCTGGATCGACAACATCAAAGAGACATTACACGAACACCAAATAACATTATCTGAAGCTGCCAGAGAAGCGAGAACAAGAGCATTGTATCTCCCTCGACACCCGTAAAGGGTAAAAGAGGAAGGAAAGAAGAAGTTTGTTGTTCATTTTCTTTTCATAGAAAATGAAACTACCTATCACTTCACACCTGTCTCTATGTGTTCGGCAGCACGCATGTGCCACACATGTTTATATTTATGTTTTGATCTGTCTTTATTGAATTCTGTTAATAAAACTCCATTTGTTCTAGCTTTATGCTCTACTTTTCTGTGGACTTTATTTACAGTGTATCATATTCTAAATTTTCTTGGACTCTTTTCTCTGGCTTCATGTTCTGCAGTAATAAAAGACATTTATTGCTGAAGTTAGGATGTATCAGGTCATTGGAACATATAAAATGGTGGCATAGCTTCTTATAGTTTCTCTGCTCTCAGGACTACATCCTGCTGAAAATCTAGTAAGACCATTGTCCTGGCAGAAAAAGGAGTGTGTTTAACCAGTGACCCTTTTAAATCTGCTGGGGCAGTTGAGCACCTTTAGGTATACATAGAGTGCAATGATGGCAGTTACAAACTAATTATCAATTATCAAAGAATAATAAAGTGAAGAATAGTAAATAATAAAGTGGGCATGTCAACATGGTTTAAAGAAAATTAACAATTGGTTAAAGATGCAACATCATATCATCTAGACCAAGTGTTAATTTTTCCTCACAGATGTTGAAACAATTGGTTAAAGATGCAACATCATATCATCTAGATCAAGTGTTAATTTTTCCTCACAGATGTTGAAACAATTGGTTAAAGATGCAACATCATATCATCTAGACCAAGTGTTAATTTTTCCTCACAGATGTTGAAACAATTGGTTAAAGATGCAACATCATATCATCTAGACCAAGTGTTAATTTTTCCTCACAGATGTTGAAACAATTGGTTAAAGATGCAACATCATATCATCTAGACCAAGTGTTAATTTTTTCTCACAGATGTTGAAACAATTGGTTAAAGATGCAACATCATATCATCTAGACCAAGTGTTAATTTTTCCTCACAGATGTTGAAACAATTGGTTAAAGATGCAACATCATATCATCTAGACCAAGTGTTAATTTTTCCTCACAGATGTTGAAACAATTGGTTAAAGATGCAACATCATATCATCTAGACCAAGTGTTAATTTTTCCTCACAGATGTTGAAACAATTGGTTAAAGATGTAACATCATATCATCTAGACCAAGTGTTAATTTTTCCTCACAGATGTTGAAACAATTGGTTAAAGATGCAACATCATATCATCTAGACCAAGTGTTAATTTTTCCTCACAGATGTTGAAACAATTGGTTAAAGATGCAACATCATATCATCTAGACCAAGTGTTAATTTTTCCTCACAGATGTTGAAACAATTGGTTAAAGATGCAACATCATATCATCTAGACCAAGTGTTAATTTTTCCTCACAGATGTTGAAACAATTGGTTAAAGATGCAACAGCATATCATATCATCTAGATCAATATGATTTTTTTAAACAAACAAATGTAAGATCCTAACTATTTAGAGAAAATATAGATGTTGCTCATTCAAGGAAACAACTGCTGACTTGAATATTCCAAAACATTAATGGAGACATAATTGCCATGGTAAATGGAGGCTCACATTACTATCTGGGAGTGGCAGTAATTACCTCACTTTCTATTCTCATACAGAAAGTAACTCATGTATTATTTTTGAACTAGATCAGCTGTTGGGTGATTAAATTTGAGAGGAAATCAATAGTAAAAGAAATGTATAATTTATATATATATTGTGAAAAAATTAAAATGCAAAATATAGCAGGCAGTTTTATGAATTATATTATTAGTAATGTTTAATAATTACTTCATAACTGTACTCTAGCCCTGGCTCTACCTATATTAACAGTACTGTTCTCCAGGTACTTTAAGAAACTCTATTCCTCTTCATATTGTGCATATATTATTCTTTTTACAAAGTACTACGTAACTGTACATTTCTGTTTTATGTAGTGATCTCAGTGTTTAGTCTCTTACATCTTTCATTTTATTTATTAAATGTCACAGATTTGTATCTTGCTGTTTTATTTTTAAAATGTGTCTTTAACTTCTTACTAGTTTTATGAAATCAAATCTCTTGCAGCTAATACTGAATGAAAAGAGTGCCTTTCTTGGCCGTCACAAGATGACTGTACTCCACCAAGGTGAAGGTCCGATTCGTAACATAAAATGGGGTGGAGAGTTCATTGCCTGGGCAAACAATAATGTAAGTTTTATTTTCTAGTACTGTGTTAAAATAATGAACCAATCCACAGACCAATTATCTGCACACAATTTTGTTTATTAGTCCTGTTTTATATTAACTCTTAACAGACATGGCTTTTTGCCATTTTAAAAATAATTATGAAGTCATTAAAGTAAAAAAAAATGTTAAAAATTTAAATTAAATGATACAGGAATGTATCATACATCTATTTATTCAGTATACAATTGCCTATCTATCCTTATCACAAATGTCATCTTTCAATAAAGGATTAGTCCATAGTTTAAAATTGAATTTGTAATTTGAAATACAAAATTGTGCTGAAACTATATAAATGGCACAATGACAAAGAACAAAAAAAATTCATATGAAATGAAAATCGTATAGAAGTTAGTTTTTATTGTATCTAATGCATTTATGCAAAACATATAGGATATTTACACCAATAGAGCAAGAAATGTAAATACAGCCCACATGTAAAAAAAAAGTATATGTGTGCTGGGATATTTTCAGATATTAAAAAAAAATTGATATTTTAGTTACTTATCATTCATTTTGAAAACATTATGGCATACATATTATTTAAAAATCAATTAAAACAGTGGTGAGTATGTTTCTATTATTTTATAGTAATGTTATTGTGTTTTTATTTTATTTCAACTCTGATGAATGAAAGAAATTAAGAGTTCAGTATATATAATGATTTGACAAATAGTTAGGCTCTGTGATACTCTGATAAGCAGTTTCTCTTATTATTGAAACATAAATATGTATCACAGACTTTACATCTAACTCTACTCTTTCTTTCAATTTTTGATTTTTTATAACAAAGTTTACAATTTCTCTGTGTACTTGTAAATTCTGGATCCATTGAATGGCGCGAGAAAGTAGCCGGCTTTCCTGCGACAGGAACATCATCATATAATCCTAAATTACCTAATCCCCTAACTAATTCTTCGGTAAAATTTAACTGATTATATCTATTTGGTCTCTTTAAATCTTCTATATTTGGATTCTTTCTTCGACAATCTTGAAACAATATATAAGCATTTACTCTAGCTATATCAATGAGATGGAAAAATATAGTTTTCCAGTATTTGTTTGTTTTCCTAAGACAGTTGTATTTACCTATCAGCTGATCGCTTTTATCTACCCCCTTCATGTACTTATTGTAATCTATAACAACATTAGGCTGCCTGACTTGAATCTCCCTAAAAACCCCATTTACTTTTGTTCTCCTCTTTATATATGTAAATTTATTTCCTTTATGGATTGTCGAAATTAATGAAATTGTTTTATTATCTATCCACTGTACAATTAATTGTTCCCCATTCCTCATCCACCTCATAGCCCCTCTTGTATTACCTTTTTCAAATTCTTTTATAATTTTCAGTTCTACAGGGAAACCTTTCCTATTGCGTAACATAGTCCCACAAGCAAGTACGCCTACTTTCCATAAATCTTTCAGTAACTGCACTGAAGTATAAAAATTATCAAAGTAAACCCTATACCCCTGCCTAACTAATGGTTTTATCAAATTCATTACTACCCCATGTGCTAAACCAAACCCACCTACATTTGTATTATTATTATTATTCTTTCCCAAATAAATTTCAAAATCATATGTGTAACCACTAATAGAATCAGCTAATACCCATAACTTCATCCCCCACTTTGTCGGTTTATCCTTCATGTACTGCCTAAATGGATATCTCCCCTTATTTCTAACCATTCTTTCATCAATAGCAATATTCTGATTAGGCTGATATAATTTTTTACATTTTGCTCTAATATATGTTACAAGAATCCTAACTTTACACAGTCTATCAGTTGATTTCTCCTCGGCTGGATCAGACACTTTCAAAAAACTCAAAAATCGCCTTGAATCTATCCCTAAACATAAAAGATCTAGCCCATAACCCATTCCACAAAGACTTTTTTGACCAGAAAAGGTTTGCATTTGGGGGATCTATTAGTCCTGCATACATTAGCAAGCCACAGAATCTATAGAATTCTGCAGGTGTAAGGTCATACCAGCCAGAATATACTGTGGGGCGGTTCGGTCCATGTTGGCTTGCATAATCATTAGTATATTTGCATATATAAGTTACAACATCAAATGTAAACAACAAATTAAAGAAGTCCACAGGATTTGTAAACTGTCTGGCATCCTCCCTAGTGAGAACTTCAAATAGCTACAGTCCAGGCACTCTCTCAGGCAAAAAATTGGGTGGCATGGATGGTGGTCCCTCATCTGAGTCACTGTATCCATAACACCTGTGAACGTAATATAAAGAAAATAGTTTTGAACATTATAGATACCAATTATTTACAAGAACAATTATAGTATAAAATATAAAACATCAGTCAAATATTGTTGGAATTATACTTACATATACTGCAAAAAAAGGATAAAGAGCATATTATCACGAAAGTATACTTCACAGAAAATGTAAACAGAAAACAGCTGATCACTTGTTTACTAAGGTGGTACAAGTTTCAAACACACATAAATTCCTATTATGGTTATATCTAATTTATAAATAGTCTTAAGATTATGAATATAGAATACTATTTTAAATATAGGCCTACTAATTATTACAAATAACCATTACAAGGAATACTAACCAAAATAAATTATATTTATATTGTAAACTATTGGGAAACTGAAACTAGAAAATGAAAGCCAGACCTACCTAGGCGTTGAAATTGGAGTATCATCGTAATTCGAGTCATCGGACGTTTCAGAGACATCAGAAATATCAGATTCACTAGAATAACAGCTACTTTGTGAAGAATCACTGCTAATATCCATTTTGTATGTTCAAATTAGTGAGAAATTGCGATACAGCTTCTGACGGTGACCAGCAAGAACAAAGTAGTAAAATGGCGTATGATGCTTCCTGGCCGAATTATTTCTCACGAGTTTTTGGACATAACTTTAAATATCAAAATCAATATTTTGGCATTGTTTTTAAGTTTCTATAGGTAGTATAACCATTTTTCTAAAACAAAATTATGATGGTTTGCTGCAATAGTGAAAAAAATAGTTAGATCTATATTCTCGTAATACACGTAAAAGTAGTAAAATAGTAGTAACATAGCGGCAAAGATTCCTTGTAAAATTATTAATACGAGTTTTCTAAAAATAATTTTAAAATATCAAAATCAAAATTTTGAAATTGTATTGAAGTGTCTATATCAATATAACCTTTTTCTATAATACAATTTTAATGTTTTACTGAAATAATGAAGATATTATTATGGTCCCGTCTCGTAAATGTTAAGCAAACCTGGAAGAGAAATTGTAGAGCAACTTACTGATGACTCAGTTAAATGGAACAATCCACCTACTCATATAGATTTCTGAGAATAGGAAACTGATCACAGATAAAGAAGATATTAAGAAATGATTTAATTTGTTTTATGTATTTTTTGTACAATTTGATTTTGAAGTCAGTAATATTATTTTTATGGCAGCTCTGAAATGTTCATTCAAATTGTATCTTGTATGAAAAGAGACAATGTTTTTTTTAACACAAAAATGTCAACATTTTCTCATCTTTGGTTTTATTTTCGTGATGATTACAATGACTACAAGGGCATTGTGAACTGTTTTGTATATGTTTATAATACGTGCACGTGTAAATTAAATAGTTTACTTGACGGTTATGACTAGATACATATATTAATATGTTAAGAAAAAGGGAATATATTTATTGCTTGTTCATAGTTCATGTTTTTTTAAAAACCATGCAAGGGAGCTAATAAACTTATTTTCTTTCCTTTGTTAATTTAATTTAAAATGACTTAAAATAATTAAAACCAGTTAAAAATTATTTTGCTAATGGAAACATGTAATATTTCAGGGTGTGAAAGTTTATGATGTTAGTTCCAAGACCAAGATAACTAAAATTGATAAGGATCATGAGTAAGTTTTAATGTGGTAGTGTTTGATGTTGTAATTTGCTTTGTCTTCCAGCCATGATGTAATTTCTTCCCTAAGCAAAGCTCTTCAAATACTATTAAAGTTGTTTGTCCAGTCATTGCATATGTTAATTTTATCCATTTTGAAATTGTTGCAGTTCAATAGATTGAAGTATATCCTGTATAACTGTGCTCGGCAACCAGTGTGTCATGGCACACCAGTGTGCCTTAAACTGATGCTATATGTACAGCAGCAGAAAGGACATATTTTGCTGATATTAAGTTCTACTCCTGCTATGGCACAAGATGTGTGAATCAACTTTGTTATTTTTCATAGCACATTGGCCTTCAAGTCAACACTTCCAAGACTAAAATTATGAAATTTACTAACTAATTTTAAAATCAGTCTCAATGGTGAAATAATTCAGACAGCTGATAACTTTTCTTATTTAGGCAGTAAAATGACACAGGATGGAGATACAATAAAAGAGATCTGTACTAGAATTGTCTTGGCATCAAGTGCTTTCAACCACCTAACAAACATTTGGAAATAAAAATCAATAAGTAAATATACCATACTACACATTTTCAACTGCAATGTAATATCCATATTAACATACAGTTGTGAAAGTTAAAAAATAATAAGAGGATCAAGATAGACTCTTCGCAGAACAGCCATCAGAGAGGGTATGACTATGGGTCTCAACAATGTATGAGAATTACACACAGTAGCATCACATCTCTTGGAGAACTCTGGTTTCTGCCCTATGCGCCATAGTAAAGTAAAAAGTAAAGTAACCCATAGCATTTATTAATGCCGAAGGGGTGTGAGATGTTAGCGATCTCACATTTCACAGGCTCTGCAAATGAGGGCGGTAGCCATCTCCTCTCCCTCGCAGTCTTTACTTCCCGGATTAATCCGGTACCCATTTAAGGCTGGGTCGACCTGGGAGCCGCTGCGATCTGAAAACATTTCCGCCTCAACTGGGGAATGAACCCAGGACCACTCATATGCGAAGCCAGTGCGCTAACCACTGCGCTAACGCGGCTCCCATATTCAGTGCTGAAGGAACATAGGTAGATTGAAACATCCAATATCATCAGTTCAGTGTGGATGAGACGCTTCTGAACCACAAACAAGTTTGAGTGATTTTAGTTTTTGAGCTTGGCCCACTAACTACTCTGTAACAGAGTCAGTATTGCTGTATAGTTTGTATTTTATTTGAGTCTTGATAATGTTTATCCATGTTGACAGCATTTATGTTCTCTTGTCATCTTGTGCAGTTTATGACATCATTGTCTTGCATCATTCAGGAAATCACATGTCTCTGAATCTGTATAAGTTTTGCATTTCAGTTTGTTGTTTCTTAAATGTATGTGCTCCTAAGTATAGCTTGTTGTTTCTTAAATGTATGTGGTCCTAAGTATAACTTCTCTTCTCGACAATGCGCATAGCATTACATGGATTTAAGAAACATAGCATATATGGGAATATTTAGAGACGGGTATACGATCTCAAGGTGGCCAAAGGAAGCGCTACAAGGACTCGTTAAAGAACTCACTGAAAGCCTTTGAAATAGACCACGATACATGGGAAGAACTTGCGCAAAATAGATCTACATGGCGTTCTAAAATAAAAAAGAGCGCATCATCTTGTGAAAAGAAGAGAAATGCAGCAGCTCAACAGCGGAGAGCAGCTAGAAAGTCACGGATAGACCAAGATCCGTCTACAGTCGTTATTCCATGTCCAAACTGTCCAAGGACACTTACAGCTCGAATAGGGCTCATTAGCCATCTACGAACTCATAATCAAGGACATAACTAAAATTGAATTTTCAAAAGTGGATGTAACAAATGGTCATCATCACTTGTGATGGACGAACAACAACAACAACACATGGATTTACTATCCTGGTCATGCTGGGGTCAGGGGAAACGAAAGAGCCGATGTATTGGCTGGTAAAGCTTTGGTGAACATCACATTAATAAGAAGAGACAGGATTGAATTGATTAGAGCAGTCATGGATACCCTATGAGAAGACGAGGAGGAAGTCAAACAAGACAATGTACATATTCAGAGAATGGTAGAAATGAGAGTGACTAGAGGTGATTGGAGAAAGTTCATCCTTTCCGGAAAGATCAGAAGAACGCGCAATCAGCAACTGACTGGGACACTGAACTTACACACTTTTAGATGGCTGACGGAACGTCAAGCAGAGCATATATGGGAATGCCCTCAGTGCTGTGACGCTTGTTCCTAATCAAGAATCAAGTATAACTTCTGCTCTAGTGGTATAGAGGTTAGTGGGTCACTGATACAAACTCATATCATGCAAACCTGGTCCTGATTCGAGGCAAGAGGAGCAGGTCATCTATATTCTGCTAGAAATGTGATTGGATATATGTGGGCCCTAAAGATTCAAGTTGAAGAACATTGTCTTGTATAGAATATGCTTCAATTCTGATTAAAATAAAGTGTATATTCTTCTTCTGCATACATTCTCAAATTCTTGTAGATTAGCAGGATATTGTCAGGAGAATGGAAAGCATGGTTTATAACATGGCTATGATATCTACGCCTTTTGTCCTGTCACATCTGACCAGCATGGTATATATTAATTTTGTATCTTTTTTGTTCATACATGAAGGATTGTTGAATAATAACATAGGATCAATAGATGTGATCCAAGAACTCATCCTGCAGCACTCGAAGCCATACAATATAATAATTTACACAGACGGCTCAGTAACACAAGAAACAAACAGGAGTGGTTGCAGTTTCATGACCTACCAAAATGACAAGAAATTGGATGAGAAGTCATGTTGCGTATTCCACAACAACATCGTGTATGAGAATGGAAATATAATCTGTGACAGCAGCTCTCACTTGGCTGGCAACACAACCACCAACAAACTCAGTGATTCTATCGCATTCTCAAAGTATGTCGTTGCGCAAGATAGAAAAGTGTATGGTCAGAACTGAGTCCTTCTCAACAACGCGCAGAGCATTACATGGATCTACTGTCGAGATCATGCTGGGGTGAGGGAAATGAAAGAGCCAATGTGCTGGCTGGTGAATGGCATTGAGTTAAGAAGAGCCAGGATTGATTAGAGCAGTCATGGATAACCCTACAGAAATACTAGGACGAGGTTGAATGAGACAATGTACATATTCAGAGAATGGTAGAAATGGGAGTAACTAGAGGCAATGGGAGAAAGAGCTCCCTCTCCAGAAAGATCAGAAGAGCACATAGTCAGCAACTGACTGGGACACTGAGTTTATACACTTTTAGGTGGCTGATGGAACAGCAAGAAGAGCATATATGGGAATACCCCCACTGCTGTGACTCTTGATCCTAATCAAGATCTGAATTTATAGGTACATACTAAAGTCACTAACTAATTGGTAAATAAGGACATTGTAAACAATGAACAGTTACACTGAAGCTGCAATAATTTGAAATCAAATGTAGTGCAAGTATGTAGATCAGGGGTGGGCAAACTACGGCCCGCGGGCCACATGCAACCCGCCATTGGATATTTTGCAGCCCTTAAACACATTTTTAAATACACGAACATTGTTAAAATATTTGCAAAACCTTTTATCCATATTAGAAAATATACTGTTATAGTATAAGTCTGTTAGAAATGTAATTTATTTCAGAAGTTATCTACATTATGTAAAACTACCTTTCTTTACAATAAAAATATTTAATTGATTACTTACCGAGAATTTTAAACAAAAACATACATAATATTATATGCAGCCCTCCAATAGCTTTACAATTTTCAATGCGGCCCTCTGCACAAAAAGTTTGCCCACCCCTGATGTAGATGATGAATTAAAATTATATATAATAATTTTTTCATAGGAATCAGCAGCATGCATATCCATGGCCATCAGCTCTTACAGACTGAACACCTATGTTTCTACCTTAAGAGGCCATGAAGTATAATATAAGTGAATTAATATATTATCATCATGTGACATATACTTTCCAGAATGTGGTCTTCCTTATGGATTCTCTGAACACTCCTTGATTCTGGATGAGTTGACCTGCTGCAGTTAGAGACATATTTAAGCAATCTCATATATCACTGCACCATCGTCGTCTATATGATTATACTAATATCATCAGGTGCCATGCTGGCTGGCGTAGGGGGTTATGGCTCTCCACAGCTCGCTGTCCACAGTATTATATATCAAGGTCGTTGTTGTTTCCTTGCTATGCCAGGCTGTCAAACTGTCTAATATTTTCTCATGTTGTCGCCCTCTGTCTCTGTTGCCTTCAATTTTGCCTGTTGTGACTATGTTCTCTAAACCTGCCTGTCTAATGAAGTGGTCAAAAAAAGAAGATTGCCTTTTTCTTATATTGTTGATTAAGATCTATTTTTGCATTTGACTCTTTCAACACCTCTACATTAGTTTTTCTGGCAGTCCATGGTATTCTCAGTATTCTTCTGTAGAACCACATCTCTGTTGCCTCTAATTTCCCACTTTCCAGTTTGTTTATTGTCCAAGACTCACACCCATATGTTAGTATAGGGGTTATATATCACTGCAGAACTCTCTTTCTCACCTCTAATGACAAGGTCATATTACACAGTATATTTTTCATTTTTCTGAATGTTTTTGCCTGTCCTATTCTGCATCTTATTTCTGTTGAACTACTTCCATCTGCTGTAATCATTGTACCTAAATATTTGAATTGGTGGACCTATTTTAATACTATATCATTCACTTTGATCTTGCAAGGTGTGTTATTTTGTTTCTTTGAAATAACCATTACTTCTGTTTTCTAATATAATAAAATATAAAAGGGTGCTATATTATGTTTTGATTTCCCTAGCATGCGCCCTGAGATGTGTGTCTGCCAACTAGTATGGCGTGATACGAGAACACTTTTGATTGGTTGGGGAGACAGGGTCAAGGTTAGTTGTGTGTTGCGTCTGAAATTAATGATATAATTAACATGCACATTAGTATTTCTGTTAATTACATTGTCATATTAATATACTCATGTTTGCAAAATTGAAAGATTAAATCAGATAATTTATCGGTGGTATCTGTTCACATAAGGGATCTCACATGGAGCAGTCAGACCAAACAGATTTATGTTCTAATAGAAAGTAACAATATATACAGTTAACAATATTGTGCTGGGCCAGAGATGGATCCACTCCAAAAGGTGGCTACCGACCAAGGTAGACATAGTTATTGTACTTCAGGAATCTAAAAGGCATAATTATCAGAGTTTACTTGACACTAGTTAAGGAAACAAGAAAATCTGCTAAATTAAAATGTGTATGGCGATTGGCACAACTAAGATGGTGATACAACGCATCGCTACTGTCCGACTACATCAAATATAAAATATATTGAGTTTTGAAAGATGAACAACAGACAAGCAATTAAAATATAGAATTAAGCTTCTGTCCGAGATATGAATTTACAAAAGAATACAACAAATTTCATGGACAGAGAAACAAATAAAATAATGTGTCAGACACATTAAGAATGTACATGAGAAATTCTGTGTTAAATGAAAAGACAAATCATTTACTTAGGTATTTATAAAAATAGGTACAATACTTTACTGAAAACTATTGGATGTTTTGTCATGATACCAGTAGAGTTGTAAATTGTGGAAACTATTATGGTACTATTCGAATCTACTATTCTCCCATAATGTACACACAACTGCTGGTGGAGGAGGCATATTATTATCCCGAATGGTTGGAAAGGTCTCATATTGAACTGAGAGCGCATCAAGGACGGTATCTGATACGTGACCAGAGGCGACTCAGAAAGCAATGATAAATTACTACGCCGTATACAGTGCCAAGAAATGAACATGGCACTCAAAGAAGCTAGGCAGCTTACACAGAACCTAGAGGCTTACAGAGTTGTAACGAGGACAGCATTCTGTAAAGGATATGTCATATAGATAGATTGTACAAAATATATGCTATCTCCTGTAGGATATCTTCCATCTGAAGACTTGACATTTAGTCAAGCACCTGGTATGAGTTGGTTGCTGGGGCTAGATGTTCCAGGTTTAACATTTTGCAGCTAAGCTTTAAACCATGACATTCTGTTTTCAGAGTTACATCCTGCTAACTGGAGAAGTTTTGAAAAATATGTATTTGTTCCAATACCCCCCCATAATTATGAGTAATAGAGCCTTGTATCCTTTTGTGCAATAAGAAGGTTTCCCAGAACTTTATTTTGTACCTAAATGGCTCCAGTTCTCAGTAGTGTACCATGCTTTCAGAAAAAGTCACCAACATTTATTGTGGGGGGGGGGGGGGGGGGAGATAATTGTATAAATTAATTCTTTCAGGACGGAATTATTCCTTGGGTTCGGACATAATTAATTTTGGGCTAAATTTTTGAACTGCAACATGATTTAGGCACAAGCTTCCTTAAGACAAATTATTAGCTATGGAAAGTCATATAAGATATAAAAAGAAAGATAATTGAATGTGGAGTCCATACACAATATAAAAATATAATAATTGAAAAAAAACAACAAAAACACCAGAAACAGGGATGTTGGATGAACATAATTTTTTTGACTCCCACTTTGTTCTATTCACCTTCAATTTTGATTGTCTTTAAATGCTTCTATCCAATCTTACTAAAATAGATGCCTTGACTGTCCATTTCCTGATCATAATTAGTTTATTTGAAGTAAATTTATCATCGACCTGGTGTTTTATCCCATTTTTGTGTGTTTCATGTCAAATTTCAGAACTGAACAAAATATTGTGAAATTTGACATGAAACATTTCATAATATTGTGAAAGTTTACGAAATACTCCTGAGTATTGGATTTACAAAGTTGAACTTTATTCCATTCAATATTATTATTAGGCCTAACTCTATTTTCTGTAAGACGAAGTGAAAGATTGTCATTGCTGTCACTAGACCTATCTGATTCTTTAGAAACCATAGCAGTGGGAACAGTTTTAGAAATTTTTAGCTGTTATTTTTCCCTTACCAATAATATTAGTCCTATTTATTTTCATATTTTCACAAGTTGGTAATCACTGTCAGAATTAAAAAAAAACCCTTGTATTCCAACACATCTTTGAAATAATATCTCCAATGATAAAAAACTCAAAGAATAATAAAAAGATTGCTAAATCTTTGAGCTCTCTTACTAATGGGAGATGAAGCCATTTTGCTAATTTCAGAAAAGGTGAACCTACCTTGTTAGAATTTTAATTTAAAATAAATATGTCACACTCATCTAATCACACAGTACTTCGAGGGTTTCATTTTGTTAGCCATATTTCTAAAGTTTAAAACAGCTAAATAACATAATACTAATTCTTTTACGATCGAAACAAAGCAAATTTAGATGGCATGTCTGCAAGAAAGAATAATCGTTAATACGTCCGCAATGGATGTCTATCTGCAACAATATATCATTTTTATGGGCGGAAAGAGTTAAGTACTGTTGAGCTTCCACACATCTTCACTATGGAGGCATGTTATCTACTATGTGTACGTTGCTGCAGGATTGCTGGTCTGATTAGTGACCGGTGAGAATGTAGAAGAAGAAGTGAGTAAAACTATGAAAATACATTTTGATAAATATCCAGACAATTAGATGCATTATATCTGTTTGTTTGTTTTTATTCTTTATTTTTGTGTCTGTAGATTTGTGTTGTTAGAGAGCAAAACAAGACAGATATGAAAGAAAATCTTCCAACAAGATATGTAGAAATTAGTAAGTTTATTGATGTAATTGTGATCAAAAATCTTAAAATCATAAGAGAGATAGAGATAATTCATCATGTTAGGGATAACCCAACTTATTAGGGGAAATATAGGGGCTGCTATAACATGGCAAATGTGTGTATGATCAGAAATTAGGATTTAAAATCTGTACCTTGGCCATCACAGACATGCTCTGTACCCCACCACCACAGTGCAGCTAAAACGTTAATTTACCTATATCTATACTTTTACTGACAATCATAAGACTGCGTCATGTGGATGTTACAAATCATCTGCAAGCAGTTCAGAATGCTCTGGCTATCTACTGAATTTAATAAAATTTGTCTAAAATATCAGTACAGCTGAAATGTTTGATTGCTAGATCCTAATTAGAATATCATATATATATATATATATATATATTATGTCTATAACATATCACTCTTTAACACATTGTCCTCAGTACATTCAAATAGTCTTGCTGTGTTCACATTGTGTTCTTATGAATAACAATTTATGCATTAATAAAGGTAATATAGATATTAGGAATTATTAATGCCATCATTATCGAACTTTGGAAGTTAGCCATTTTTTCTGATCTCTTATACAGACAGCAGTATGTGAACACTGTTACACTGGCAAATGTCCTCTTGTAATATCATTTTTCTGATTGTATCTTATTTATAAGAATTTAAAACTTTCAAAGTTGTTTTCCTTGGCAGCAGTTTTTCTTCTTAATCTTCTTGAGTTCTAAACAACCAAGAGTTATTTAATTTTTGCATACAGGATCTGCAAAATTTTCATAAAATTTTCATAAAATTTCAGTTAGGACTAGCCACTTTTCCACATCTTGTTGTCAGGGTTAATTTTCTAGAATTGCTTTTCTAGTGACTCAAATTCAGAACTGTTGTAGCAGGGACCAGTTCCAAACCATATTGTCAGGTTAATTTCCTAGCAACTAATTAAGCAAACTGAGGACTAGATTTTAGTAACCATGACATCAGAGAATATCTGATGTGAAAAAGAATGTAGTGACAAAATATTTAGGACCATTGCGAATAATGCCAAGAACATTATCCTTGTTGGATTAGATTAATAGCAATTAAGATTATGGTAATAAATTGTTGAATCACAGGAACAATATTAAAATAACAAGTCTTTGAAGAGTTGATGATGTGAAAATTTACTAAAAATAAATTTTGTATATTTGTGTGTGTGTCATGTTTATAGTAGAAGAATTGTCTTAATAGCTCTCTTATGAAAATGTATTATTTCTCCAGCTGCCATGTTTAACACAGATTTTCTGGTATGTGGTATTGCACCTCTTGCCACTAACATCGTTGTGTTAACTTTCGACAAATCTGGTGAGAAACAAGAGGTAGGAGTCATGTATTGTGTTTGAAATGTACATTGCAAAGCAATCTATAACATTGAAAGTTCTCAAAATACGTAGAGTATTATTGTACTCATTTACCCCATGTGCCGCATGCTGAGAGTATTACTCATAGTTCATAACGCTGTAGCTTCTTGCGATAATCCCCATGGATCTCAGAAAACATTCAACTTTATAATCAAGATATTGAGAATGGGTTTCAAAACTTTGACCTATTGAGCACAAAGAAAATGGTTTAAAGACTGCACCAGGGAGATCTCATATCTATATACCATTAAAAACATACTGTATATTTCTGTGTGTGCGCTGATAATTTTTGAATGCTTTTCCTCTTTTAATGTAGGGATAGGCTTATATACTAGTACCACCAAATTATTAAAAAAATTAGGGGTAGGAAAAAAAATTGTAACACAGAATAACATCAAATACAGGTTAAAAAAGCATAAAAGTACAAGTACCACCCAATTATTAAAAAATTAGGGGTAGGAACAAAATGTATAACACAGAATAACATCAAATACAGGTAAAAAGAGTATAAAAACTGACCGGTACCAGTACAAACAGTCATTCAAATCCTTTAAAGTCAGAATTCTACTGGAAAAACTACATCAGTTAAGCAAAACTCGTGATGCCACAATTAGCAGGCTTACTGCTTGGAATTTCCTGCACGTTGTCAGAAATACTAGACCTATCTAACAAAGGAACTTCAATTCAATTCTTTCCACATTACATTTGGTGCATATAGCATGCATATTTCCATTGTAATTACGGCTGTGTCATCAGTGTACATATGAATAACTTCATTGAAAATAAGTTGTCTCAAACTCCGCAAATATTTTAAATTTTGTAACAAATTAATTTGATGTGAAATTTTTGCAAAGTAGACATGAAGAAGAATCATGAACTCTGAAGTACAGAAAGGTCACAGTTTTAAATTAACCCTGGCAGACTCAAAATATAATATGGATCCTAGCAAAACTAGTAAAAAAAAAGGTGACTAGTGGTCAAATAGTTTTAATACTCCAGAGTGTACTTATCTACCATTATCGATGGTGCAATAGATTTACATTGATCATCATCAAGTGTCATATTCTTTCCAGGACGTAGTCTTTCCTATGGATCTCTTGAATTCTCCGCGGTCTTGAGCAAGTTGCCCTGCATCTTCCAGTGACATGCACAGGCATTTTTGAATGCCTTTTGTCCAACGGCGTCTTGGTCGGCCTTTGCCCCTGTTGCCTTCTAGCATCCTCTCCATTAACACTCTCTCCATGCCATTGTGTCTCTTAATATGACCGAAAAAAACAAGCTTTTTCTTTAATATAGTGTTCAGAAGCTAGCCTTCCTGGACGTTAATTGTTCGTAACACCTCCTGGTTAGTTTTCTTCGCTGCCCATGGTATTCTCACTTTTACATTACATTACTATCATACATTTTCATGGTAAATACTCACGGACAACATCTATAGCTGCATTTCATGTGTGTCACTATTTTAGAACAATGTACCTCCTTAGGAGAGCTATTTTTAGCAATGGGCATTGCTGTATTGCATGATTTTTCTACACTCCTCCGAATGGTTGAGGACAAAGTTGTTTGGAGAGATTTTTGTACTGATGTATCCAGTGTGGCAGCCCTATGACCCTGACGGGGTATGGGTCTTATTATTATTGCTATATTTCTGATCTATCATAGCTGTTTTGACGATCAGTGAAATTGGTCAGTAGAGTTTATGGGATTCCACAGTATTATTACTGGTATTATTATTTTTTTCCTACCTAAACCTATACATGGGTTTTTGTCTTTTGTTACATTTTAGACTTTGAAGTCATGTTCTTGGTTTATAGACGGATCTGCTTATAAACAGAAACATGCAGGATATACTAAATATCAGAGACAAAAATAGAACAACCAAGAATAAAACCTGTCCCATCTGAAATCAGTTTATATTTTCCAAATACAGGCATCCAATAAAAGAGGAGCAACAGTTGTAATATTGTAAACCGGCATGTATGATGACTAAGGAGGGGGTGGTTTGGGATTGACATAACCATACCATAGAAAATAAAAGAGAACATTTTCCTAAACTGGATGCGCTGGGATGCTTTATTGTAAATTAACAGTACAAAATGTAAAGTATATTCAAATCACCTACTTCTCAACAACCTTTTTATGTTCTGTTATTTCCATTTTAAAAAGTATACAAAATTCTCCAAAAACTAAAACTTTATTGTGTTTTCCAAATACCCACCATAAATAATGTCAAAAAAATTGCAGTGGAGAGAAACATAGTAAAATTTTAATGCAAAATGCTAAATGATTTTTAGCTGAAAATTTGATCTGGTCTGGTTTTTTGTGGGATTTGTAAAATTATATTGTGGTTTCTATTTTACAAATAGGGTGGACGCTACGTTGCCAGTAGGCCACATTTACAGATTTTGGAGCCACATATGAATAATTTTGAGGAAATATCCAATGATGCTCTTTCCATAAGAGGCTTTCAAGAATACAGATGCAATGACTATCACTTAGGTACTTTATGTAATTATGAATCTGTATTAGTCACCAACATCAAGTGTAACTTTATCTGCAAAGTACATAGTTTTTCAAAGTGGGCAATATTACCCTAAAGGCATGTGTGGGCATGAGACACTTTTAGTGGACATTGTTCAAGAGTGATGAAGGGGCAGAGATGAAGTTTTAGGAAAAGCTGAATTATTCTGCCTTGTGTGTTGCCAGAGTCTGAGAGAGGAACAAAGAATAACAACACTTTGATCTGCCATACATGTGGTTAGAGACAACTAATGGGGTTTAGGTGTGATGTTAGCTGTCCCATAGATCAAAAGTGATCCAAAATTCATGCTAAAATTGGATGTAACATGACGTAAGGTGCAGATATCACACTTAAATTGTAAACCATGACACACACACTATTCCATTCTCTGCACTACACCCCGCTAACCATCAATAGTTTCAGAATGAATGCAGAAGAAGAAAACTTAATTAATAAGAAGCACACAAATATTTCAGCTACTTTGTTAGTATAGGAAAGTAGACAAGATCATGCACTCCTCTTGATAGATACCAACCTCTAGCTGTGTAACTGACCCTACTATGCTTCTTCAAGGACGTGGCTAGTTTCTGCTGAGAATAGAATGATATTTTATTGCATTGAAAACAAACTATTGCACATTCTATGACTGTTTAAAATAAATATTATATTACTTTACAATGTTCCTTAATTTATGTATTCTCTTTGCCCTTGACTTGACTTTATGTAATAATACTTTACTTTATTTAATAATAAATAATAAAAAAACATATACAGTGGTAGGAGCACCAACCTATATACACTGTAAGAAATGGGATGATGGCAGAAATAATTTTAATAAACACTGAAATAATAATAAAAATAATACTATCAATAAGTCCCATAGTCTGTCAGGATCATAGAGGTACCACATTGGAAACACCATTATAAAAAATCCTACAAACACCTTTGTCCTTAGCCATTCAAATGAGTGTGGAAAAAGTATTTTTGGACCATTCCTTGATGTTATAAATCCAAGATTTTCATTTTTGTCCATATCTTCACCTATCACTCTTAATTATTCCTTGAAAAACTGTTTTATAAAGTAAACCACATCTCCGAACCTTGCAGGGATAGATGATCATGGACATTCACAACTTTTAGTCCCAGTTTTGGCTAGAAAGTTGTCTTCATTATTTTTGACACCCTTCCATCTCACAATGTAAATATGTCCAGTATTTTTATCTCCTTCATTAACTATCTTATCTTTTCAGCAATTTGTGCTGTTCTTATAGTCTGCTTCGGGTTGTCTTCACATACAAGCATTTATTAATGTTTCTTCATATTTAGTCTCAGTTGTCTTTTATGACATTTTGTAATAAGAAATGCATATTCTGTAAATGAGCTGACATTCTGCTGCTGGTAGCTGTGCATTCAGACTATTCAGAAAGTAATGGCAATCGATTGAACCTAAGTATTGCTTAGAAAATCACTGGTACCAAAATATGCTGGGGTGGTCACTACATCTTGTATATTGAAGAATACTTTGGTAACATGATAAGCTATTTCTGGATGCATGCTACAGCTGCACATATCAATCTCCTTTCATTAGATTTACTAAGAGGGACATGCTAAATCTGTCTCACAAACACCTTTTGGATGTGGGCACAGCTAGTGATGATTATTCTTGGCTGTGATTGGGAGAATTCAGTATTAAATGTGGTACTAGCAATATTAGATGTGGGCACAGCTATTGATGATTATTTTTGGCTGTGATTCGGAGAATTCAGTATTAAATGTGGTACTAGCAATATTAGACGCCTACGAGGAAGAATAAACTGCGTCTTCAAACTGTAAATCACAAGAACCATCAATTCTCATACCATTTGACATGTGCTGTGGTAGACTGAGCACCAATAGGTCATCCCAGAATGCAATGAAGTCGGTTCATAATAACTTTTCTTTAAACCTGTTACAAATATTGATTGATAATAAATAAGTATGTAAAGTAAAGTAACCCATAGCATTTATTAATGCCGTAGGGGTGTGAGATGTTAGCGATCTCACATTTCACAGGCTCTGCAAATGAGGGCAGTAGCCATCTCCTCGCCCTCGCAGTCTTTACTTCCCGGATTAATCCGGTACCCATTTAAGGCTGGGTCGACCTGGGAGCCGTTGCGATCTGAAAACATTTCCGCCTCAACTGGGGAATGAACCCAGGACCACTCATATGCGAAGCCAGTGCGCTAACCACTGCGCTAACGCGGCTCCTAATAAAAAAATAAACAAACATGTGAATGATCTAATTCTTATTATAGAATGCATCCCGGAGGAGAACTTATACTTCATAGTCAGCCCAAAGGATGTTGTAGTTGCCAGGCTCAGAGACCAAGATGATCACATAACATGGCTGATGGAACATGGTCGATATGAAGTAAGGAGATGATTATTATCTTTTCAATATAAAGAAAATAATTCAATACACATTCACACACATATGAATTATGTTGAAGGTAATGAAATAGGAGGGAATAGTACAAACATATATTTGTGCTAGTTAGTTTCATTACAAACAATATTGATCTCACCTTTCACTAGCTCAATCATTATCCACTTACCATATCTTATTTAAAAGTTGTTAATTTCTTTCTGTTTACTTTAATTGACTTACTCTGCACAAGGACATCTCACAGGTCCTGGTACTGTATTCCTTCAATATTTCATGGCAGGATTACCTGAACTGTGACATGACCGTCATTATTTGTGTTAGTCATACACTCGGATATAATACAATTTGACTCATGTCCAATGTTACTCTTCTTAATCTTCTTACTTATAAGGGGGTGAATCCCGGACCCTGGACAGCTAAATTTGGGACACCCAGCGTGACGTTGAATGCCTCCACTTCACCGGCTTTGGGCGCACCAACATTTACCCGGCCGAGTCCAGTGCTCTCAGGAAACTTCGCAGCCGGGATAGCATCGTCATCAAGCCTGCAGAAAAGGATGGCGCGTTTGTCATCTGGCGTAAGGACCTATACTGACAAGAGGGCCAGACACAGCTGTCCAACCCCATGTTCTACAGGGTCAATACATGCAAGAAAAAGAAAAGCCCTATTTTTGACCACAATGACACAGTCTCCACTACTATTAAGGGTTTGATCGCTGACAACCTTCTCCCTATCACCACATCCACTCTTTGTCTCAAAAAACCAGCGTTGGTAGGCCTGCATTCTATATGCTACCTAAAATCCACAAGCCTTCTAACCCTGGCAGACCTATTGTCTCTGTGTGTTCTTGCCCCAGAGTAGTCATTTCAGACTTCTTGATCAGTGTCTTTCAACCATTCATGGAACAACTTCCTACATTTCTTAAAGACACTAACCATGCACTGTCTATCTTGGCCTCTATTTCATTGTCAACTGCTCATACCTACTCTCATACTGACACTCCTTTCTCATGCTGGAACATCATCGAATCACAGGAAAGCGATCATCTGCCCTTTGTTGTCCAGTTGACCAAAGAAAAAGTATCACATCAAAAAGTTGAGTTTAAAGTATTCCATTATATAACAAGTTCTATTGGCCAGGACAACTTGCTAGGGATGTTGTGACAAAATGCTAGACAAAGGACAGTGGGAACGCCATTCTTGCAACCTCCCTTGTGAAATGAAAATTTAGAAAATGTTTGGTGAGCAAAAGAAGCAGAAACAAAGTCCTGGCAGCATGTTAGAAATAGAAAACCAAGAAATGTTAGTGAAGTAGCTGAGAAGTCTGCTACAAGAAACATCACTACCAACAAATTTAAGGAGGAAGACAGTAAATCCAAGGTATCATAACTAACTAACTGCTCAGTGAATCATATTCTTGCTTAACTTTATTGTATAGATGCAATATTTATTTTTCAAACATGTTATGAGATAGGGAGACCTGGAGAGCGTTACAACAAGCAAGATTGAGGGCAAGAGAGACTGAGGATGACAGCATGAGAAAATATTAAACATTGTGGCGTGGCAAAGTGTCAACAACGATGCTCATACAAGATACCAGAAATAGAGAGTTGTGGGGATCCATGATCACCTACACCAGTTGGCATGGCAACTGATGATTATGATGATGATGATATAATAAATGCAAAAAAAAACAACCATACATACACATCAATTAATAATTTTGTTATTGACCTTTAGGAAGCTATGGCTGCTGCTTCAGAGCACAGTAAGGAGCTGAAGACACATTCATATTTTGTAAGTTTGAGTTCATGTGTGTTCATTGTTAACAAAAAATATTTATTTAGCAAATATATTTTAAAACTAGAATTTCTGAAAATATCAGACAAATGTAAAGGCCACAGCAACACTGATAAATAGGGATATGAAAAGTAAAGATAAGGAAGAAGTGTTTCTTTAAAACCAATATATTGCTATATTTTCTTATTTTTGTGTCTTTTTTTTATAATTCTTGATTTTAAAAGCAGAAAATTGAATTTATCCCTATTTACATAATTTAGTTTAGGTATGTTAATTATTGTCTTCATACATCAGACATATCCATTAGTGCATCCATCTAAAAAGATCTCTGCTCGAGTAAATCTATTAGGGTGTAGCAGCTCATGGTTTCTATCATGTGTTATTTTGAAATTTTGTAAGGTGTTCTTTTCATGATGCGCCGATCGTTACTCTCAATTCATGCATTCTTGATACTGACAAATACTCATTGACCTCAAAATCCTCAGATCGTGTAGATTCTCATAGCTCATTGAATATGTCTGATCTGTCCATATTTACATAATTTGTTAGATATTAGTTTGGTATTATTCTTCTTGACAAATGACCTGAAGCGATCTTGTATCGGTTGGAGTTAGGCGGACATGAGTCGAACATGTCTTTGCATTGCAGATTCTGAGATTCCATGATCCATTTGATCTATTGCAGAAGAACCAAGGAAACATTACATTGCTCTTCCACTTTCCATAATATTGAATTCTCAGATGTTTTAGCACCACTACTGACTTTTTCTCTATGTTTTACAATATTCTACCAGCTTTTCCCATTTGTCAGAAGCTACTTGTCAGTTGTAAGACAAAACTGTTCATTGATGTTTTTGATGTCTTTGTATCATAACTTTGGTCTGCCTGTTCATCTTACACCTTGTGACAGTTCCCCATACAGTATTCACCTTGAGATTCAACGGTTTATTTTATTGCATGAACAAATGCCATGCCATATAAGGTATAAATCAAGAGAACGATGTTGTTTGTCATACACTGCATTGTTCAGTTTCAAAATTGTACAAATACATCATTTGCTTTGGTTAAGAATCATAAAGAAAATGACTCTATGTTTTTGTCTTGTTCAGGCCATTGGAAGAGCCTACTTAGATTATCTGTTGGAAGAACAGGATTATGATGAAGCAGGTCGTCTTTGTGTGAAAATTCTTGGCAAGAAAAAGGAATCTTGGGAGGAAGAAATATATAAATTTGCTAGGATACGACAGTTGAAGGTAAAAACCTACTTATTGCCAATAAAAGTATTGTATTTTATCCCTTCAACTCAAGAATGATATTGATTTTACAGTTTAAAAAGCATAAATGGGGAACAAAATATAAATTTCTAAATATGGTATGATTATGTTTTCTGCACATTATACTTATTGTAACTTAATGACCAAATATGGTTTAATTGTGTCTTTAAAGGTATGAGAAAAGTTCAGCTGTCCAGCAATAATGCTCTTAAAATGCAAGAATGGAATTGTGTAAAGGAAATATTCCTTGAAACATGCAGTGCAACATATTCCTTGCTTCTGATTCTCCGGACTACATTCTGCTAAACTGAAGCATATTGAAAACGAACAAGAAAAAGAAGAAAAACAATAGACCTTTTTTGCTGATTGCACATGTCATTATAATGTTACTTTTCATGGAGTTATAATAATAATAATAGCCATCCATCTCAGGTGATTATAACGGTTTCAGACTTGTGTTGCTGCATCTTTCTGGTGTGTGCAGAGATGACTGAATAGTCCAATTTTGGCATTGAATCCCCTGCCATTATGGAAAGCATATGATCATAATTGGGGACCTGTGTGTTGTTCAGTTTTTTTGGAGCAGCATGATTTGTTCATGCCTCTGAGATTTGATACTTCTCGGCGATGCAAGTACCTTTGATTCTGAGCGATAAACTCTCAGAATGTGGCATCAATGTTGAAGCTTCTTCTTCTGCTTCTGCGTTTGTTCTCAAACTCCTGCAGATTAGCAGGATGTAGTCCGGGGAACGAAATGCGTTGTGTCATGGTTTACAGCATTGCTGCGATATCTGCACCTTTCGACCTGACACATCTGACTTCAGCAAAACAGTAGGATTGAGATGTGCATTTTGCAAAATTTGCAAGGCAAATCTTCAACTTCCCAAGCAGAGTAGGAAACAAAGAAATACTGCATGCAATGTTTTAGATAAAGGGAAACAAGCTAAAAATTAATTTTGTGCTTGGAACTTGCCATTGACATGGCTTCATCTCATTACAAGCTTACGGATAGTGTCTGCTGAAAACCCTCAGAGGATGAAAAAAAGCAATATAAAAAATATGTCAATGTTGCATGTTTCTCCATTAGGGAGTTGCAAGGAGGTAGTACATGTAGCTGTGTGTTAAAGGTTGTGTGCCCTTACTGTCGCCACCCCATGAGCAGAGTTAGTTTTTTAATTTACCTTCCAACAGAAAAAAACTCAGTCCTTACCGGTAGTCGAACTATGGACCTCATGAATGTGATACCAATGCTCTAACCTATCTTGCCATGAGCCACATTATATAGACACATTTAGTATTACAGTTTATAAAATGATGATTTCAACTTTCAAACAAAACAAAGAAGTAATTGTTTTTTAATTTTTACATTTGTTTTTGCAGGCAGTTGCACCATATATCCCAAGAAACGATCCAAAACTAAGCACAACCATATATGAGATGGTTCTGAACGAGTTCTTGTCCTCTGATTATGAAGTGAGTCATCTTTGTGTTTGTCTGTTATTATATTTACTCCATTAACACACCTAACATGCTATCATCAAAACAAGCTTACCATCCTTCTCTGCTATTAAACATTTTTTATACTATGCTACAGTTGTTATTCAGTTCTCTCAGTTCATCTTTCACTATTTTTTTAAAAATAAAGGACATTTGTTGATTTTTAGACTTAAAAAAAAGGAGGATATTTTTCAAGAATAGGAGAGCACATTAATTGCAGTATTTTAATACATTTATTAACCAGTTATCAAATGCACAAATAACTTCCAGAAGGATCCTTCAACTATCAATACAAGGTAACAGTGTGAAACGTAACAACAATCGTACTTACGTATTACACAGGTTAATATAATCGCTTCAATCAGATATGACAGACTATATTTAAATATAGTGGGAAATGATTTGCACACAAGAAAACATACAAATTACAATATGCAAAACATATTCAACGTTTCAACCAAAAGGTCTTTATCAAGATACACACAAAACATCAAAAGACGACGAATGGAAAAATACAACTGATGATAGATCTAGGTACGCTCTAGAAAATCGTCTCATTTTTGAATTGGGTACACTCAAGCCTTTTGGATTCAATTCCGACCACTCTTATGTCTAGTACTGGGTTGGTGTGGTCTTTGTCTTTATTCTTTTTGTTCTGTCATTTACTCATCTTTTTGTTCGTTTCGTTTCCACATATATTTACGTTTTTTATGTACTTCCTGACATTCCACTATCTCATTTCCATATGTCCATTGGATACGTTTGTTTGTTGTGATAATTTTTCCATTTGTCGTCTTTTGATGTTTTGTGTGTATCTTGATAAAGACCTTTTGGTTGAAACGTTGAATATGTTTTGCATATTGTAATTTGTATGTTTTCTTGTGTGCACATCATTTCCCACTAGTTTTAGATATAGTCTGTCGTGTCTGATTGAAGCGATTATATTAACCTGTGTAATACGTAAGAAGGATCCTTCTGTGTTTCATCCCAAAATACTCAACAAATTATGTATTTGACCCAAATTATTCTGTATAAATAAAGGTAGTACACATTATACAGGAGTCAGTGCAGACATATACAATGAAATCTTTTAATTACTGCTTGAGAAAAAATGATTATAATGCTCAATAAATTTCAGTTTCTTCCAGTGCAAGGAAATAATGAAAGTCACCTGGTTTTACTGCAGGACAACATTTGTTTTTACCCAATGTTCACAATTTTACAATAATCTTTTAGATCCACTGTACAAATATTATGAATATAAATTACTGTATTGATGAATTTTAAACATCAAGTTTTTAACATCTATGGAATTATATCCATCTGTTCAGTGGTATATGTACACAGTTATTTAACAGAGGACATTGTCAAAGATAGCAATGAAATCATAGCATCTTAGACTTCATGTCTCACGGGAAGGCACATGCCAACTTGTACAGATTTAGACTATTTTTCAGATATGTGGTAAGGGAGACATTTCCCTCTTATTTATTGATGATGGTGATACCCTATTAAGGTACAGATGATCAGGAAGTGGACCAGTGTAAAAATGAATAATAGACTACAAAGTCCTCACATTGCAGCCTCTCTTATGTACAATTTTTTATCAGCAGGGGTAAGAGCAGAATATACATAAAATCTGTGTTTTAAGGGTGCAGGTGCTTTTCGTCTAAGTTACTTGTTTTCTGACATCTCCCTCCTGGCTCTCTCTGATGCCTTGGCATAGCATAGTTTACTCCATGCTGTATGATGCCTAGCCAGTTCTCAATAAGTTGGGGTGATCTTGAAATTGTTGAAAACTATTTTACAGGTGTCCTAGTATCTCAGTTTTAATGTGTCCCTTTAAAATCCACTAGATGATAGCTCACCAAAGATAATTTTCTTTGAAATGCGATCATTTGACATTCTTTACACATGACAAAGCTATCTTTAATGTGTATGTCTGAGAGTTGAGTAGAGGGATGGTATCTTAGCACACTGCAAGATTTCCATGTTAATAGCCCTGTCCTGTCACTTGATGTTCAATATTTTGTGGAGACACCACATATGAAACATCTCTAGCCTGTTTTTCATGAAATGAGTATGGTGTCCTTGCTTCTGACCCATTTATTGTCCTTTATGATGCCAATATAACAGTAGATACAAATTAAAGTGAATCTCCTTTCTTTTTTCCCACATCAGAGATTTTACCAACTTGTCAAGGAGTGGCCTTCAGATTTGTATGATAATGACTCAATCATCAATGCCATCCTTTTACGCTTGGACAAGGAAAGGAATCCACAGCTCCTGTTACAGAGCTTAGGACAACTGTAAGTGGTAGATTTGTTAGTTGAATTTTATATCACGTGTTATTATTGAACAAAGTTTCTTGTGAATATTTAAAAAAATCATTCTTCCTAGTGTTTCCTGAACTATTTTTCTTGTTGTCATGAAGTATTCAAAGTCTCTTTGTATTATACTCCAAAATCAATAACCATCTCATCTTGATCTGCACAAGATTTCTTTGTGTATTATTTCTGTACATTTCTTTTCCCTGCACTTACTTCTTTGTTCATTTTAACATCCTTGTCTATACTGAAGTCTGTTATGTAGGCTAAAAAGTAAATATGTCACTACCATAAACTATACCATTCTATTTTCATGTCTATGTCTTGCAGACTGGCAGAAGATTGAGATTCAATGCAGAACTATCTATATTTTATTCCTTAAACAATGCCTCTATAACATTCAGGGATATTTGTATTATGTTTATTATTTGTCATAACAAGTATAACAAAAGAATATCTTGGCATAAGGACAAAGGTGGACAAGAAAATGGTTGACAGAAAACATCAAGATAGCCTCGAACAAATATGGGACAAATATGCGAAACATCTGACCTTGGAATGACAACTTACTCTCCCACAATAATATGATTCTACAGCAATAGAAGAAAATGATGGATTTATATCAGACATGTACTTAGAATGAATTAAAATAGGCTACCACTACAAGCATTAAAATGGGTATCAGATGGCAAGAGAGAAAGACCAAGAGAAACTCTATGTAGAACAACGATCAAAGAGTGTATGACTATGGGTCTCAACAACATGCAAGAAATATACACAGTAGCATCACATCGTTAAAAACTGGAGGTCACTGGTTTATGCACTATTATTGGTGCTGAGGAACATAGATAGACTATACATTTGTGTATTCTTATTAGTGTTTGCTCTATTTGTCCAGATTAACATGAGAATAATAATATCTTTCATATGCAAAAATTAACAACTATCATTCTATCGTAATACACTGTTGTGAGTCTTGAACCTACTTACAACCTGAATATCTCCAACTCTTTGCTTTGCTAGGTTAAAATTGGTTCACTGCAACAAAAGTTGATCATAGCTATGTCTGTTTTTCTCCACTAATTGCAAACAATAGATCTCTTGTATAGCTTTGTGCAATGGGGAGTATAAAGTGAGGGGGGGGGGAGGGATCTCAAGAGCTTTATGTCATACTTGAAAGACTCCAACTCTCATTTATGTGCAATATTTTGAGAAATCTTCTATTAAAAACATAATTGAACAGATGAAGTGCTGTTGGGGTTCCAGAAGAGGAAAATATCTCTATATAGACAGGTCTTCCATCTACTTTTGGTTTGCTGTTGCATGGTGGTTTGTATGGTGGACCACTGGTAAGACAGACCATTATCAAGCGGAATTGATCATAGCTATACCTGCCTCAATTTTTCAGTGCTTTGTGTGAATAATCTGTCCTCTACACGCAGATATTTACAGTAATACGAATATTGACCAACTGGTTTTGAAAGTGTCTATAAGAAAACATGCTTATCTGGACAGAGATGATGATCTCTCCAGTTTTCCTAGCTGATGAGTATAAAAGCTAAAAGAATTGTTTATAAAATATGAAATGAGGCATCATTGGCTCTTGTGAGTTAGAGGAACTATTGGCGAACATAGGTCCTATACTTCACCATCTGCCAAAAAAGTAAAAATAAAGGCACTATCACAAAAGCATTAGATGGCAGACATTTAACCTTTATCACCACCACCACACACACACCCCCCCCCCTCTGCATGCAAGTGCTCTCTCCTATGGTTTTTCCCATTACGAACAACTGCCAGCGAGTACACTATATTGCTTTTATGCATTGATTCAACAACATGTTGAATCATGTAATCACATGATAGTTAAGTTACTGTCATGTGTCTTAATTCTGCCAATCCTTGGTAGCTATTCTATTACACTTCTGTTTCTGCAATGTGTGTGCTAGAGAGGAGGATATAGGATAAGAAATTTAAAATTCTAGCCATCTGTCTGGACCAGCATGTTCAGCATGAATCAGGTTATAATGGAGTCATTGTCAGTAAAAAAATTATGGCCTGTGATATGAGGAATTCTTAGGAATTATGTTTGTTTTTAAAGTAGATATAGTAACATGTTGGTTTCATTATGAAATGACATGGGAACAAGTATGGGCTTAATATATTGACATCTGGACCACAAACATTAGGTCTAGAAGTAGAAAACAATGGATTCGATAAGGTAAGTGACATTTACATGTTTTATTTGTTTCCCCAGTGATATTATGTTAGTTTAGTTATGAAACAATGAAAATACTTAGGTGTGCAAAAATATGTTATCAGGGTTGCCACACAGGACAATAAAGGTAAGTAATTTTAAAAAAAACACAAACCATATTTTTGCACACTTAAGTCTATTGTATTTAGGTTAACAGCAGAGACATCCAAACATTGAAACTGTCTTGCATACTGTTATCTGTATTTTTTCATACCCTTACGAAGTAGTGTACTAGTTCGTTCATTCAATGTAAAGCTGAATGACCTTGTATTTTGCAAAATACTATTGTTGTATGGTTTTTTTAGCACTCACTTATAAGCACAACTAATATTTTGTCCAAAAGTTAATTATCAATATCTCCTATATCCTTGTCTACAGGTATGCGCATCAAAGGGCATATGATAAGGCATTGGATATATATCTCAGGTGAAATCTTTTGAAGTATTTTTGTAGTCACCATCATCATTCACCACTCAGCTCCCTTTGAAACATAGATAATTTTTTCCTATCTTTAGCTAGTATTTTCAGCTATGTCCATGTTTTACTTGTACATTTTATATCCAATTCTGTTTTCATATGCTCATAGCTACTATCAACTTCCAGAAGTGGTATTCTGTATTTCAGTTCAAAGTAATATAAGGTCATCGAAGGGAGACTAAAAAAACTAAATGTATCCTAGGATGATCATGTCCTACTGACACACAGCATATTCTTCTTCTTCTGCGTTCGTTCTCAAACTCCTGCAGATCAGCAGGATGTAGTCCGGAGAACGGAATGCGTTGTGTCATGGTTTACAGCATTGCTGCGATATCTGCACCTTTCAACCTGACACATCTGACTTCAGCATGGCTTTGGGTCACTGACCCTATATGGGATGGGACAGCCAACTCCATCCCACAACATCCTTAGTCGCCTCTTACGACATGCATGGAAGGTAAACAGTGTTGCTATTCTTTGCTCCCCTATCGGGCCCCGGCAACACATGGGCGACACAGCATATACTTCTGGGTCAATTAATTCATCATTCTTCTGTGAGATCTCTTGACCCATTGTAGTGATGACACTTCTGGCATTCCCCACCATCTAGCAGTTGGTCACAAAAGGACAAAGGTTAATGTTTGCAAGCCTGCATCTCTTTGTCATTCACAGTGACCATTTGACAGAATATGAAAATAATAAATCACAGCAAAATGTGTATTGACAATTATTTTGCTATTGTTTGTACCCTGAACTAGGAGTCCAGGCCCCAGTTACCACATGTGTGATGTAGGTCACATAATGGTGAACTTGTGGACATCTGTGTTAAAAAAAAATAGTGACCGTGACAATAGGGAAAGCGTTATGCAATAATGATGCTGATTATGCAGTGATGATCCAGGTCACAATTCAGATTGGGGATAAAAAAAGGACTAGTGGACTGAACGAGCAATGCTAATAAAAAGATTGTGACACACTTACTAGTGATATGGCTTACTGGTGTCCATTGTTCTGTGGAATTGGTAAAACACTGAATATGGGCCGGTACATACTACTGCTAAATTCAAATCTGTTGGGTCATTGGCGCAAATAAAACAATGACACAATGTATTTCCATTCTCTGGACTACAACCATCTAGAAATCTAGTAGGGCCATTGTTCTGCTACAAGACAGAACTGGCGGGAGGTTTGAGAATGAATACAGTAATTGAACTATTTTGAATGGTTTTTCTTCTTTTGTGTTTGCTCTCAAACTTCTGCAGATTAACAGGATGTTGTCTGGAGAATGGAATATCTGTTGTGCCATGGTTTACAGTTTAGCTATATCTATACCTTCTGGCCTGACACACCCAACTTCAGCATGGTTTCTAAGTCATTTTGACCCACTATGAGATGGAACAGCCAACTCCATCCCAAAATCTCCTTAGTCACCTCCTTTGACATGCATAGTATGTAACAGGGATGGTATGTGTTACTCCCCATTGGGCCCTAAAATAGACAAGATATTTCAAACTCAATTGAAATTTCTGTGAAGAATATGATGACATATTGAAATTTGTTACAACGACAGGCTGAAACACAAGGATGTCTTCCAGTTAATTCATGACCACAACTTGTATGACAAGATTAGTGATAAAATCATTCAGTTAATGGATCTTGATGAAAGCAGAGCAGTCAAAATGCTGCTAGACAACACTGAGACAATTCCAGTGAGTTATTTGTTTGCAGATGTTGTGATCAATCCAGAATTTTGTTTTACTCATGTAGTTTTCTAGACAATATATCCTATTGTATTGATCATATGTGATGGACTGTTTTCTATGGTGTACTTTTATATTCTGGATTATGTGGTTTCTATGGTGTAATTAGCTTATTACTGGAGACAGTGTGATGCCAAACTTAGTTCCATCCTGTAGAATTGGTGATTATTGTTTTTATTTGATCATAGGAAGAATGTAAATCATTTCTGTTTGTTATGACTTGCGAGCTATATATTTTTGATGCAGACAAAAATGGTGTCTTGACTAATTTAGCAGCATAGTATGTCTCTCTAGAGACAAAGCAATAAGCAAAGTTAACAGCAGAGAATGTCCGTAATGATACAAAAATCTGTGATGGCACACGAGGTGAAGGAATCTAAATGAATCAATGGGAAATAGCAAAGTGTGTGGCGAACATGAGGCACATTCATGGCAAAATAATGAATGTTGGCTGGCAACCAGAGAAAAAACTGGGGCCCTAAATTGTACATCCAAAACCAAGCAATGGCCCAAAATCACTTGAAGATTAGAAAGAATATTAAAAGACATGACACTTTGTTGAAGACCATATTTCAGGGTAGAGCCGAGGGGAGATGAGCAAGAGGTAGGCAGAGATACAAGTGAGAGAAACAGAAGGAGATGGACAGGTTAAAATCTAGCAGTGCATCACAAAGGCAAGAGAGGTATTTTGGAGGTCTATTACAGGCAACCTTCAATGTGAAGATGGCACTTAGTGATGATTGATTGTATTTTTGTTTATTTCGAATTCGTAGTTGGTTCTTGATAAAGGTCCCTATTGGATCATAATGTGGAGAAAGTCTTTATTCTTTTGTTATGTTGCTTTGTTATTTTTAATTGACATTACTTTATTTTTGACATTTATTAAGTTATATTAATAATAATCCAATGGACATCTGCGGCGGTATGATGTCCATTGGTACCGGGTTCAGATCCCGATACAGGCAATGTGCATCCGGACCATTCAGAAAGCAATGGTCAATTGCTGAATGTATTAATATTACCTAGAATATCACTACAACCAAAAAATGCTGGGTTGATGACTACGTCCTGTATAGGATATGCTACCAATATTAGTAATAATCAGTGACAATAATACATTATCATAGTTATCATTTTGCATTCAGTAAGTTGTCAACGATTTCTGAATGGTCCACATGAACAATTGTCTGTGGCAGAAATTATACCTGGTATCTTTGCTGTCCAGCATCTTCTGTCGTGTCTTCCCATCCTCTCTTCCTCATGTCTAGATGTGCTCGACATGTTATCTTCTCATGTGTCCAAAGATTGTGGATGGTCATCTTATGTAAGCAATCAGTTAATTTGGTGAGCCCACTTATTTCATGACATTACTTTTTTTTATTTATCAATAAAATAATAACCAAAGTGTCAGAGGATATCTGACAAAGTGGAGACTGCTGCCAAGTTTATTTGACAAAGTGGTGACTGCCGTCAAGGATATCAGACAAAGTGGCGACTGCCGCCAAGGATATCAGACAAAGTGGCGACTGCCATCAAGAATATCAGACAAAGTGGCGACTGCTGCCATGGATATCTAACAAAGGGGAAAGTGCTATTTTTTTTATCTGTCCTTGTGTTCTCTAGATATTGCTATAAGATAATATCTCCATTTACTTCCACATAAATTTATAATTATCTATGATTCACTTGCACATATGTGGATTGGCTCAATATAACTATAAACATTTTTTTCTAATATCAATTGGCAAAAATGTATTATATAGAATGTTCTTCCACTTTGCCTATCTAAACTTTGCCTGCAAACAGTGGATTCATATGATTCTTTAAGCATGTTTACAGGAGAAAGAAAAATGCTATGTGCATCAGTTATTCACTTTTTATTCTATTTTGTAGGTTGAAAAAGTGGTTCAACAGTTAAACAAGTCACAAAAATATTTATATGTGGTAAGTAGCATACCTTTTTATGTTCATATTCATTTCTACTAGAATTACAGGTATTTTATCTTGTTCTCAGTACTACATAGCTCATCAATACTTATAATATATAATTCTGACATAGTTAGTCTTATAATTCCATAATTTCTTTTCAGCTTGTTCTGTGTGTCAGTTCAGTTCTCCTAAGAGGCACTCCACTTTCTTTATCAGCAGCTAAGGAGTTTCGATATTGTAAAATACATCCCCTTTGTGAAATATGGTAACAAAGAGGCTCATAGTTTGGTAAAGGAGAAGCGAGATTGCTGGTTTGAAATGCACAAACCCAAAATGCAGTATTACTATCAATGATGCAAAATTAAATCAAACAGATAAAGTCTTTGGAAACTTAAAGAAACACTATACTAAAGCTATTCAACTCCTGTATCGTCTCAGTATTAACATATGGAAGTGAAAGCTGGAAATCAACTCAAGCAACAGAACAAAAAATTAAACAGCTTTGAAAAAAAGTCTCAGGAAACTGATGAACATAAAATGGAGCAATTTCGTCACAAATAGTGGTTTAAGAAAAAAAAACACAAAGAATATGTTTCAAACATCATAAGAAAATGCAGATGGAAATAACCGGGTCAAATTTTAAGACTAGTTGAAAACAGAATAAACCAACAATCCCTTATGTGGACACCTAAGGATAAAAGAAAATGAGGAAGACCTAAAGCAACCATAAAAACACCATACTTAAAGTAGGGAAAATAACAGGCTGCAAGATCATACAAGAACTAAAACTGCAGGCAGTGGACAGCAACACATGGAGAATCAACAATCTCTGTTCTATGTGCCGCCTGTAGCATGAAAGGAACAAACTAACCAAGTTAACGAGTTTTGATATTATGAATAACATCCCCTTTGTGAAATATTTTAACATAGAGGCTCATAGTTTGGTAAAGGAGAAGCGAAGTTGCTGGTTTGAAATACACACCATCAAAATGGAGTATTACTATCAATAATGCAAAATTAAATCAAGTGGATAAAGTCAAGTATTTGGCACCATTTTAACATTAGATGGCAGGTGCTCAAATGAGATCAAGAACAGGATAGCACAGGCCAAATCAACATTTCAAAAAATGAGAAACATTCCATGCAATGGAGTAATATCAATGCATACATGAGTTTGAGTGCTAGGATGTTATATTGAGCTAATCTTTCTTTATGGAATTGAAAAACGGACAGTAAACAGAAGTGTCCAAGATAAGCTGGAGGCAACTGAGATGTGGTTTTTAAGAAAAATTATGAAAATTCCATGGACAGCCAAGAAAAGTAATCTAGAATTTCTCAGAGATGCTGGGATAAAATGACAAACATAGCAAAAATTAGAAAAAGGCAATCAAGATTTTTAGGGCATGTGATAAGAAAAGTAAAACTTGAACATTTAGTAACCACTGGAAAGATCATAGGGAGAAGAGACAGAGGAAGACAAAGAGAGAAATTTCTGGATGGGCTGTCACTGAGGCACAAAAAGAAGTCACCAACTGAACTTACTAGCAACACAAGAGACAAAAAGTTGTGGAGAAGCATGATGCCACTTATGCCACTTGATTGATTGAAATACTGCCTTTGCTGAACTATTCTATATTTTTATTTTCAACATATACCTAGAGCACATCATGCAGGAGACATTACATGAATCAATGTATCAATCGGAGGTTGCCCTATTTGCAACTTGCATTTCACTGATGATATTGATCTTATAGCTTGGTCAGAACAAGCATTGCAAGAGTTAACAGCAAAGTTGGAAAAAGTTACCAGCAAGTACGGAATGGAAATCAATACAGAAAAGAGCAAAATTTTGGTTAACAGCAGAGACACAGAAAATCAGACTAACATCATGATGAATGGATATAAGCTTGAGGTGGGTGGTGAATATCTAGAAATACCTTGGATCCAGCATATGCAGCGATGGAAAATGCAAAGCAGAACTAAAAATAATGCTGGAGATGGCTTTAACGTCCTCGTCAAGGCTAAGGGTGATTTGAAAAAGCAACATCAGTGTTGGAGTGAAAGTCAAACTGTACAAGTCACTGGTTCTTTCTGTTGTGCTGCATGGTTGTAAGAGTTGGACATTGCAGACGTGGAGAGAAGATTATAGGCTTTTGAGTACAAATGCTACAGATGAATTCTGCGAATTTCCTATAGAGAACATAAGACCAATGTGTACGTAAGAAATAAAGTAGAGATGTGTGCAGGTGTTAGGTACCATTGCTTTCAATAGTGAAACAACGAAAACTAGCATGATTTGGACATGTATGCAGACATGATTCCTTGTCAAAAACAATACTGCAGGGAACTGTAGACGGTGGAAGAAGCAGAGGAGCGAAAATAAAGGCATGGACAGACAACATCACAGAATGGACAGGACAAGATATTTCCTCACTCATCCGCATCGCCGAGGATAGAATTTGCTGGAGTACCTTGTATGCTGACGCATCCAATGTGGTACCCCTACAACCTTGAAGGGCAGATTTCATGAATCGGTGTACACTGTGAACTTCGCTCAGGTGTCGAGGTATTACCTAACCTTTGCAGTGTGATTTGTAGAATTTATATTTAAAATAGGGTTAGGAATAAGAGTTAGGATCAGTTATAAATTAAAAAATAAATTAGTTATAAAAGTTATATTTATAAATGTGGTTTGTGTCGGGAGATCTGACGTCACTGCATCCATTGGTGTTACACGCGCAGTGTACACTGATACAAAAAATTTACCCCTTGAAGGATTATGGGTTTATTGTTTGATGAAGGTATCCAAATTCTTGAACATTTTCACTTGCTTCAAACTGATCCTGTTTACTTTGATTAATATTATATCTATCATTTGTTGTAACTGTGTTTCATTTTCAGCTATCAAATTTGTTTCATTAGTGTACTGAATTGGCACCTTTCATTCTTTCCAGTCTAGAGTATTATTGTTATGCTATAATGAATATAATCTACATTTTATGGTGATATGATGGATGTGGCTAGCAAGATCAGTTTTACAGTCATTCACATCCTGTACATATACAACTAATCACAGACCGACTTCTTCCATCATGTACTGTTGTGTGTCTTCTTTGATGTGCAGCCCTTGAACTCTCTTCTATCACTATCTCCTTTATATTGCTGATCTTTGTATTGCTGATCTTTGTATTGCCGACCATTGCTGATCTTTGTATTGCTGATCTTTGTATTGCTGATCTTTGTATATCCGACCATTGCTGATCTTTGTATTGCTGATCTTTGTATTGCCGACCATTGCTGATCTTTGTATTGCTGATCTTTGTATTGCTGATCTTTCTATCTGATCTTTGTATTGCTGATCTTTCTATCTGATCTGTGTATTGCTGATCTTTGTATTGCTGATCTTTGTATTGCTGATCTTTGTATTGCCGACCATTACTGATCTTTCACATCCATGCAACATTAACCATGGTATCCTTTTCCGATGATTCTATATCAATGCTTGTACCATGCATATCCAATTTGAATTGTCATTGTACCAAAGTAGAGGTCAACCCCTAGATCTTTTCCTAGACTAATTCTACAAAACAGAGATCCTTCGATATTTTGCTATCTTCCTCTTAGTTTGTCCCAGCCATCTGAGTCTATACCTTTTTGTTAGTTTGTTCAATGATAATGCCTAGCCAATCCTGATCCAGGGATAATTTATTGTTGACTGAGGATCCTTGATATGTAAAGTGGTCAACTACCTCTAGCTCAATAGATGATAATTTGTAGCTGCTTGATGGCAGCCTGCATCATAATTTGTGCTTTCTTTTTGTTGCTTGTTAGTCCAAACACACAGCATGCATAAGAAAAAGTAGTTAGTAAATTTTGCAGATTATTCTCTGAGTGTGCGGTAGTAGCAGCATTATCTGCAAAGAGCAACTATTTTACCGAATTCTTCTTTATCATGGTTCTGGCTTTCAATCAATACAAATTGTTCATGTAATTGGCGTAATGAAAATATCAGCAGATAACATGCTTTATTATGTTCTTCAAATGATACTATTGGCATATCTTATGGGAATCTAATTGATTAATGATTCATATGGCTGCTCTCTGTTGTCAATATACATTCTGTACCTCGGCTTTCTTATAAGATGGACATGACTGTGTAGAATACTGCTTATTTCTCCTGCATTCATTCTCAAACTCTTGCATATTAGCATGATGTAGTCAGGAGAATAGAACATGTCACAGTTTGCAGTTTAGATGCAATATGTACATTGTTTGGCCTGACACATACAACTTAACAATGCTTCTTTGTCTTTGGGACGCCTTGGATAGAACAGCCTGCCCCATCTCCAATAGCTCTTTAGTTTACTCTTGTAGCATGTGTGGTAAGTAACAGTGTTACTATTAATTTCACTGCTATCACGCCCTGGCAACACACAGGCAATTCTGTTTAGTGAAATGCAACTTTGGCACATAATGAATTGTGTCTTGTACTGATGTCTTTAAATGTGGGATCTCTGTGACCCTGGCAGGTTATGAATATTATTATTTATAGACATATCTTAGTTCCTGATATGTATATATGGTAACATTTATTGATTGTTTTTCAGTACCTTGATCAGTTGGTCCAGCGTGATCTCCAAGGCACACAAGGATATCATGGACAACTTGTTAAATTGTATGCAGAGTTTGACCGTCAAAAGCTTCTTCCTTTCCTCCGTCGCAGTGAGTTCTATCCATTACAAACAGCATGGCAGGAGTGTGAAGCACGAGATTACATTAAGGAGCAAGTATTTCTTCTCGGTAAGATCCAGTCCAGAAATGTTTATTATTGTATGCAGCTGTAACGTATGGTGCTTGTTTAAACATCATCATCAAAATTGTATAATTTTATTTATTTCCAGTTCACGGTCCCATTCATTATAAAAACCTATGGATTAAAGTAGGTGTTAAGTTAACCTTATGAGCTCTGTAGGCGCCTATAGCCACTGATGTCATCATGTAACTAGGATTGATAGGCATCTCCATTCACCCCCGTTGCTATGCCCCAATTCATCAGTACAGAATCACATGAAGTTAAGCTCATATGATGTAGAATTCCTGCCACACAGAGCTAGGAATTCGTCACAGCCTAATGGTCATACCAGGCATATATTTTCATGAAAAACAGCACAATTTATTGCAATGCAACTTAGAAGACTTGGTGACTTGCAAAGAATGTCATTAAAGGTGCCAGGGACCAAAAATATTTGAGAACCACTGTGATGGACTGTTGCATTTATATTGTTGTTAGTAGGGTATTTATTATACATTATGTAATGTAAATAAGAGAATCAATGTTATTTTCAGACAATTAGTTTTATGGCTTTCTTCTTTTCTTATACCTAGTTGTAGCTATGTGCTGTCAAGTTAGTTAGATTGATGTCTTTTGTATTCTAGGACGAATGGGGAATCTAACACAGGCCCTGAAGCTCATCACAGAAAGACTGCAGGATGTGGACCATGCTATTCTGTTCTGTATGGAGCAAGATGATGAGGAACTGTGGCAAAATCTCATTGAGTATGCTATGGATAAGCCTAGTAAGTATATGTATTAGGTACATTCATTATCCTCTTAGCACACCAGATGATGCAATCATGTCCATGGGTGCTCAGATCTCAGCTTCACAAAATCTCTTAGGGTATAGTGGCTGATGGTTCAGATTCTATGTTGGTTTAGTTGTCCCTTTGAAATTTTTGTTAGGTCTTCTCTATGGAGTCCATCCTCACTCCCAATTCATGCATTCTTGATATTGAATAATTCTTGTGTTTCTCAAAATCATCTGATCGTGCGGACTCCCAAAGAGCATTAAGTATGTCTGCTCTGTTCATTGGCTGACCATCTGTTATGGTGGCGAGGCTAGCTATTTTTTGGCTCATTTGTTTGCCTCCACTTCTATGTGTCCAGGGATAAAAATGAGAGTAATTTTCTGCAGTGATGTCCACTTTTTAACCCTCTCCAATGACCCCCACCCATCACCTATGCACATCACTTTTTTTGACTGTATGCATCATATTCATTGAGTCAGTCAATGGAAATATGCATGCATGGTAATAGGCTTGCAATTTCAACCATTTTAGTGCTTATGTTACAACAAAACATTTCCATTGTTACACTGCTTATTGTTGTAGTGAAGGTCCCACTGTCTGTGTGAGCTGTTCTTCCATGTAATCTGGCAGTAAAGACTTATGTGCATTACTGGTGGTGGATGGCTCACCTATCCATTGAAATCACAACTGTATCATTGACATGTTTGCAGATGAGTGCTATGACTACAGCATCCACACCCACAAGGATACTTACCTTGCACTCTCTATTTAGTGTTATGATGGTCTTGAATGTATCCTGAAAGACAATGGGTGATGCCTTCAAGTGCACAAATCTATTTAACAGAATCTTCAGTGTGCCCCATTTATGATTTGCTTCTCTTGAGCCTTCTCCCCTTCACACAAGGAAGTTTGATGTTTAGTGGATGAACTGTGTGGGAACTTACTCAGAAGTATACATGGGAATGCCACATATCAATTCTGTGAGATATATTTGGAAAGTCAAGGAGGATCCTCATAGCCATAGAGGTGTGTCTCTGGTGTAACCACGGATGATGTGCATTGCTTTGATTTGAATTCCCTTCGGTCTCTAAATTTGCATTTGACATGCAGTGATAGTCGTAGAGTCAGAGAGTGATAGAGTCATGATACCTGTTTAGTGAATGTTTGAGAACATAGGTATGTACCAATTTCTGGAAACATAACAATATGTAAAGGATTTTGCTCTGGTCTTGTGTAATTCCAGGGCTACCAGATAACAAACTCTAACAACACTATCTAGTTGTACATCCCAGTAAAAAGTAGCATGAAAGCTTGTACACAACAGTGAACACCTGCTGACATTTTAGGGATAGGCTTGTAGACTAAGATAGAATGAAAAATGATTATATTAAGACAGACAGTATTCCTGACTTGGTCCCCACAGCAGAAAAAATTGTCACAGCAGTTTACAATGGCAACGGCTGGCCTGGACAACCAGGTAGTCTGGACCAAAGCCCACAATTGAGAGATCAGCGGGCTAGTCTGGTAAAGTAAGACCTGTTTTCTGAGTACGGTAAAATATCTATAGTGAAGACAGCACAATGCTAAAGGGCAGTGCTTAGTCAAGCCACAGTACACTAGGAGAACAAAATACATAATACATGAGAAAAAAGTGTTCATGGCCTTGAGAAAACATTTTAGTCACCTTCTAGAAGCACATAGCTATGAAATAAAAGCAACGGCAGCAAGCCACATTGTTACGTTCGTAGAAAAAAATGTGTGGAAATTCACTTTAACTTGGATGAAGTATTCTTGGTGTTATGAACGAATCCTCATCTACGAGGGTGAACCAACCATAGTCCAATTCTACTGTTTAGCATTTCTTAAACCAGAAACATGCTCTCAGATGATAAAGTGAATTGTATCTGCAGACACGGGAAAATGGGCTGTCTAATTACACAAGATCAGATCACTAGCAGCAGAACACATTGAATGAGATACATGTAGTTGAGCCAAGTAAAAATCTTTGCTGCGCATCAGTTCCATCTCAGAAATTGTCACCCCGTCACATACTGGTCTCCACAGCCAATAGTACAGTGGGTGATTATCAGCCATTGCATAGAGTAGATACACTCTCTACACCTGTTGACAAATTGGAAAGCTGTCACAGATTAGTAGCGTCACCTGAATCATAGGCATACCAAAATTGAATATGCTAGATCTTTATGATGCAACTCAAACTAGCACAATATATTCATATTCTTTGGCACAAATTACACCAGAGATTGTGCTGGTTATATGATAGTAAAATTCCAATATAATTATAACTTTACTCATTAAAATATCACTCAATAAAAAGATAAACCCACTCAATAGAGTGATATCTACTCTCAGTAGAAGGCAGTAATTAAATGATAGTTAGTTAATCATCATCACTGCAAACAGGACACGTCTATAGTTGTTTAAATATCTCCCTGAGTGCATCTGCCATTACACTTCTGCTGACAGTACCGGTCTTATGCTGGTTGACCATCATTCTTCTACGCCCTCCAAAATGCTCACTTCTCGCAACACCGTCATTGAAAAGGAATCATCATCCACACTAGTCTCACTCTTGTGTGCTATATCTCTTAAGGAGTTCAAAATGTCGCTCGATCCAATTAAATGATAATCTCACTGAATAAATTTAATGATGCAGTATGTACTGGTATTTCAATCTTGCCCTCAGTCATCTGCATGCAATATGAAAATGATAACCTCACTTTAAAAAATGGGCACTTTATAAAAGGTCATAAGTTCATTCAGTAAAATGTAGTATAAAATGTTCACCTCATTCTATGAAATTCAGAACAAATTGTTCTAAAATGTAGAACTTTCATCCTTAGAATTCATCACAGCACTCCTTCAGAATGTTGGTGCACACATTGACCCAGTCAAAGTTATCAGTAGGATTCAGATGAGCATGAAGATTCCAGGTCTTCGGGATTCACTAGTGAAGATACTTCAAGATTACAATCTACAGGTCAGAACATCTTGTATGGTATAAATTAATATAAATAATTTACTGTGTACAAGTGCTATTAACTCATCCCGCCTGTAAAAACGATACAACATAGCAGATGTTATCCACGATTATTTGTTGTTGAAGATATGCCATCTAAATTTGCTTTGTTTAAATTGTAAATTATAAGTATTAACTTATTTAATATTATATTTATATATATATATATATATATTTAACATTATATATATATATATATATATATATATATATATATATATATATATATATATATATATATATATATATATATATATATATATATATATATATATATATATATATATATAATAAACTAACAACTACATATATATATATATGTAGTTGTTAGTTTCTTAATTGCAATTTTTATTTTAAGCTGTCACTGAGAGATGGATGCTGGAAGATTCTTGTAGCTGACAGTTTCAACCTGATGGAAAGATTAGTCAAGACACAGAAAAGGGGTATCTTTGTTGATGGTAAGCAGGATTTACATGATATCCTTGCTGTAGCACATTAAATATCAGCCAATAAGATCCTCATGATGATGTTGATGGTACTGTTCATGATAGAACCATGATAGATAGGGAGTATGAGTTTGTCATCTTTCTTGTTCTCTATTCCAGTAAGTGAAGTTTTACTTTCAACTTTCTCTAGTATTCTTTTTTAATGGGAAAGTTTTTCAACTTTTTTCAAACCTGGATGATTGCTTTACTGAATGTGGCTGTAGAGTGCAGTGCCATGAGGTGTGCTATGATTGTTTTTGTGAATGTGGCTGTAGAGTGCAGTGCCACAAGGTATGCTATGGCTGTTTGACTGAATGTTGCCATAGAGTGCAGTGCCACAAGGTATGCTATGCCTTTCTTTCAATTTCAAGACTTGCTGCACATAAAAAGTTGATTTACTTCAAAACAGCTCCGTTTGTTCTGTGCAGTTTCTTTAACGTGTTTTATCATAGCAGAGATCATGGAATCTAAATTCCAACCTTGTTAGTTGCCTCTTATGACATGTATGGCAGAAGGCAGTGTAACTATTCTGTGGTAGCGCACAGGCATTCAATCCTCATAGAATATAACCATTGTGACTTGATATAACATGGTGATGTAGGCTGATTGCTCAATGTCCCACTCGTAGAAATGATTGTTGACATAGATACAGCTTTTCACATCAAAGATGCTGTGACCACCTGATGCCCACGGTTTGCGCTGATAGTTAACTTCTATAACTATGGTTCTCATGTACAAAATGTCCGTAACAACACCTTTTGGAGGTGAGATTTTTGCCCACAGATTTTCTATGCATTCTATGTCTGTCTGGTTGTATATTCAGGTATCTCCTTTTTTTTCTTCCTTACCATGTTTTATTTGTTTAATCCTGATAAACCACACCAAGAGTCTGCGAAAGATGATGGAAAAATATCTCTACCTTGAATGGATCGGGACCCTTTCCAATATATCAGTTACAGCGACAGCCTATGCAAACTGACATTGTATGCACGATCAAAACAACACTAACTCCGATATATAAACCACACCAAGGGTCAGCGAAATTTGATGCAAAATATCTCTAGAATGGATCTGAGCCCTGCCCAATGTCCCAGTTATAGCCATAGCCCATGCAAACTGACATTTCATGCACGTTCAGAACAACACTAAACTCTGATACATTGACAGTAAAGTTAATCAAACTCGGGACGAATCTATAAACATACTTTAACAGTATATATTCTCAACAAGTAAATATGTTTTCTCCACATCAGATTTTATTTTATATTCATTACAACTAAATAGTGAAAGATTTTTAAAAACTAAATCATGATTTTATGCGAAATGGAATTATTTTCTTAATCAGATAAAATCTTTTGAAATGATGGCCATTTTTGAATATTTTTTTTCCAATGCTGAATTTCTTAGTTTGCGGACATTGTTTCCCAGCTCCAGATAGCTGAAGATGTGGTGCAGTAGTTGTTTGTTGTGTAAATGCATAAAGAAAAGGATCTATCATGAATATAGTTGAATAGAGTCCGTTCAGGTTAGTGATTTCTGACGTCACAACTTTCCGAAAGTTGTTGAAACATTAGGCCTAGCCTAGCAGATAAAGTACATGGGATTGGCATGTATCATTTTCTTTCAAAAATTATATATTTATGAACATGTTAGATTGGTAGTGAAATGACATCAGAAATAGGCATTTTCATTTAGCGCCATTTCCACAAGTATATCAAAGCTGAAACATTATGCCCAGATCTAATGTAGAATGACCAACATTGTAAGAAACATCTACATGTTTTCACAGGCGATATTATGTTAGTTTGGTTATGTAACCACATAAATGCAATAGACTAAGTATGTTAGAAGGACTGTATCATGGTTGCCATACAAAGGAAAAGTATAGGTGGGTCAAGACATATTTGATACGAAATATATGAGAATATGATGATGTACTAGTCACCGGAAAGATGGCTACTTTCTCATGACACACAATGGACCAAGAGTATACCAAAATTATAGTGAAATTGTAAGCTCTGCTATAGTTAAGCAAAAGTTGAGAGAAAGATTAAAGTTAGATGTAATGGCTGCGATACATATTTATGTTTCCATGTTTGGAGAAACTTTCTTTCAGAATATCACAGTGACTAAAAATTTCTTGCATAACATCCATTTATCTCCAAATTTTTATTTATTTATCACAGTTGAAACAATACACAAATACACTAACATCACGTTAGCATTTTACATTAATATACTGAGTAATGCATGAATTAATCCTATAATCATCTTATGTGCTGTTTACATAATTTAAAATATATCTAGTTGAAAATAATTTGTTTTTGAAATAATTCTGCAAAAAGTCATGCAACATAAACAATTTTTTAAATATGTGCTGTGCATAAATCTATTGATATGTTTGTTACATTTTCAGATATGTGTTTTTATAAATGGATCACATGTAATAAAAACTAAACTTTGCATGTTTTTCTTGTTATACTTATGTTTTTGGTTCTTTGTGTGTCATTTACAAACCTTTACCAGAGTTTTAAAATAATAATTTATCATATTTTATTAAATTCTAAACTAAACACTGCATGTAAGAATACAGTTTTGCTCAGGATACATAGAGCACTGTGTCCTACTAAACAAAATGACGTGTGATACATTGCATTATCATTTCATTTTATTTTTTATTTTTTTTATAAAATTGTAACAAAATACCTTGTAGAATGTTTTTGAAGGGGAAAATGCTATGTCTAAAGTGTTAATGAGAAATTTACTACTGTTTATAATCTGAAATGACAGACAATGTTGTGTAGTAAAATAGAAAAGTAAGAAAAATTGAAAGTGTCATGTATTCAATTTTTTTCCTCAGGAAATCAACTGTGTCCAGTATGCAACCAGAGGTTGACTGTCAATTGTATGTATTTCATTTATTTATTATTTTTAATAATTATTAGATATAACATCTTGTCTACGTTACTTTTTTGTTTTTTTCATGTTATGTTTCTCCAGATTTGCTTCTCAGTCTTTACATCATATTCTGGTCCTGTCACATTTGTTGCACAATCAAAGTGAAACATTGAAAAAAAAAATGATGTTTTTTTTACTCAGGGTATACCTAAAGTACCAGTATTGGACATTGACATCTTCACACAAGAGTCAATAACATTTGAAATGAAATGCATGAGAAAGACTGTCAGTGTTACAAGATTAGACAGGTTATGAAATAATGACATCATAAATAGAATAGGCTTTATATCATGCATTAAATACATAGAGAAATAGCAAATACAGCGTATACAGAACACTCCATCTCCCTACAAGTACATATAGTAAAGCATGATTATGTTACAGAGCCAGAGCAAAACCAACAAAAACGATGGATAGATAATATTAAAGACAATCTGAAAAAATATGAATATAGTTCATCTGAGGCAACACATGTGACCTTGGAACAAAAGCTAAAGCTTCCATCCCTATTCTTGATAGCAGTGGAATCAATAGAATCGTCTACCTTGGGCAAGACACTAGATAGGACTTATAATTAATCATTATGTAAATATATTGGAGTGAGCTGGCTGAAAAGAATATTCACAGCACCATAGTAAACAAAATAAGTACTAGATAATGCAGAAACCAATAATTGTACCCATATGGAAAGACAAGGGCAACAGAAGAGAGTGTGAGACATACAGAGGCATGTCTTTACTCAACCAAATAGGAAAGATATATGCAAAAAACATAGAGCAGAGAGTAAGATCGATAATAGAACCCTAGCTAAATAAGACACAATTTGGTTTCAGGAAAGGTATGGGATACATAGACGCAATATTTGTGCTACGCCAGCTGAGCGAAACTTGAATATGTTCAACAACTAAATATCACCTTCATCGACCAAGAAGAGACATTTGACAGAGTTGACAGAAAAATGGTGTCAAATATTGGAGAACTATCGACTGCATGGACAATTTCTAGACAACATAAAAGCTTTATACAAAATCTACTTATTGACACTTGGAAACAAATAAAAAGACTAAAACAACTGTCTATACTGGATATATCCGAAAAGGAAGATGACAAGCACCATCTCCCGCAAGAGAGAGAGAACTAGAAATCAAATACATCGGACAACTCCCTTGTGAGAACTTGCACCAATCAACAATCCAAACAAAATTATTAGATAAAACAGCTAATATGGGAATACTACCAATAATCCTGAGGATATGTGCCCTAGAAACTATAAACGCCTACCCATCATCAGCAATCAAGGTCTACACTAATGGGTCTGCTTTCAAGGCCACCTGTTTTGCAGGATATGGCATCCATATACGAAACCTTGATGGATCTGCCTGCACTTTCTGTGACTTAAGGTGAAAATTGCTCAAATTATGAAGTAGAGGCCATCAAGACAGCCATTGAGTTAATACATCAACAGTTTTTTTGGGGATGTAGTTAATCGAGTACAGAAAACCTTTTTGCTTGAGTTGCAAGGTGATTCAGTGCCGCTAGAACGGACCTGCTTCAATTTCCCTCAGCATTAAGAAAAATTGAAACAAGAAATCATAAAGTTAATGCTCTGACTTACCAGCTGTCGCCAATACTCAAACACCCATCAATCTGCATGGCTACAAAACAACAGTTGATAAACAGTATTTTTTATACCAACTCTGTGTTACTAATGTTAAACATAGCCCTTGACACTAGTGAAAATGATCACAGTGTGTGAAATGAGATGTTTGAGAAAAGCTATAAATGTCACCAGAAGACACTGACAGAGATATTAGGATATCAGGAAAGTAATAAAGACCATCTCAAGTCAAGACTATATCAACAGACAGCAAACCAGGTAGTTTTGCCACCTCATAAGAGTGGAACCAACACAACCAATCCTTTGTGCATACAACAGCAGAAGATCAGACTACAAGGCACAAGGAAGATAAAGAACTAAATGGTTAAAGAGACCTAGAATAAGATGGGTAGAAACAACCAAAGAAACATTGAAAAGACATGGGCAACCCAAATGACCACAGACAAAGAACTAGGACTTCCCCCCACTGCGCTTAATGGCACAAGTGTAAATGACATTAGATAGACTCAGTATATATCAGTTGGTAGTGTTCAAGCACTTATCTATTAGCTCAGGTGACCAATGTTCCCCCTTAACTGCCCAGGTGTGACCGTGCACCACACAACAGGTAGCAACACAACGACATTGAAGACTCCATGCAGAAAATATAGAACTGCAGACCCAAAAAAGGTCCTTAAGTAATTGACTAATTCAGTTTTTTAACTGCACAAACCACCATCTGAATCATGCATGCCATAAATATTTTATTTAGAATGTAGACTGAGACATGTGAATTTTCTTCAACTTAAAATAGTATGTGTAAATATTGTGTAGTACATTGACTATAATCATCTATAACAGGGGAGGGGAAAATACAGACTGCCATGCCAGTTTTATTTGCCTGTCAGGCTGATTTAAAATCACTTTTTGAACTGGCCCCTAAACTCAGAAAATAAATCATGAGTATATACGTTAAATCTCATTGCCTATTTATGATATTGGAAACAAAGTGTTGGTGGAAAGACAGTGTTAGTCCCTTGATTGACAAGATAAAAGCTAAATACAAATTATTATCTTAGACAACTGATTGAATGGTTTGTGTTTCAGACTTACGCTTTGCTAGTAACCTGAATGTCTTCCACTGTCGTCATGCATTCCATGAGGACTGCTTGCCTGCTTTCATTGTAAGTACGAAAATCTACATGATCTTTAATTTGTGTGTGGTCATCCGATAAATCAAACATAATCTGACAGCTTTAGAACTTGCATACCAAAAAGCATGTTTACAATCTATATATAATAATACTCTTTGCCAGCATTCCACACATCCCATATTCTACATATGAAAAGTAAACAATTCAGTAAAGTGCTATGTGTGAAATAAGTGTACAGTCACTTGAAACTAGTTGGTTGTCAGATCATTATCATCATAATCATTCCACACAGGACATGTCCATAAGTGCTCTGATCTCTCCCTCAGTATATCTACAATTATACAATGACTAACTGTTCCATTTCTCTGTTGGGTGACAAACTTTCAAATAATTCAAGTACCATAGATGATCATACATCTTCACAGCTCTGCCTTTTGTATTATGTTTGTGACTTTCTCCATTCCATGCTGAAACTCCATACATCTTCACAGCTCTGCCTGTTGTATTATGTTTGTGACTTTCTCCATTCCATGCTGAAACTCCATACATCTTCACAGCTCTGCCTGTTGTATTATGTTTGTGACTTTCTCCATTCCATGCTGAAACTCCATACATCTTCACAGCTCTGCCTGTTGTATTATGTTTGTGACTTTCTCCATTCCATGCTGAAACTCCATACATCTTCACAGCTCTGCCTGTTGTATTATGTTTGTGACTTTCTCCATTCCATGCTGAAACTCCATACATCTTCACAGCTCTGCCTGTTGTATTATGTTTGTGACTTTCTCCAATCCATGCTGAAACTCCATACATCTTCACAGCTCTGCCTGTTGTATTATGTTTGTGACTTTCTCCATTCCATGCTGAAACTCCATACAGCAGCTGATTTCTTTTTTTCTTCTGTCTCTTGACTTAATTTTAGTATTCTTAGCTGTCCATGATATTTTCATCATCTCTTTTTGAAACCCCATCTTTAGTAGCTCCCTATTCATTCTTCATTGTAATTTTTTTTGACAACCCATGCTTCACACCCATCGGAAACATAGATTAGATTTCAATGAATATCCTATCACTCAAATTCATATATGCATTCACAGTGCTCCATTGTACAGAATCTTTGTGATTTTTGTAAAAGGTCAATTTGATTTTAAAATATCTATACCACAATAGAATTAGTAGGGATTCAAACCCAGTGCACTCAGTTTTGCTGCGAAAATATATTATACATGACACAGTGCATGTATTGGCATAATTACATATGAACTCTATTCAGTTATCTTGATTTAGTCATTATGACTGTGATGACTTCTTAGCTTTAAGATTGACATGACCTCAGCAACCGTAGTTTGGCTTTCATTGAATATTGTGGGGAAAATATCTTGCTGACCATGAGAACCTAAGTTATTTGTCCGCTGACCAAGTTACCCAGATTTCAAGTTCTCTCTTTGCTTGTGGTGTGCAAAGAAAACAATGTAAGATCCACCATGAGTTATGGTTCATGGTCTCGGAAGGTCAAGAAATACTGCAACCATATGATGTAATTCTGATACATAACTACTTAATTATGAACAGGTCAGAACAAGTTGTCATTCATAATTCAATTACCCCCCCCCCAGGTACCTTTACTTTTACCATGCTAATCAACAGTAATTTTTCTGTGTACTGAGCTCTCTACCAAATTCCAGTAAATCCTGAACCCTGCAAGGGCTAGATAAAATATGTCATATTTGGATGTGCATTGACTGAGATATATACTGTAGTGTTTCCTGTGATGTCAGTGAGATATTAGAATCTATCTGGATCTTCAGTATGATCATTCTTCCCCACAAAAACCAACTTAGATCACTAAATAATTCATGCTCGAAGGATGATGACTGAATACCATAGCACATTTTGTACATAGGACTGGCTTCTGACTAGAGAACTATGGATGCTCTTGTAGTAAACAACAGCTCATATAAAACTCTGTATTAGTGCTAAACCCATTTTTTTCTAAGAATTGACGGAATAGCATCATTATTATCAACATTATACAATTTATATTTTAGTAGTATTGAAATGTATTGTTGATTTTCTTAAAATTCATTTATCTGTTTCAGACAAACTGCATTATCTGTAACTCTGTCAAGAAAGATCGGAGGCCAGGAAGCAGAGAACATTATATAAAATAATCTTTAGTATCTTCTCTATTATCTTAATATAATTTTGAGCATTAAATTTATAGTCTTGTGAATGGTTTATAATGTAAAGTGCTAGTCTACACTTGTTAGCTCCTAAACTGGACAAAATTGTACAAGTAATTACATTGAATTACTTGGTGTATGTAGGTAGATATGTCACCTGTTCGTTAAACTCAAATGTTATACCTAGATATCAGTAAGGTATTATAAATTATTGTATGTTAAATTTATGATGGATTAACCTGCATGTTAATATATTCTGAAAGTGGATCACAGAGTAGCAATATTATGACATGCTATACATGTTGTAGGTGGTGACCAATCAATAATAGTTAATAATTGCATTAAAATTGTAATCCGAATGATGAAACTAGGAAAAGGGCAATGAAGTTTTGCTAATCATTCAATCAATCAATCAAGTGCAATGGCATAGGCGATCATGTTTCTCCACGATTCTCTGTCTCTTGTGTTGTCAATAAGCTCCGTTGGTGAGCTTCTACCATGCCACAATACAAGTCCATCTAGTAACATTTCTCTTTGTTGTTCTCTATCTCTTCTCCCCTTGATCTTTCCAGTAGTTATTAAGTGTTTAAGCTGTGTTCTTATCAGCACATGCCCTAGAAACCTTGACTGTCTGCCTCTAATGTTTGATATGATTGATATTTTTACACCAGCATCATTGGTAACACATAAATTAAATTAATATATGAAGGTGGACAGTGCTATTTCTTACTCCTGTGTTTTGTTGTGTTCTTGATTAAAAATCTTTAGGTTAAACATCAATATTTGTGTGTTACTAGTGATTAGCAAAACTTTCAGAGTTGACTAAGATGGTTTGAGGGTGATTTTGACAATTCCGTCTCAAATAAGTGCCAAAGTCATTGTGAAGTGAGATAAAAGGGAAGCAAAATTTATCTAAACTGTAAACTATATCCTGTAAACTAGATCCAGATTATGTTAAAAAAATTAATGTAGATGACAATAGAGGAGGGGGGACATTTTTAATTCTTTCTGTGTCTGTTGGAAAAGGACGCAGTTGTGGATGCGTAGTTCTCAATGAGAGATTGGAAACATTTGGAAGACAGTAGAGGGGAACAATTAAGATGCAGGGGAGAACAATATACAATCAGTGAGCTATAACTATTAGTTACTACTCTTTGGTATCAGTTGAAAGAGGTGGATGCCCTGTTGAATGCTAAGAGTGTTTACCATTATCAGTTCAGCAAATCACTGATCATTTCAATATCTGTTAGCATATCATTGCTTTGTATGGTGTGTATTGCACTGTTCCTAACCATGTAAAGTATGGCGTAGAAAGTATAATGAATAAATTACATTTGTAAAAATTTAACTTAGTTTTCCTTGATTAGTTCAGAAATTATTTGTAGGAATGATGAGTTATATAGGTATATTAAGTTCAATTTCAGACAAGGTTTCTTCTATATCTGTCCATCATAAAATTACAGGGTTAATAGGTTCAATGACTAGAAAGATTTCCATAGGTCATTCATGGAGGTGGAAGAAGTGTCATCTTGATACTCCATATTACTTGATGTGTAGGCATGTTAAACTGCGAACCAGAAGAAGATACTCCATAATAATTGAAGCATATCCTGTACATGGCATTCTATTAAACTATTGATGAATTTTGAGATGCTACTAATACCCTCAATCATATCACCAGTATAATGTGGGCGGTCAGCGTTCGAACCACCTAATTTGATGAGTTGGGTTTGCAAGGTGAGCTCATTATGAACTCTGTTACTGTGCCCTTGATACACCACATTGCATAACATGTTACGGTACATTTCTTAATTTTTTATGATTAACATTACTTCTTCTTCTTCTTTCTGTCCTCATGTACCTTTCGGTGTTGAGGGGAGAGTGAGTGTACGGTCTTTTGCCCTTCTATTTGCCTCTTCCGCTGTTATATTTCCGAGTGTCTCTAATACACTATCTATTCACCTTTTATGAGGGCGTCCAATAGGTCGACTGTTTTCGTATCGTTTGTTATCAATTAACATTACTCAATGGTGAAATATGATTGCATTTTTATTTGTTTAGTTTAGGTCAAATTATGGTAGTTTTACAATTGACAGCTAGCTGTAAAGATTAGTTGTGTATTGTTTGTATGGACCCATTTAATTTATGTATTTTTCATGTCCTGCATATGGTTGGTTGGTTGGTTGGTTGCTGATCCAGCGGTCCATGGACTCATGCCATTTGACCCAATGCAATTAAACTGGCATTATATGGCTAGGGAGTCTGTGGATTGTCGACCCACCCCGGGCCAGAGCCAGAAAATAACTATCACACCACCAGGAAGGTAGGTTTCAACCTATGCACTGCTCCAAGCCACTGCAACCAAGATAGGATTCACTGTGCTCATTCCCCACCACCAATTGACTACTGGTTACACTGAACTTCTCTATTGCTCCAGGCATGCAACCAAATGTTCAAGTCAAAAGGATTGTCACGTCCTGAGTAACTGTGCCTCTATGATGGTCCTCAGCCATAGGAAAACATTGCTGTCAGTTTCCTCATCCCCAATGCTGTGCAGATAATCTCTGGCTCTCTCCCAACCACAGCGGGTGCATATATACATAAAAACACATTGTAATAACAAAATAAAAGCATAATTGTATAGATGACATGCCATGAAGCTTCTATAAGACGATAACCTCAATATAATGGCATGTCATCTACTATGGTTTTCTGTTTTATGGGTGGTTAGTCTATTGAGCCATTGGTGAGACCGACAGACGCAACCACATGCGTATGTCCTGCATATCATATATGAATATTTTAGAATGAATTTTTTAATATGCCTAGTGTATAATTAGGAGATTGTTAGCTCTGTGGCTAGTACACTGTCTTCTTATTCAAGAGGTCCAAAGTTTGATTTCCAGTTGAACTGGAAACATTTAGACCACTAATGTCTCCAAAAAATAAAAATAATAGATACCAAATTTCAACATCTGCAAGATATAATTTACTGGAAAACCACCCTCTAATCTAACAGAACAAAATAATTCCACTCCAAAACAAAGCTGAAAAGAACCCGTTTTATTATTGAGATACACACACTCAGAGGAAAATACAGCCAACAAATTTCCTTCAAAATAAAAACTATTATACATTCAGCCAATGTCCTCTTTTTCGTTCTAAATCCCAACAAGAATAAAAGACATGAGTTATGACTGCAGGTTGTCATCAGAGCAGTCTGGACAAGGCCATAGGTGCTCTGATCCCCATTTCAATAAATCTTGAGAACGGCCATGATTAATACTTTTGAAAATCTTCTGAGTTCCCACTGCATTAACTATGCAAGATTCATCCATTGATGTACACATTGACACTGACCATGCTCGTCAGTGTATTGCCTCGCTCATTATCGCCAACACCATCATGTAATGGCATGAATATAAAGGTAATATTTCTGGTCATAAATTGTGTCCATAACTCCACCCATCGACGACTATAGCTTGAACTTTGTGGATTATGTTCCTTGAGTCACTAAGTATGCAGTCATGAGAATAGATCTGTGACATTAGCCATGACAGTGCCTTCATCACAACTTTTATCCCTATAGTGAGACTACTCGTGGTTGTTGTAAATTTACAGCTGGATTCTTTGACAGTTGTCCCACCGGTATATACGGAAAAAATCCATTGGTATTATCATCAATAAGTGCCCTGCATTCATCCGCCCCCCTATCCATAGCACTGCTGTTCCGCATGTCCTACTCTGATGCCTTTCCCTTCTCCAGTCGAATCCCAAGATGTGGGAAGTGTTCAGCGACCCCCATCTGGTTGCTTACAGATGTGACAAGAACCTCAAGGATCTACTGGTTCGAAGTCATCTCCAGCTTGATGTCCCCAATCAATTTGGCACCATCAGCTGCAAATGTATAAGATGTTACACTTGTATTTATATCACCCAGACCATGTCTGTCACATTCCCAAAAGACACCTTCACCATTGCAAAGAGTTTCTTGTGTGTCCCACAACATGATTTTTGCCATCATCCCAAGCATTGCACCATGACTTATATAGGTGAGTCTGAAAGGAGGCATGTGGACCAATTCTGTGAACACGTGTACAACATAAAAAACCATTTGGGTTATCCTGTTGATAACAACTTCAATGATACAGGCCCAGGACATTATGAGGATGGCCATTAACTCATGCTTCTCTGACAATCAGATCATCATGTGCTTGAGAGCTGCTCTCTATATATATATATATATATATATATATATATATATATATATATATATATATATATATATATATATATATTTGGCACACTTTAACGTTTCGAGATCAATGCCTGCCAATCATATGGGTGACATCATGTTGTTCCCTCATTTCTCTGTTTGGTTGTGTTTTGTATATTCTTTGTGTGTTGTTTCATTTCTGACTTATGGTAGTTTCAACCCTTCTGTGTAATCTCCACATTATATTTAGCTCTGCCATGTGAACATCAATAGTATTGTTCTTGCTTGTCGTTTCTTGTTGTGTATGTAGTTTTGATAAAGGCCTTTTGGTTAAAACATTGATTTGTGTGTGTTAAGTATGCTTCTAATTATTAGCAAAACTTCATTACCTTGTTCCAAGGTTTGCCTGTTGAATTTAAGTTTTGCACAGTGAGTATATATTATCTATCTCTCTGTAAGGTTTCTTGGATTGTCTCCACGCATCTAGTTCTTAATCTTCCTCATGCAGTGTAGCTCAATCTTCTACTGTTGAATGCACTGTAGTATGAAGTGGAAGACCTAGTTGTACAGAAATGAAACAATTGGAAGCTCCATAGACATGAGATAAAATTTAACTCACCCATGCAATCAAAAATTATGATACCATCCTTCAGCTTGGAAAAAAGAAACAATAATTTTTAGATTAAGAACAGGCTACAACAGACTCAAACAACATATTGTTGACTAATATGTACTCCTGTGGATAATCTGCAGAAAACACAACATATTCTACAGAAATGCTCACCATACATCAAAAGAAGAAAACTGGCTAGATATAACTTCTGACGGGCAAGTTCTATGACACTTCCTAAGAGTTGGTGACCACAATGCAGTTCATTGAAGAAATCCATGTCAGTGTATGACAGTGTACCACCCAACTAATATCAAAGTATAAATACCACTACAATAGCCTACAAGCCTCTGAGAAGGTGGTAGTCTGCGTAAAGTAATTTGCATTGAACAAATAAATGCTAGGGATAAAAAATATAAAATGAATTCACTTCCCATTTCACCATACATAGAAATAAAAAGAGGTGTAAGACAAGTATGTGTTTTATCACCCAGCTATTTAACATCTACACAGAGAATATTTTTAGACATATAGAAGGAATGCCAGTACTCAAGATCAGTGGGAAAATGATAACCAACCTGTGACATGCAGTTAACACTGTTCTTTTTGCAGAAAGTGAACAGGAACTACAAAGATCAAGTCGATAAATCAAGTAAAGAGTATAGACTAGATATGTGTGTATCATGTAACATATGCTCTCCAGAACGTTGTCTTCCCAATAAACTCCCTGACCCTCTCTGTTTTGGATCATGCGGCTTGTGTTGTCCAATGATGAATTCATATTATCATTAATGTTGTCAGTCCTTTGTCTTGATCTGCCCATCTCCTCAACCCAGGTGCAAGATATAAATATCCAAAAAACAAAAACCATGATAATCAGCAAAAATACAGAACGGGTGCCAAACATAAAAAATACATGGAGAGATACTACATGTAGAATATTACCAATATCTCGAACACATAATCATAAATGATTGAAGATGTGGACCAGAAGTTAAAAAGAGAATAGAAATAGCTAAAAGTACTTTCAATGACATGAGAAATATTGACATCTAAACAAATTACAAACAAGCTAAAAATGAGAATTATAAAATGCTACCTCTATTCTATAATGATGTATGGCTCAGAAACATTGACAATGAACAAACAACTTGAAGACAGAATTGATACCTTTGAGATGAAGATATATAGAAGAATAGAGAGAACTTCATGGAAATGCAAGAAAATGAACAAAGATGTTCTAACAACACTTCGTATGAAAAAAAAACCATTAAGGAAATAAAAGTTCAAACAAATAAAATATTTTGTACATATTAAAAGACATGACGCCTTGTTGAAGACCTTACTTGAGGGTAGAATCAAGGTTAGGTGAACAAGAGGTAGACAGAGATATAAGTGGGAGAGAAACATCATGAGATGGACAGGTTTTAGTCTAACAGAATGCACCACTAAGGCAAAAGACGGCACTTAATAATGATGAGAGATGCAGCCGAAACATTTGAGAAGAGTGAAAACTTATTCCTTTGGTGATTGCAACAGCAACAAATAAACACACCAAATATTTAAAGAATAAATTAGAAAAATTCAAGTAAACAACAAAACTATTACAAAGATCAGCTTCATGATTTATATTATAAACATTATTTATTAAATACAATATGTAAATAATACATGTGGCATGAATTAAAAGGTTATTGTTCCATAATATTAATTTTGTCATTTTTTTATATCCCACAAATATTATTAGTTTTTGCATCTCATCTATTTAAAAAAAAAAAAGATAAATCATGATATAAACTATGATCAACGGAACAATATAAATTTAAAGTGGAATGTTATGTAATTTTGCTACAAACTGGAACAAGGCATATGACATATTTAAAAAATATATTAGACCATTGTAATTCATTCTGGAATGTCCTCTTGAACTATTTGGGTACCTTGACAACAGCAGATGAAGATGTATTAAAGAAGTCACATGTAGAATACACAGACAAAAGCAAAAAATTCCGTAAGATGAACATCCTATGTAATATATCTTTATCAACTGCATTGAGAATGAGAGTTTGTAAAAGCTATAGTGGAATCCCTCTATAGCGCATCCTTTTATAACACATTTCCCTATATAACAACATTTTTCAAAACCCCAATTTATCTTTATTCTATATTGTTTGTACTGTATATAGCAAATTTCTGATATTACATGCATATTTTGTCAGTCTGGATCATGTTGTTATAATGGGATTTGACAGTATAGAGCCAATTTTGATCGATAATCAGCAGACTAGTAAGAATTATTTGGAAGCAGTAGCGTCATTGAAAATTCATAAATTACAACAACCACAGCTTGGCAAATGTTGTTTTATTCACAGAGACTATTGTATGTATCCGCCCCAATGCACATAGGAAGTAAGAGCAAGTTGCTCGCAGTTCTTGGAGATAGTGACCAAAAAAACTTTGAGAAAGGAATGCTTATGAGAATGTGTTTTTTGCAGTTAGATCACAGTTTTGTTGCAGTTATCTGTTAGATTACAGCTTTGCTGCATTACCTATTACCCATGTCTTGGTAGTATGTGGAACTGGCATATATTTTTCTATTGTTACATGTAAATGTAGGCTACATACATATTATTTTCATATACAACAAGTTTTTATTGCAAGTACACATTTACACATTTTTGCATTTATATACCAGTATATACACATCTACACATTATTACAGACATGTGCCATACATATTTGTTAATCGTTTTAATACAAAAGATGTATTTGTTCATTACTACTTGCATATTTGTAAGTTATTGAATGCAATATGTACACAAATATTCATTATTACATACATTTGTACACATATTGCTAGTATTGCATGCAACATTTGCATACTTGTTTATCATTACATATAACATAAATATGTATCAATTAGTACATACAATATATACATTTCTTTCTACTCTGACATGTTTACATATAATGTACAGACCCCCTCTGAGTAGAAGGCTTCCTCTCAAGGCATTGTATCCTATAGTGAATAGTGAGTTGAAGTTTTCTGTGTGTGAAAGAAAGTTTTGGAGAAACCACCCCTATGCACATCGAATTAAGTGATAATCGCTTATAATTTCTGGAGATCGAAACTACAACATCTATTACACAATATCTTTCTTCTTCAGTGTTCATTCTCAAACTCCTGATGAATCTCTCTTGTAGCAGGACAATGATCTTACTATATTTCCAGCACGATGTAGTACAAGAATGGAAATACGCTGTTGCCGTTTTATTTGCACCAATGGTCTGACATGTCCGATTTCGGTTGGGTGCAATATAATATGGACTGCAATATTTAGATAGTTTTATGGAAAGGGTTTCACTTTGTTTTTGTGATTCCCTGAGTTAGCAGATAACTAAGATCCGAAATTACCTCCCCATAGTGCAACTAGGAAACAGACATACAACAGCTCATTTGGTGTTCTTTGACTAACACTTATAGGGATCCATCCAGGACTGTGGAGGGGCTTAAGATGGAATGAGAAATGATATCAATGAAACAAGCAATGTCTTTGACACCTTTAAATTGACAGCACTGTTGTTGCCACACAGTTCTGAGGTGACACTTGGACTCCTATAATATTTATTGTTTCAAAGGTATGGGTTTATTTGGGGGGTGTTTAATGTATGCATGCTTAGCTGGTTAAGCACACTCCTCAATTTGCCCCATAGGTACTCAATTTTACTTGCATTCTCTAAATAATAGCAGAGATGTATTTTGCGAAGCAGTATCACATCCAACAGGTAATCACTAAGAAATCTCTGCATATCTTGCCTTGGATAGATTCTATCTGCACTCTCCTTGCAGCTAAGACAAGCATGTCCTTGAAAGTGGATCTGTAAGGCTGAAGATTGGAATACAGACGCCACTTACTCATACTGAAAACTTGTCATTTTTTATTTTTTGAAGCAGGGATTGAGAATTGCAAGTAACAATTATCCTATTAAATGGGCAGCAGAGCAGGCTACAACTGCTCAATAATCTTACCATGAATAATAGACAAGATCAGATTGAAAGCTTTTATTTTCAACAAAATCTTTTCTCCTTTTATATGAGAAAAGAATGGAGATTAATGTAAGAACAGATTTGTAATGTTTACGTTTGAAAAATGTGCTTGTTGCTGATACAATGTGCTTATACAATTATTGTTGCATATAGTAGTAATTTCAGCAAATAATAATTATGATATAAATAAATGTAGTAATGAAATAAGATTATAGGCCTATGTAAACAAAGATAACACAGCAAGAAAGTAAAGAAAATAAACAAAACATGTGAATAAAATTAAATTCTGAAATATAGTTCTGCAAATGTCACTCTATACTGACTGCTATTTTAGTCTGTATTTTTCAGCTCTTATTATTAGTGTTCTAACCTCTGCTTGTAATAGGCAAACATACCTGTCAATGTGTGCAGATCTTGTATTATTAAGAACATACTCAGGTGAATTGAATATGCCATATTGACTTTTAGTATTTAAAAGAAACATACAATGTTGCATGTTTCAGTTAAGCAGGCCCCTTCCGCCACTAAAATATCAACTTTTATGGTTACTTCAAAGTACATTAGGCCTACAGCAAGGTAGGGAAACCTTACAGAGATAAAGGGGTATTTTATTTTCTGTCGAAATAATGACTGTTTTACCATGCCAACATGTTTTCATTGTAACATGTATAGGTTGAATTTTAGCATTTAACTTAGATAAAAAAATAAAATCAATTTGTATTTGAGATCTCACCATTGAGACTGGCATTCTAACTGTTCAATCTAAGAATCTACTGCTTTAGTATTTACCTTTAGTAATGTTATTGATTTTTGTGAGCTGAAATACAGAATGACCATCTGCAAGTTGACAGGTATGTATCATCAGATTTCTTTAGCCTTCTCACTCTTCAGTTGGTGGTTCCAGTCAAACACTAGTCTAGTTCTAATGTAAGAATGTTTCTTTTCTTAAAATTTTCTTCTGTCTTCGTCTTCCTTCAGTATCTGGCCGTTTTTGGTCTTATAAAAGATTTATAAACTGTAGTGGTTAACATACAAATGATTTAACAACCATGCTACAGAGACAATGCATGAAATCTAAACTATTTCTCATATAAATAAATTACCGTCTGCAACTCACAATTATAACCAACATAGACTTCAGTGTTAGGCTGAAATGAGCATGCCTTAGTAAGAGGCTTGAATCCCACATTTAACAAACTCACAATGGACCACTACTGTATCTACACAACAAGGCACTTTTCATAACATATCTACAATTTTGATGAGCAAATAAAATGCCTCCAAAAACAACCAACAATAACAATCAATTGAAAATATAGAAATAACTATCACAGTATACCAAAAGGCATAACATATCACAACTGTTTGATTCATCATAAAAAGTTAATTTTAAGTGGTTATTACGATACCACCTCTACAGAATATTGAGCATTAGGAACAATTTTTGCAAATTTTGTACAAAAATATTGGTTTCTGTAACAGGTAGTTCTATTTTACTGTTGACCTGTCAAAGTCAAAAAGGATTAATAATTATGATGCAGAAATCCAGGCAATTAGCGTTGCAGCTAAAAAACTGCTGAACTCCAACTCTGACCTACAGCCTGTGGTATTCCTGACAGATGCAAGGTCAGTGCTTCAAGCTCTCCAGTCTGGAAAACTAACAGACTTGAAAAAACTACTTAATGAATTGTCTTACCAGTATAGGGTAACCATGCAGTGGATATCCTCTCACTGTGGAATACCAGGAAATGAAAAAGCAGACCAACTGGCTAAGGAAGGTGCTGCTGAAGACCAACCAGATATACCAATCACCTACCATCAGAAAAAACAGATGATCAAGTCAATAAGAAAGCCACAAACACCAACACAAGATGACTATCACATTATGAACAGATCAGAACAAGTTATAATTCTACGTCTCAGAACAGGACTCAACCGACTCCGCAGTCACATGTATACAAAGTTTAAGATTGGCAACACGGCCATGTGTAGATGTGGACAGGCAGCACAGAGTGCCAAACATATACTTCAAGAGTGTTCTGAGCATGAAACGCTGAGGCAGACATATTGGCCAGAGGAAACAACACTGGAATAAAATCTCTATGGGACACTGTATGAACTACAAAAGACAGTGAGTTTTATTCAGGAGACAGAATTACAGATATAGACATGTTTCAAGTGAACGAAAGAAGAAGAAGAAGAAAAAGGATTATTTTGTATTTAGTTAAAAATAACCTTAAAAATTATTTGATTTGACCCCAATTTCTACCTAAATTCTGTATGAAGTATCATCATCAAAGATGTACTTCAAAAGAAAGCTGTTGTCAACAAGAATTGATCAACATCCATCCAACATTGCGCTTTGCTACAAGAAAAAGTTGTCTCCACTAATTCAGCAACTTAGATCTGATTACAAGCATTCTCCACAATGGAGGTTGACTTCAATAGATCTCCAGCAATTTCTTCTGTCTCTGGTGGTATATTTTATCAAATTGTAATGTTTTTCATCTCATGCTGTTTCTTTCCCATTTGCAGCATTATTCAATGCCCTGTACATGTCTCCTTTGCACTAAGATTTTCAACAAAATACACTTCTTTTTATGTGATCTGAATACTTTATTTGTCTTACTATTATTTCTCTCATACACAATGCAGGTCTTAATATTGACCTATCAGAACAACTATTATGCAAGAGTAAATTCTGTAGATAATATGCCATTATAGTGAGACATTCCTCTTGTGAAAACTCCACCTTACCTCATAAGTGCAATTATGTTTCCAATTGTGGTGCAACATTCAGAGAACCCAGCATTGCACATCATGTTTGAGGTGCTAAATGAATTCCAGCTATTAGCTGCTAAAGTCAACACAATGTCTCAGCTATGAACAGGTGGTACAAGAGGTGCGATGAAAAGTAACTGCAGAACATGACAATTCTCTGGTAGAGCCCAGAATCAGGCAAATATGCTAGACCTGCATAATTGGAGCCCTTTTGGATGACGGGGAAATGCATAGTTGGTTGTACCACAAATCTCTGGGAGAAATCTTCAGGCTCTGTACCTTCAGAGTTTGGATGCTATGGACACCACTGTCAGGAAAGGGTGCGTGGCAGAAAAATTGAAGCTCATGATTCCAGCGATGTATTTTGCTGAAGGGTAGAAAAGTACAGAATTTACTCCCTGTTAGTAGGAGGCTTCTCAAAGCATTGCATACTACTAAGAGTTAGTCTTCTGGCTATGAAATAAAACTCTGGAGAAACTTTCCTTCTGCACAAAAGGATACAACATCTTTATTGTTCATAATTCTCAAAGTTCTAAAGAACAAACAAAAGGTTGTAGATCTTTGGTTAAAAAAAATCACTTAAATCTTGAAAGATGATGAAATAAATGATTTAAAGAAAACGTTTAGGTCCAATCCCAGATTGGATGTCTATCTCATATTTCACCAACTTTAAAATGTGAACGAAGTTGGATATTATGCACAGGTTCATTCCAAGTTTATAATGGTGTACACAATTGTCATGTCGTCAATGAAATTATGTCACAAGGACATTGTTGCCACAAAAAAAGGCTAATTGCAGTGGAGATTAAATTATGCAATGATTTAATACTATGACTTTGCATTGCAGAAGAAGGGAAGACCCTAGAGTTTAAGGGGGGGGGTGTTAGGGGTAGGGTTAGACCTAATTCTAACCCAAACATATCCCTCCCTCTCTAAACTCTCTATCTTAAGGGTTATCAATCAAAGCCAGGTTAGCATAAATTCTGCAGCCATTTCACTTATACAAATGATCCGGTAGAGTGACATCACACAAACTACTAAAAAATTGCTATCCGTTACTTAAAAACTATGAACGCAGTAGGCACCTGATCTGGGATTTAACCAAAATTTATGTGCAAATCAATCAGCACTTCTGATCATTTTCAGATTAAATTAATTCAAAAATACATGAGGCCTATAACTTCTGCAATAGATAGGTTATACACTTCACAAGAATCAAAATTTACATTGAAATCTATAGGGCCTATATTATGGTTATCAAAGCAGATAATTTGCTGATAACAAAAATATGTAGCAGAAAAATTAATATCAGCAAAAGTATTGCACTTTTTCTAGAAAACAGGGTTTATGGATAATAATTCAGAGATTGTTATGGATAACTGTCATGACTTAACAAAGGTAAATTTCAGGAGCTATACTGGAACTGATCATACAATATCAAACATGATTCAATAATTGACTGCAAATTGTATATTACCAGACATCAGCTGCTACTTAAATGGATGCGATTGCAGGACATAAAAGGAATAGTGAACAATCTGATGATGTTGTTCATGGAATAAAAAAAGGAATTGATAAATTATTCCAGCAGAAAAAAAAACTCATAAAAGGAATAGGTCTATGTTAACTCTTCATCATCATCATCAGGTGATATGCTGGCTGGCGTAGGTGGTCATGGCTCTCCACAGCTCTCTGTTGACAGTATTATGTATCAAGGTCGTTGTTGTTTCCTTGGCATGCTAGGTTGTCAAACTGTCTAATATTTTCTCACGTTGTCGCCCTCTGTCTCTGTTGCCTTTAATTTTGCCTGTTGTGACTATGTTCTCTAAACCTGCCTGTCTCATGAAGTGGATGTTAACTCTTAAGTTGTCTATTTCAACAGAAATAATTTTTTTTTAAACTTCATATGCATATTAACTAATTTTATTCAAGCCTAAGGTTGGATTAATTTTTTGTTATCTACCGGTACATCATATAGCCTAGGCCTATTTGTGTGCATCATATTTTTCTGTCACATAAAATAATTGTTGTAATATAAATTAGTATTTCTTGCTCATAGTGTTTCTATGGTAGCATATCCTAGACAATCTACATAAGACCTGCAAGAGTGTTAAATCACTCCTACAGATGCTACATATCCACAGACTTCTCAAAATAAAGTGACAAGGTAAAGTAGACCGACAAGTTATGAAGAAGTCTTCATTTTAGCCAATATTACAAGCATCTATACAATACAGAAGATGGTCCAACTGTAATGGACAGGATATGTGCACATGCCAGACAAACACATTCCAAAGCAGCTGATCTGTGGCAAGCTTCTTGAGGGCAGATGAATAAAAGAAATTGTTCAGAGAATCTCACTCAAGGTACCTTTAAAAAATGTATAAATCAACATCATCTGGGTATCTGTCACTCATAATCAGTCAATGTGATGCAGAAAAACAACAGAGGTGTCAGTGTCGCTGAAAAGTGTCAATTTATAGAGGGACATAGAAAATGTGCTGCCTGAAAGGATAGAGAACGCAAACAGACAGATGCCCAACTCCATTATTTATGTTTCAACTGTGGCAGAGAATTTTATGCCATTATTCCCATAAACAATTACCGGGTATTTGCATCATCAATCGGGTCATTACATTTACACAATGTCCATTTATGATGATTTGTGAGCATCAGACAGGACAAGCAACCTCTCGATTTCAGCTTCAGACACTTGGGCTGTTCAGAAAGCAATAACAACAATCGTAATGACAACAACCATACATTTTTGCCTAGAAAGTTTCCACTGAAAAATAATCTGGTTTGATCAATACATGATGTTTCTAAATGTAGGTGCTAAAAATCATTACCGGGTATATTTTGTCTTCTTTCTTGAAGAAAAAATATTCATACTTAATTGGCCTTGAACCAGCAACCTCTCTTCAAATTAAATATCAGAATACCTTACCAATTGTGCCACAGAGGATGTCAATTCATCATGTTAGTAATATTGGCCTATTATTTTTACAGTGCAAGTTAAGCAAATGTGGCCTCATCACGTGATAAGTCCAACATTTTAATATTATATGTAGTTTCATTCAGATTTTGTGACCTAGCTTACCTCAGATTAAAAAGTCACTTGGTATGCTTCGAACAGCACTTTGCACAATGAGTGCCCCCCCACCCACCAGGATCATCCAAAAGTAGAGGGGGGGGGGGAGTTAACCTCAGTAATAATATAATTTGCTGAGGACACAACGTTAGTATTAACTAGCAGCCAAAGATAATGACACGTTGAATGAAAATTCATTATCACTATTTGAAAATTCCATTTATAAATAATTCTGATATGGGGACAATTGTAAACATTTTGACTTTTTGCTAAGTAGACAATGAAAATAAATATAAAATACAATTATAAAACATTGTTGGAATAGTGACAAGACAGCTGCTCAGAAACAAATCCACAAATTAATCTATGTAGATTCAAATTTGTTAAATATTGCTAAAAGTAAACCAACATTATTAATTCAAGCAACAGTGCCACATTTGCAAAGGCTCCTTCAGAAAACTATGACTCTCTGTTTGCCCACCCATCACCAGAATGCATACCTTGGTACCCATGAAAATATTGTTAATATATGTCATTCTTTCTGGCTGCCTTTGTGCAGATTGAGCTGTTTCATGCCTGCAGGCATCTGCATCAGATGTGCTGCAAGTTATAAAATGGTCAAAGCTAGAACTGCTGCCCACATTCAAATGTGACTTTGAGCCTGGTAACATTGTTAATGAGTCTGTAGTTTGAGTACCAATAGACATTTTTCCAGAGTTGGAGAAATTGTACAGATTTGCTTGCAATTTTGGTACCGGTATATGAGATGAATTTCTCCAAGCAACTGATGTGACATGTTTGATATATTTACCATTGGTCCCTTCATTTTGTGAAAAAGCATTCTTTAATTGTACTCTTGAGGAAAACTTTTTGATATTGTTCTCTGTAAGAAATGAGTGTCCCTTTGCTTTCTTCTCATAAAGCTCACAACTCTTTTGAGTTACAAGGTTTCCACATGACCTGGTCAACTCACTGTTAAAGATTTCAGAGTCGTGAAAGTTTAGCACATCTTCATCATGAGGATTGCTTGTACAACTATACAAATTTGTTAATGATGATGATCTTAAGTATGGTCTGGATGGACAAGATAATTTGATATTGTGAAAAACCTCAGAAATATCACTTGATTCTAAATCTTCAATAATTAAATCAGACATATACTTAGATCCTATCTTTGTGTTCCTTTTTATAGCTCCAATGTGGTCATTAGAAATATTTGTGACAATTTTCGTCATTTTCCCACAAGGATTAAACATATTTCTGGAAACAGTTTTTAAAAAGATAGATTGTTCAGTATTTTGAAGATTACTCACATTTGCTCTACTATTCACTTTGCGTATATTTGTTCCCATAGAAATACTTTCTGTAGTGATGTCTTTTATTTTCTCTGATTCTTTACAATTAAAAAGATCAAAGTTTAATAACTCTTTGTCTCTCTCATGCCTAGGCCTATACATGGTCAAAGATTCAAGTATTTCTTCCTGTGTTGTACATTCTTTCTCAGGAAACAATCTATTTAAGAAAGCACCAGACATTCTTCTTTCAAAGCTGTAACTACCATTTTTACTGAATATACCCAAATCAGCAGATGTAGTGTGTTTATTGAGTTGAATATCAACATTATTTTCCGATAAATCTGGTCTAAAAATTTCCTCATCTGACAAAGTTAAAGTCATGTTATTCTCTCCATAGTCAACATCAGAATTTACAGAATGAAGTCTGGAAAGTAGAGGAATTACATCCCCACAATGTTCAGCTGATGCTGACCGAATTTTATCTGTCTCAGAATGCTGCACTAATGCAAGATCTAGTTGATTAGAACATTCAACATGTGTACTATCAGTAGAAATAATCCTAGTATTATTACCCAGAATAATCTGTTCATTGGAAAAATAATTTGAAGCTTGAGTATGAACTACTGAAGAAAAGGATGTTTCAGCCTCCATCCTCTTTGTTTCAGACCTGTGATTAATGTCTTCCTCACTGCTGTTATTATTACCATCTAAATCTGTTCTTAACATATCAAGACGTAAGATATCAACAGCGTGTGGAGCTGCAGAACTGGGCGTGTTAAGATCACCATTGAATGAACCAACTGTTGGACTTGTCCACGGTCGAACAGATTTCATTTCAGTGCTGAGCAAAGGCTTCCCTTTTAACTGTGGGACTGACTGTGTACGGTCCCTGCTTGAATTTTCTACTAAAACATTACTGAGAAGCACTGATGTATGGAGAGTAATAGGTGGACACAGGTCACCAGTTTGTGTTGACACATATCTCCATGTTAATGTATCTGTTAGATGAAAATAATATTAAACAGTTATTACATGTACAGACACAATTTTACATAATTAAATAATGGGAAAAAAAATGTATTCAACTAAATCTCCTTCTGGATTTGTCTATTTCTTTAGTTCTTGGACAAAGCTGTCTATGGCAGATCATCATCATTCTTTTAACCTTGCATGACAAAAACCAAATGTTTACAACATGAAAATGGAACAATTAAAGGCAGAAAAATGAATAAAAGAAGTAACAGCTTAAGACTCCACACTATCACTGCAAATATTGTGTAGCCAAATGTCTCATTTTTGTGAGTGCTAATCATTAATCAATTCTACAAGGCCCCAAAACAGAAATAGCAGATAAAAGTAAATTAATAAATATAAACAATAGAATCCTCCAGATTCTGGATAATTTGCCATGCATCAGCTAAAAGCATCTTCATAGATTCGATAATTCTTTTGTCCATCATTATTCCTTCTGGCTGTTTCCCTCTTGCCTGCACCTATGTCTTCCATTAGTAATTTTCCATGTTTTTTTATGTATCTTTATACTCGTTGCTAAATAAAAAAAACATCTGTTTCTTTTTATAACCTTTTTGAGGAGATAATTAAAATATTAACTCAGTTTTGCATAATTGATGTCCATATTACTTACCAGTTCGGAAAATCCAAACATCCTGTGAAAGATCACCATTCTTTGATCCTCCAAATAGGATTATAGAGGTATTCACCTTTTTAATATATAAGACACTCATTAGCTAAGTAAACCACTTCAAAAACTATCAAATATGTCTATACTTGTGGCTGTAAATTAAAAAAATGTAAACCTATTATATAAAAAAATAACCCAAATTATCTTTTAGTTGTCTTATTTATAAAGATTTTCATTTACAAATCATATTTTGCATCAAATAACATAAAATGATAGAAAATATAAAATGCAGAAAGAAATATTTAAACAGAGGTCAATAGCTAAAACTCTAATATGTAAAAAGCAAAGATGTAAATAGGACATCCACGTGTTTATGGGGGGGGGGAGGGGGCTATATTGGAATAAAACCCTTATAAGAAATGATAAACAGTATATTTATATTTATACCAACTTTGTGTTATCAATGTCAAACTCACTGTCCAAATGATGGAAAGATTGTAACCTGTGAGATGTCTAAGGAAGATCGTTGGGGTCTACAGAACAGACCGCATAAGAAACAATGACATCATAAATTTTATTGGAACTGTACCAAGAATAAAATATATAGAAATACAACAGATTAAGTGGTTCGGTCACCTTATGAGAATGGAACAAGCTGCCGTCCAGCTGTAGCCTATAACAGAAAAATGTCTGGGTACAGAGCGAGAGGAAGACCTAGAGGCAGATGGATTGATAACATCAGAGACATATGCCTACTACAACAACATGGTATTACGACAACAAATGCACCACATTTGGCATTTGAAAGAAGACTTCCCATGAAGCTTTGCGGCAATTGTGGCTAAGACACGACAAGACAATAAGAAATTGTGAGAGATAAAGGTCAACAGTTGATAAAGGTCAGCAGAGTCAAAGAAATAAGAGAATTAATTTTATAATTGAACACTATCTTCAATATCTTCTTCAATGGAAGCTGAGGTAGCTTTCTGTTAAATTATTTGTTTAACGACCAGCAGACCCAGATTTTGAGCCTGCTCATTATTCATCATTTGAAAAAAAACAACAATACTCCTCTGGTTCATCCAGCCACCAGGAAATAAGGTACCGGTGTTCATGCTCTGGGAACTCGAGTAAAGGTGCTATAGCCACAGAAACTGCAAAGTTGCTATTCAGGCAGTTTCTAGTCAACCACTGACTAAACATCATCATCGGGTAGCATATCCTGGACAGATTGTAGCAGTCAGCATAGCCTTTCGAAATTCCTGTAAATAGAGCCAATATTGCTCTTTCTTTGAGTGTCATGTTGTAGTTGTCTTTGATATCATTAGTTCATCTTTTCCGTGATACTATGAAACAATACTACGAACAGTTTACTACAATTTTTTAATATTTGATATCTGTTTAGAAGGAGACATAAGTGGACCATAGCGCCCAATTGTCATCAAGTAAAGCTGACACGCTAACCAATTTGCCACTGAAAGCTAACTATATATTTTATGCAGTGACCTCCCTAGCATAATGGTTAAACTATTTGTCTTGTTCTCAATAGGTCATTGGCTCGAATCTGGCTCGTGGCATCTTGTTTCCAAATTTGATTTTTCTGAGATACCTGGGGATTATCACTACATTGAAAGGGACAGAGTAACTATGGGGAAATTTGAGTACAATCAAGTCAATCCTCTACACCATTTGAGCCTGTGCTAACAGTATAGACTGCATAACTCAGTTAATGAAGTTGCCTTATCACTAATAGTTCATTTTCTTAAATGCCAGAAACATAGCTTTGATATGAGCAGAAAGCATGTATAAATGATTCAAACCTTCATAATTTTACATTAATCTGCTCTAAAAAAACTATTAGAAAAATATTAGACATGGAGTAGAAGAAAATTGAATACATCCTCAAGCAGATGTAGTTTTAGATAAATTTCATACCAGTAAACTTACCCAGTGTTTTACATAACTATCAATCAGTAACAACTTTATACAAGTCAACTTACCACATGTGCTGTGTGATTGGACAAAGTTGGAGGCACACCAATCATCCTGACTTTGTTCCATGTGTTTGTCTCTGAGATAATTCAAGTACTAAAATTACACACAACATTATGAGAGAATGGGTGCTAAGTTATTTATCTGTAGTAACAAAATTGTCTGTAAAGTTTTGATGTTAACTGCCTTTTTAAAAATAAATAAAAAGCCAAGATTAAGTTGCAAGAGTCTGCTGGATAAATCTGTTAAGTCTATTTATTTACATAAAAAGAGTATTTAGACCCATGTGTTGTTTTTTGTGTGCTTATAGTCATTTGCTATATGCTATACAGTCCTACTACAGTTTCCCTTTTATTCAACAATTATAAAAAGGATAGTGGCATCTGTAGGACAGATCATAAGAAGAATAGAAATCCATCACAGAGCAAGCCTTTGATATGAAACAAGAGGGAAAGAAAATATGTTGACCAAACGAGACTCTTGAAAGTACAATGATAAGAGAAGCTAAGGTGAAAACCATTGATTTCCTTGATGAGATTGAGAAAATTGTCCAAAACTGAGAGCGGTGATTCATCACTAAAAACCCTTTGTGATATCTGATGGCATTGTGAGAATGACAAATGAATAAAATTAACACAAACAGAAATAATGATGACTTACCAAAACTGAAAGACCACAAGTCTGACAAAGCCATTAAACCTCTCATGCCCCCATGTAGCCACATTTTGTTGTCTGCAACAACAGCAACATGTCCATGCCGTTTCCCAGGCTTCTGTCGACGTATCATCTTCCATTCTTCATTTTCTATTTCAAATATAATTTTGTTGTTTTTCATCACTGATATTCTAGAACATTAGTCTCCAAAAACTTGTTTGTGTTATAGGCCCCTATATATCCATCAATGTAAATAAAATACACTATCAATATTTCTAAAATTATTAATTTATTTTCAGTGTACATCCATGGTAGAAAACAAATAGAAAATGTCAACATTGAATATTTCAGAAAAGTCATTAACATCACTGGAGATTGTATAGCAGAGATCAGAATGAGATTAGAAATGGATCTGCAGAAAAATCACACATGAAAAATATGTGACAAGGAACAAACAGAAAAACAAAGTGGCAGCTATTAAGAATCTATTTTCCAGTGGCAACATATGGTTGTTGGATATGACAATGCATATTAGAAAAATTTAGCATTTGAAATTAAGTGCGATAGAAAGGTCATAAGAACATCAGGGACAGAAAAACGATCTAACACAGATGTTGTAAAGACCTAAACATAGAAGTAGACTGGCCCCTCAAAACTTTAAAGGAAAACACAAGCTAACATTTTTTGGATATATAAGAAGATACAATGGTATAGAAATATTAATCGTGGAGGGATAAAGCTCTAGGGAAAGAAAAAGAAGCAGGAAAAGACTACGATGGACACAGGATTTCTAAGACCTTTTGAACATAACATTGAAAGAGAGTGAGTGGTTTGCACAAAACTAAGAGACATACAGAGTTGCAGTGATAGCAACATTCTGCAAGGGGCACATCATTATAGATAGATATCTAAATGGTTTAACAGTCACGTGACAAGACACCTTCAGATATAATCTATCCATACATATACAGTGGTTACAAGACTGGGGGGGGGGGACATGAACACGAAAGGTAAGATACCAGAGATAAGCTAAGAAATATTTAAATAAAGCACATATAAGGGCCAGTTCCGGTTATCTTTTCCTTCTCTGATGCAACAAGACATATGAGGGTTATGTAAAAATAAACATCAAAATTTAGTTCGCAAGTTAGTAAACTGCACATTAAGTAGATCCGTAAATAGGGGCCTATTCATATCAGATCATGAAATATGTGCAATATACATGCATGCCTACTCGTGTCAAGCTTGATGCTAAATCTCTCCAGTTTTACTCACCATTAGCTGATATATAGTAATGGAAAAAGTGGTTCCGGTTTGTAATCCATGTCCCCCTGCTTATTTTAGGATTGGTTAATCTAAATATCATATCAATAATATATAATTAATCAATAATTAAATTAAATGTTAATTTTTAGTGTTATAATTAGAGTTATTTATGTTTTACATGACTAACCCTAATCCTAGTTAGTTAGTTAGTTAGTTAGTCGTCGGATCATCATCACTGCAAACTGGACACATCCATAGTTGCTCCGATCTCTCCTTGAGTGTATCCGCCATCACACTACTGCTGACAGTACCGGTCCTATGCTGGTTGACCATCAATCTTCTGCGCCCTCCAAAATGTTCACCTCTAGCAAAACCGCATTTCAATCCCTCAAGTCACTCAAGATGCAGACCTGCGTTACCTTCTGTGTGCGTAGCCACTGAAATGCCTTGGTCACCGCCATAGTCTCCATGGTCATACTACTCGTAGTGACCGCAAAGGCACCATTTTCGTCCTTGATCGTTTTACCTGCGCACTGAGCTGTAAAGGCCCAAGCACTGCGAACATCCGTAATTACAGATCCATCAGTGTATATAATCACATCCCCCTCTTTGGTATTCTCACTGATTAAAGCCTACACTTCTTTCTCCACAGTTGTGGGACCCTAATCCTAACCATAAATACATTTATACTTAAATTAATACATGATAAATATAAACTAACAAACTTAACCAAAGGAAATAATCAAATAGGGAGACACAGGTTCCAAACCAGAATCGAAAAATTTCTTTTGAGAAGACTAATATACAATCCATATCCATGCCAATCTTGTCCAGTATAATTATTGTAAAAATAAGAATGTAATCTTTCTCAATCTCACAAACCACATTTGTACATTGCACATTAGTCACAGAGGATATGGAGCCCACTATTAATGTGATACATTCTAACACATAAAGTACAAGAGTTGATAACAAGAGTATATGTTGCTGTATGCTGTAAAGTAGCAACCTTGGGCCAGATTATGTTACCTTTGATTACTGTGCATGCATAAATAGTGTCAATGATGTCAAGGATAGTGCTTGTTACATTTATGTTTTGAGCCAAATTACTATTATCAATGCACACTGGATAAGTTCATTGGTCCTCTGATCTTAATAAATCCATTAGAGTCTAGCGGCTGATAGTTTCATCTCGATGCTGATTTATCAGTCTCAGTATATTCTATCATGTTTCTGTTTACGGTTATTCCACTCTTTACACCAATCTCGATTTCGCATAGACTTGAGAGTGCAACTATGATTCAAACTTTTGAAAATCTCTGAGGTCCCTTAACAGTTAACTATGTCAGATCGAGCCATTGATGTACCCACTGACAATGCGGCCAGCTCATTGCTTTCAACCCCTGCATGTCCTGGCATGGATATAAAGGTAATTTTTCATAATGTGTATACTGTTATAGATTGTGTCAATAACGTTATCCATTTCCTGTAGATGAATCCTGCTTCAACTTTGCAGAGCATATTCATTGAGTCACTAAGTATGCATGGATGAGACTAGTACTGAGACATCAGCCATAACATTGTCTCCATCACAGTTTAAAAAAAATCTTCATTGTAAAACTGCTCGTGGTTGTAGTAATGGAACCACTGAATTCTTTGACAGTTTTCCCACCATACTGCAGACACAAACACACATAATCACATTAGAAAGATAGATCTTTCATTTCGCATACCGGTGAACTACCTTGTGGCCACTAAGTTAATAACTTAGTGACATTCTACTGAAGAATATTGAAACGATACATACTGTTTTTTTTTGCAACGCAAATATTGGTGCTATTAATATAAACGGATGGTATCATCCATTAAAAGAAGGTTGAATATTTGTTTAGAGTGAAAAACGTGCATGAAATCCCCGAACAAGCAGGAAACCTGAAACAAACAAGAAAGTGGTTAGCAATGAAAGATTGCTTTATTACAGTTAGAAAGAATGAGATGGAAGTGAACTCTTTGCGTGGCTCAATTTTAAGTTTAATCTTAGCATGTGTTGTGCTGTGACAAAATTTATCTCAAGACTTCTCAATTATGAACAGAGAACAGACCAGATGTGATATAGCGGAATATGTCCACCTGGAAATATGAACAATCCATGACTAGGTATAAGTTTCAGGGCATGATAATCATGACATAATATAAAGGTTGTGCTGACAGTTTCTTTTATCAATATGGCACAGTTTATCATGGTACATTCCTCGATTACAAAATGTCAACAAGAAGCACTTTGTGAATGTTACACTTAACATATGAAATGCAATAAAATGCAACTTTGAAGTTATGAGACCATAACTCTGGGAGAGTTTGCAACTTGTAATTTAGTTGGTTGTTTGTCCATGCCATTTGGCACAAATTTATATGACAATGGCAACTATGAGATGCTACAGCCTGCACACAAAGAACTCAGGCCATATATATGTGTTTAGATGTGTCATTGGATAGTTTATGCACTTTCAATTATCTCAAAAAATTACGGTTTTAATCATTCCCGCTCCATTTGGAATCTTACAATGGACCACATAGCTAGGCAGCAAATTTAATAACCACTGCAATGTCCCACTACAGCTCATAATACAAAATTTGTAGTTAATATTAGTTAATGTACATAGTTATCCACAAATTAGCACCAGTGTGTACTACTTGGTTCCGAAAGGGAGAAAAATGTTAGCAACACTCATGGGTGTAATAAGTGAATATGGAGTTTTAATGTGTGGTAGACAAACCCATAAAATTATCTCCACTGTGATGAAGCCTGACAAAGGCCCATGTCTTGACTGCTGGGAAGGAATTTATCCTTTTATCTGCAGCATGTCTAGAAGATTTCAAGAATGTAGGGACAAAGTCTCTTCCAGAGTAGAAGACTGTCCATCTCGTGGCATTAAACTCTACAGCCACGTTCAGTAATACAGTCACCTGGGAACTTGAAATGCTTTGGAAATCTCCAAATAAAAAAAGAGTACCAGAGTAATATTAATTTGCAACTGAATGTAAAACACCGCCTGTCGTAGGGAATAAGATTGACAAACTCGTACTACCTCGAATTATTTTATTATCAATCATCAATCATCAGCATCGACTATCAGAGCATACCTATACACACGGAGACTTACCAATGCTAAAAGCCCAGAATTCATCAATTGATCCACAGCTATCAAGGAATCCACCATAAATATACATATGTGCTTTGTAAATAACAGCAGAGTGTTCTCGTCTCCCAACAGGTCGAGATGTATAAGATTCACAGAAAAACTTGTGAACATGATTTAAATCTAGGCAAAAATTGTGCAAATAAAATTTTGAAAACTGTATGCAAGATCAAAAAGAAAACATTCAAGACATGCTCTAATATACTTCCGAAAATGTAAAGAATATTAATAAGAATACATAGGTGTGCAGCCCTATATTAAATTCTTACTATTATTCTACGTAGGGCCTATCTACTATATATGTAGAGTAGATGTAGTATTATATAACTATAATTTTTAGTTTGTGATTTATTTGGATATTAATAGTTTTCTTATTGACTGAAAGTACTTTTAGCCATTCCTATTTTCTTTGTAACTTCTGTTTCATATATACCATCATTTGTGATTCTGTGTCCAATATTCAGGTTACGGGCTACTATTTCACATAAAATAGAATAAGGAATATGTTTAACTAGCAGCATACAGAAACCACCATCATGTATAACCTTCAACATCTGCTGGTGAAGACTGCAGTACTGTAGAGTCAATAGACGCCAAAATGCTTGGAGTCCCCTCTAATGATTGAACAACTTATAGGACAAAATCAGCAAGAAATATCACCGGGTGACATTGGGTTGCTGTGTTTTTAATTACTTATGCAACAAGCACACACAAACGTATAGTTCTTTACTATAAAACATTACAGAAAGATAGTCGTTCTTGACGCCAAAATGTTTTAGCGTACATATGTTTGCTTAGAAATAATTTATGATGATGTTAATTCTAATTAAACGGAAATTCCTTATCTGTACTGAACATTTTCGCATAAAAGAAGAACAGACGTCTGGAGCTGCATTACAAGATTATTTAAGGTATGTTTTTTTAAAGTTAATATTTAATGTTCTTATAGTTGATGTTATACAGGGCTGTATCACCAAACAAAATACCTTGCCCAGGAAATAGAAGATGCTTTCCAGAAAAAATCAAAACTCCTAGCCACCTTCTTTGACCTCACAAAGGCCTTTGACAAAGTCTGGAAAGAGGGGCTATTGCTAAAACTTGCCCAGAAAGGAATCAGCGGCAAAATGTTTCAGTGGATAAAAAGCTTCCTACGAGGCAGACACGCAAGAGTCAAACTCCAGGTAATGAAAAATAAAATGGTCAACATAACAGGTGTCCCACAGGGAGGAATTCTGCCCCCCCCCCACACTCTTCATAGTTTTTATAGACGATCTGCCCAAACTATTCACACCATATGTACATAGAGCTCTCCATGCAGACGATCTTGCTATCTGGACCCAATCAGAATACATTGGAGTTGCAAAAGTTAGAATGCAGGAGGCAATAAACAAAGTTGAAGAGTGGGCAAAAACCTGGGGTGTTCAAATAAACAAAAGTAAGACCGTCACTACACTTTTCACCTCTCCACTAAGCCTGAAAATTATACTCTCACTCTAGACAATACCCCACTCCCAAAAGAAAACAGGAATGGGAACAGCTAGAAGCATATTGCAACATCACAAACACATCACCCATATATACTGCAAAACTTACAATACCAGGCATTGAGAGCAAAACTATGGCAACCCCTACTGCCCTTAAGGCAAAAACACTTGATCACCTAGACACCCAATACCCTACCTCACAGTGGATTCATGTCTTCACAGATAGATCATCAGAGGGTGCAGTAAAGAAAGGAGGAGCTGGGATACTAATACTCATACCAAACACCCCAAAACTAGAACTCTGAATCACTACTTGCAAATTATCAACAAATTACAGGGCAGAGCTACAAGCAATCTTGGAAGCATCAAAGGCTCTAGAGGAACGGATGCTCAAAGGAACTAACATAGTCTTCTTGTGTGACTGCATGTCAGTACTCCAAACCATCCAAAAGGAACCTAAAGATCTCCTAACAAAAACAACTGTAGAACTTCTAAATCAACTGTCTGCCAACAATAAAATTGTGTTGAAGTGGATCCCTGCACACTGTGGAATAGCAGGAAATGAAGGAGCGGACAGACTGGCAAAAACAGGTACAAAAAAGGAACAATTCCAGCACAGAATATCACTGACTGAAGCAAAAACCATCATTAAAGGAAAATACAAACATACGTGGAGTCAGAAAACAGGCAGTAACTTTCCACAGGACCCTATTCTAAAGCTAAACAGGTCACAACAAACCACAATTTTTAGACTTTTCACAGGACACTGCAGACTACAAGCACATCTCCACAAAATTAAGGCTGCCCAAACTGACCAATGCCCATGTCAAAAGGGTCCCCAGACTCCAGAACACATTCTGCAGACATGCCCACTCGTTGATGACGTGAGAACCAAAATATGGCCCCAAGAGACAGATCTGAAGGTGAAGCTGTGGGGCAACCGTGAGGACCTCCTGCTGACGACTGAATTCATGGAGGCGGCCCAGCTTCTGTATAGACTTATGAACATAGGAAACTGATCGCAGAAGAAGAAGAAATACAGGGCTGTAAATACGTGGGGGAAGAAGGGGAGTTGGGAGCTACCTACCTACTTTAAAATGTCACTCTGCGTCCCCATTCTAAAAAAAATCATGCTACTTCACTGGAAGACTGGACATTTACAGGTTTACTTAGAGTGTATGATATAGATTCATTAGGGAATAGTTAGTGAAAAAGTACCCCAGTTTTGCTTCCAACATTATTTATTAGTTGAACGTACTGGCTTCATATATGAGTGATCATGGGTTCATTCCCCAGTTGAAGTGAAAATGTTTTTCAGATCGCAACGGCTCCTGGGTCGACCCAGCCTTAAATGTTACCAGATTAATCTGGGAAGTAAAGACTGCGAGGGAGAGGAGACGGCTACCTCCCTCATATAGCAGAGCCACAAACATTTGAGATCGATAACATCTCACACCCCTACAGCATTACTAAATGCTATGGGTTAACTTTACTATTAGTTGAACAGTTGATATGATAAATGTTTATCAATATAAATGCTTTGATACAAATTAAAAAAAATTACAGTGATTGCCCGGTGAAATAAAAAGTACATCATGTGTGTAGGTACTGTCCTTTCAACCATGAACGTTAGTTCACTTCTGTTACATCAAATCTCTTAACCACCAAAAATGTTGGGAAGTCACAATTCTGGTAATCTAGTCACCATGACATCTGGAGTTATTAAGCAATCAGTAATTTAGTCGTGCGTATGTATATTACTTAGTCATCTGTGACAGCTACTTATTCTGTACCTGCGTTGTATATCCACAGTGGTGTGTCCTCACTTGCATCACTGAATGTTCCTCCAAATATTAGAAGTAGGGACTGAAATTACATTAGTTATTATTCACAATAAAACACAATGAATAAAATAAATTATGTTAAAAGATGCTATGGATGCAAATAGTTTAGTTTACAAAATCTCGTTATATTGTGTGAAGTAGACAAGATCTTCAAACACTCTCATTATTCAAGTACTTTCATTAACATGTAAAAACTACTAGCATAAAAATAAATAACAAACTATAAATTAAAATTATAATTATAAAATGATACAACAATTCTATATTAATGTATGACTCAGAAACATGGATAGTGAATAAATAGCTAAAAATCAGAATAAATGCCTTTGATATGTGGATATATAAGAAGAATAAGGAGAACTTAATGGAAAGATAGCGAGAAAAGAGGTTTTTATTTTGGTATTTTTACGCATGATTGTGTATCACAAAAGAACTATTAAAGAAAATAAAAATAAAACATATAAAATATTTTGGACATATTTGAAGTACAAAGACTTCACTTGAAAGTATAGTAGGGGCAGAGAACAAGAGGTAGGAAGAGATAAATGTGGGAGGAAAACATTATGATATGGACAGGATACCGTCTAGTAGAGTGAACGAGCAAGACAAGAGACAGAAGATGACTCTTCTCAGTGATGAGGGCCATTGCAGCCAACCTTCGATGTGGAGACCACAACTGATGATTGTTTCAGGTAATGTATTCTTTCCATTGCCATTACTGTTAATAATACATGTATTATTATTATTATTATTATTATTAATAACTTCAGTTGGTGACTTTCTCCCATGTCTTGACGACAACTAACCCTACAACTTCACTGTTTGTCTTTCTATGTTTCTTCTCCCAGAGATCTTTTCTGCGGTTATGACATTTTCAAGTTTGCGCTCGTCATCGTATGATCTATAAATCTAGACTATTTGCCTCTAATGTTTGCTATAATAAGTCTCTTTTCTCCAGTCTCTTTGAGACAAAAATCCCCAGAGAATCCCAGTTCATATTATGCACCATAAATAGGGCATCATTTTTGTCTTGGATTAAAGGGAGAATGGTTTCTGCTAAAAATGTCATTTCATTAGTTTCATTTGATTTAATAACTAGGTTCACTATAGTCTAGCCATTTCCCGCAGAAAACTTCCTGATATCATGACGTCAATTTTATTCAACGGAGTGATTTTCATTTTTTGTGTGTCTATTCGTTCGTCAGGTGATGGGTTGTTGATCGTATCCACATTTACCATCACGCGTAGGGGTTGGAGCCTCAGTTGTCGTTCCAGAGCTGATGTATCGCATTGGTTGTGTTTAGTGCATGTTTGTTCAATTATATATCAAGTGACATTCTTTCCAGAACGTTGTCTTCATCGTGGATACTCTGAACGCCACTCTGTCCCGGGCAAGTAGTTCTGCATTGGCAATAGATATGTGCATATATTCTTCGCTGTCGCTGGTCCATCGTCTTCTTGGTCTTCCTCTTATTCTCTTGCATGGCACTCTGCCCTCCATAATCAGTCTTTCGATATCATAATGTTGATATGTGTCCAAAATACTGTAGCTTCCTTCTTATGATGGTATTTAGAAGCCATCCTTCATTTAGATTCAGTAATTTGAAAATTTCAATGTTCTTCTGTTTCTCTGTCCATGCTATTCGTAGGATCTTTCTGTAGATACGTCTGTCTGTTCAATTGATGTTTTCTATTCACTGTATTTTTTGATATATCTTTGGCTATAGGGCCTATATTCGGAGATCCGTTTGTTATAGGTTATAGGTAGCCTACTCTTATTGGTATTTGGATTTGCTTCATTCTAATAAGGTGACCGAATCATTTTACTTGCTGTCTTTCGATATACTCAATACGTAATACTATATCAATTTTTTCCCAATTTCTGTATTTCTCATTTTATATAGTTTAGTTACCATTACCACTTTTCGTAGACACTTCATTTCAGTTCACATGTGACAATTTTCCTTTGCTGCGAAACTTTAAAAACACTGTTTGACACATTAGTAACAGAGTGTTGGTATTAAAAATATAAATCTGTATTTTATGTCAATTTTGATCTTTTGGTGGAGAAGTAGACCTTTAATTGTGAAAGCTAGTAAGTCACTGTGTTTGCTGTTTGACATATTGTTTTTATATCTCTGTCTAGTCTTTCATTTTCGGAAAAAATACTGTATACATATTTAACTTCTTTGGCTTGTTTTACTTTGGTACTTTTAATATTGTTATATTCCTTGATGTTGTGAACTTGATATTTTTCATAACTTCTTATTCTTGTACGTTAATTTTCATGTTACCCGTATACATGTCACATGCTGTTACCAATCCTCTTTTACTTATATTGATGATGATGATGATATTCGTCCGTCGTGATCGACGATGACCAAAAACTCAACCATAATAATAATAACAATAAATAATAAAATAATAAAGTTAATAGTGCGTTTTTAAATGACTAGCAAGTCCAATGCGCGCACAAAATGTTCTTTTACAGAATTGACAACAATAGAAGGTATCTGTGTGAGGTTGAGATGTTTTTTCTTTTCTACGTGTCCGCTTCTGTCTTGCAGTTTCTTATCTGAGTTTTTCTGCCGCTAGTGCTCCCGTTCTAATGCTGTAACGCCATGATGTTCTATCCTGAGCGATGCTCTCCCAAGCGCCTACGTCAATGTTAAGATGTTTCAAGGATGACTTGAGCGTGTCTTTGAAACGCTTTTTCTGTCCACCAGCTTTTAGAAATCCTGCCTTGAGTTCTCCATAATATATTTGTTTTGGCAAACGCGAGTTCTCCATACGCACAAGATGGCCTGCCCAGCGTGCCTGCGCCTTCATAAGTATTGTGTGGATGCTTATTGAGGTTGATTTTTCCAAGACCTCGTAGTCTGGTACTTTGTCCCACCAATGGATGTTTAGTAATTTACGTAGGCAGGTAAGATGGAAATGATTTAACTTTCTTGCATGTCTAGCATACACTGTCCACGTTTCGCAGGCGTATAGTAAGGTTGGTATAACAGCAGCATGATATACTTGTAGTTTGGTGGTTGTTCTTATACCTCTTCTGTCCCATACATTGTTGCGTAATCTGTCAAATACAGCACTAGCTTTTGCCAGTCTATTGTTAATTTCCACATCAATGTTGATATCGCGAGAGAGAGTGCTTCCAAGGTAAGTAAAATTGTCGACTACTTGCAGTTTTTCCTGATTGACGATGATGGAAGTAGCAGTATGTTGGCTATTTGATGTTGCTTGGTGCATGACTTCTGTTTTTTTGGTGTTAATAGTGAGACCAAAGTTGTTGCAGGCCTTTGAGAAGCGGTCTATGGTGCTCTGCATGTTTACGACAGAGTCAGCATACAATGCACAGTCGTCAGCATAAAGTAATTCTCTAACAGTACTAGATTTAGTTTTCGTGTTTGCTTTTAGACGACGTAAATTGAAAAGACCACCATCCGTTCTGTAATTGATCATTATGCCTGCTGTTTTCATTACTATGGTGTGTTTCCGTTAACATGGCCGTAAATAACAGGCTGAAAAGAGTAGGGGCCAGCACACATCCCTGCTTTACACCATTTGTGACAGGGAATGCAGGAGATACTCCTCCGTCGCAGATAACACTAGCCATCATACCGTCATGAAATTGTCGTATCACAGTGACAAGTTTTGGGGGGCATCCGAACTTTGTAAGCACATTCCACAGTCCTTCTCTGTTAACGGTATCGAATGCTTTAGTTAAGTCCACAAATGTTGCTAAGAGTTCACTATGTTGCTCTTGTGACTTTTCCTGAATTTGTCGTGCAGAGAATATCATATCAACTGTACCACGACCTGCACGAAAACCGCACTGACTCTCTGGGAGTAGCTCGTTTAGTAGAGAATTATTTAATCTGTTGAGTATGACACGAATGAGAATTTTACCAGCTATAGACAAAAGTGATATGCCCCTATGATTATCGCAAGACTGTTTGGTACCTTTGCCTTTATATAGGTGCACTATAGAAGCATCTTTTAGATCTTGAGGCAATGTACCTGAGTTCCAGAAAATACCAAAAATGTCAGTTAGTTTTTTAATCAGCAGTGGTCCGCCATTTTTATAAATTTCAGCAGGTAAGGCATCCAAACCTGGAGCTTTATCATTTGACATTTGTTTAATCGCTATAATAACCTCTTGACTGCTTGGGGTTATATCGAGTTCTTCTCTTATCCTAAGTTGTGGTATTCTGTTTATGACTTCTTCATTTATTACTGATGGTTTGTTTAGGATTTCTTCAAAATGTTCAGCCCAACGATTTAAGATGTCATTTTTATCAGTGAGAAGCTTCGACGAATCGGCATTTAATAGAGATCCACGAATATAGATCCACGAAATTCGAATCACATAAACAGTGAGACAAAAACATCGCGACTAGCATGGTCGCCATCTTGGACACTCTTCTTGGACACTTTACTTATATTAGACTTTGAATGTCGGCGAATAGTAGTTGATTTATTTCATAATTAAACTCTCATCACGTTTATTTGCATTGTCTTTCTTTTAGTTGATGTGAACTTCTGTTATTATTCTGTCCATTCATATTGTGAAAAATAGAGGTGAAAGCACGAAGAGTTCTCTTACTTTCGAGAAGTTCAATCATTCTTTCTGTTGTTGACTGTAACCTTACTGCTACAAATCATTCTCATGATCAGGTACAGTGTTGACTAGCGTTTGAGATTATGGATCCCCACAACTCTCTATTTGAAGTATATTTTCTCAGGATCGAGCTTGAATCTTTGCCATGAAACAATGTCGGACTATCTATAATTTCTCCCTCTGTCATCATTGGTCTCTCTTGCTTTAAATCTTGCTTGTTGCAACTATATTGATCATACCCCTCCATAAAATGTCCACAAAAAAGGAATGTTATATCTTTGTGACATTTATAAGTAACCACGACTTGCATTTGATTTTTTCACAACATCCTCATTGGTGTTTATACTTGTCCGGACTCGAACCCGCGGCCTCTTGAGCAGAAGGCAAAATTCATAACTGCTACGCTACTAAGATCCCTGAATTTGGGGATAGGCCACAGCGAACTATGGAGAAGGCGATCCAACTAAACGTAAATATCCGATCATAGGAAAACTTTCTTGAACTATTTTTGACATATCAACAGAAACACTTCACAACTCCACCATAGTGCGCGTCACTTCCACATCTATTTTTGTGTGTCTTTCCCCAGGTGGTTTGTTATCCACTCTTGCCGTTATACGTAGGGGTGATTGGAGCTCGAGCTTGTGTTCTAAGGTCAGATGTGTGGCCTCGGCTGTGTTATAACCGTGTTTGTTCAGGATGTCCATGACGTTTTCTATTCATCCTTTTCGTGGTCTTCCTCTGTTTTTGCACCCTGATCTCATTTGGTTATATGCCTGTAGGGGCAACTTGTCCTGATGCATTCTCTTAGTGTGGCCAATCAATGACAAGAACGAAGAAGTCTCTCGTATATCTAAGCGTATTTTAGTCTACTAAAAACAAATAGTGGGAGATACTAGACTTGTTTTATTTTATCATGCTGACCACTGTTATGTCTACAACTGTAATCTTATTGATATTATTCTACAGAATTTGGTCAGAGACCTCATGACAAAATTACTGACCCTATAAGCCAACATGGTATGTCCCTGAAGATGTGGAATTTTGATTTTAGTATTTTCAACCTGCTCCCATTCTTCAGCAACTGAAAAAGAATGACGGTAAACAAATATATTTTACTTAAGAAAGCAGCATCTGAAAAGTCTGAAGATATCGAGTGACTCAACAGATTAACCATAGGTCATACAACATGCCAATTTAATGATGATTTCATTTTACGGAACCCCAAAGCACCAACTTTACAATTATGCCCTTCCTCCCGCTGAGTAGCAAGCAGCTTCTGTCACTAACATCTTAGTCAAAGTAATATTATTTGACGTAGTAACAGTAGTCATATTAGTAAAAAAGGTAGGTTTAAATCACCTATTATGTAGGTCAGCCAGTTCCTTTTATTGATGTGTTTACCTATCTCAGGTACCCATTTACAGCTGGGTCAATTGAAGGAGCGGTCGTGTCAGGCAACAAATCACGACCCGGATATTTTTATCTCCGGACGTAGTTTCGAACCTAATACGATGTAACTGGTAATAGTGAGCTACTTGGCTACCACGTTCCCCTTTAGTAACAAGTCGGATAACATATATCTATTCATACGATGTGGCCCTTGTTTGCCTTGCGGCGCCAGGGATGGAAGAGTTCTCTGGAGATAACCTTCTTGTGTTCTGTTTGTAAGCTTGCTCCTGTCCTGTTGCTTCTTTGATTTATGTAATCCATATTTAACATGGTCTGCCTCTGGCTTTATAGCCGTGATGTCTGTGTGTCATGGCCATTTGTGGCATGCTGTCTGTTGGTAGTTTGGAAGCGTGTGAAAACCACTTAATCTGTTGTCTTTTGATGTGTTTCAATATTGTTATTGTTTTGGTTATCTATCTGCCTGATGTTATCGTTTCTAATTCTATCTCTTAATGACACTCTGAGTATTCTTCGTAGACATGTTACTTCTGCTGTCAATATTTTCTTTTGTCTTGTGCTGTCATAGTTCAGGTTTGACACTGGTATCACAGTGATGGAATAATAATAATCTTGTATAATGCAACTTTAGTGACTATGTTTACATTTTTGTTCTTGAAAATACGTTTCATCTCTACTAGGATCTGATATGTTTAGTTGCATATATTGTGTATCTCTTTAGTTTTTTCCTTCACTTGATATAATGCTTCAATAACATCAGTGACACTATATAGCTAACAATACAAATAAAGGAGTGTTAAGATCAATAAACATAGTAGAGGATTGACTTCTTAACAACACCATAACTAAAAAGTTGAGGATTTGATCATATATTCTGTTCAAAAAAAGAACGCTACTTTTTTGGAGCTACTTTATAAAAAGATATATTCGCTGATTGGACATCATTAAACATATCCACCTGGTCATTAATTTCTCGTAGGTACCTGGATGAAGTGTACTTACCTCACTATTCGGAGGTCATGAAGGAGGTCAAGGCCAAAACACGATTTTTGGCAATAACTCGCGACAGGTCCATGAGAATCCTGTTAACTCAGAGCTCTCTGACCATATTATTCAATGCATATAAAAGATTGATGGTGCTCGAAAAATTAATATAAATATAAATATTCAGTTGAAAATTCAATGCGCAAGTATGGCTAATCTCACTACAGAACAACGATATATCATCATTGGACGCTTAAAGACTGGACAATCACATAGTGTAGTGGCCAGACAATTTAATTTGGCCACAAGAAAAACCATTAGTCGCATTTGCAGACGATTTCAACAATCTGGCTCAGATGGGTAAAGTGGCAGACCGGTGGCGCCTGTGGAAGACCCAGAGTCACAACTCCTGCCAAAGACGGCTTCGTACTGCTGCGTCACTTCAGGAATCGATTTACATCTGCGTCCTCCATAGTTCAGTCAATTCCCGCAGCTCGCCGAATTTCAGATCAAACGGTCAGGAACCGACAACCGGCTGCACGACGCTGGTCTTTATGCTATAAGACTGTACAGAGGTCCTGTTCTTACGGACCGGCATTGCCAGAATCTATTGTAGTGGGCGAACCAGCATCGTCAATGAATCGTTGGAATTAACTGGAGATGGATTTGGTTTAGTTAAAGTCTGAAAGTTTCTTCATGCCAAGGGCGAAACATTAATTCCGTAAAAGAAAATGTTGATACACGTTTGATATAATGTTGCGTTTATTTTTTTTAAACAGTATATACAGAGACATTACAGCATGGTAAGACTAATAGAAGAAGGCAGAGTTATCGGTAGCAGGGTAAGATGGTACCCATGACGACGATGGTGCAGTGATATATCAGATTATGTCTCTGGCTGCGGCAGGTCGACTGGTCCAGAATCGGGAAGTGTTCAGAAAATCTATAAGAAAGACTACGTTCTGAAAATAATATGTCGCTATTTATATATATATATATAAATATTGATACATATATATATATATATATATTGATATATATATTGATATATATATATATATTGATATATATATATCAATATTTATATACGCGTATATTTAATAACATTAGTCCTAATAGAAATATGTCCCTCTAGTAACATTAATGTCAATGGAAATATGTGTCAGTAGTAAAATTAATACCAATAGAAATATGTAAAACCAGTTACATTAGTGATAATAGAGACATACCCCTCTAGTAACATTAATCCCTAATATGCGAAGAGTATAACTCATAGCACGTGACTATGCAGCTTCAAGTGATAGTCACCATAGATGTCTGAAAGAATGCACTTACAAACAAGACGTTACGATCCAGAATCAAACTGTTGACATCTTGAGCACAAGACAAATGTCTTAATCAGTATGACAGAGAAAATTGTTCAAAATTCGTAACAGTGACGCAAATACAATTGGTCACAACAAGTTATACTAACAAAATTGGTCACAATTAACAAGTTATACTAACAAATTTAATCACAATTAACAAGTTATACTAACAAAATTGATCACAATTAACAAGTTATACTAACAAAATTGGTCACAATTAACAAGTTATACTAACAAAATTGATCACAATTAACAAGTTATACTAACAAAATTGGTCACAATTAACAAGTTATACTAACAAAATTGATCACAATTAACAAGTTATACTAACAAATTTAATCACAATTAACAAGTTATACTAACAAAATTGATCACAATTAACAAGTTATACTAACAAAATTGATCACAATTAACAAGTTATACTAACAAAATTGGTCACAATTAACAAGTTATACTAACAAAATTGATCACAATTAACAAGTTATACTAACAAAATTGATCACAATTAACAAGTTATACTAACAAAATTGGTCACAATTAACAAGTTATACTAACAAAATTGATCACAATTAACAAGTTATACTAACAAAATTGGTCACAATTAACAAGTTATACTAACAAAATTGATCACAATTAACAAGTTATACTAACAAAATTGATCACAATTAACAAGTTATACTAACAAAATTGGTCACAATTAACAAGTTATACTAACAAAATTGATCACAATTAACAAGTTATACTAACAAATTTAATCACAATTAACAAGTTATACTAACAAAATTGATCACAATTAACAAGTTATACTAACAAAATTGATCACAATTAACAAGTTATACTAACAAAATTGGTCACAATTAACAAGTTATACTAACAAAATTGATCACAATTAACAAGTTATACTAACAAAATTGATCACAATTAACAAATTATACTAACAAAATTGGTCACAATTAACAAGTTATACTAACAAAATTGATCACAATTAACAAGTTATACTAACAAAATTGATCACAATTAACAAGTTATACTAACAAAATTGATCACAATTAACAAGTTATACTAACAAAATTGGTCACAATTTACAAGTTATACTAACAAAATTGGTCACAACAAGTTATACTAACAAAATTGGTCACAATTAACAAGTTATACTAACAAAATTGGTCACAATTAACAAGTTATACTAACAAAATTGATCACAATTAACAAGTTATACTAACAAAATTGATCACAATTAACAAGTTATACTAACAAAATTGATCACAATTAACAAGTTATACTAACAAAATTGATCACAATTAACAAGTTATACTAACAAAATTGATCACAATTAACAAGTTATACTAACAAAATTGGTCACAATTAACAAGTTATACTAACAAAATTGATCACAATTAACAAGTTATACTAACAAAATTGATCACAATTAACAAGTTATACTAACAAAATTGATCACAATTAACAAGTTATACTAACAAAATTGGTCACAATTTACAAGTTATACTAACAAAATTGGTCACAACAAGTTATACTAACAAAATTGGTCACAATTAACAAGTTATACTAACAAAATTGGTCACAATTAACAAGTTATACTAACAAAATTGGTCACAATTTACAAGTTATACTAACAAAATTGGTCACAATTTACAAGTTACACTAATAAAATTGATTGCCATAACTAACAATAGTTACACTAACACAATGTATCACAATTAATTAATAATAGTTACACTGAACATGTGATCACAATGAATAAATAATCACACTAATAAAGTGGTTACAATTAACAATAGCTACACTATTAAAAACGGCGATTCTGTTTATTTTGATCCCCACAATTATAATAAATTGAGTTCTTTTATCCTCTTATGCAATGGGTAGCTGTTCAGAGCTTTATCTCATATCAAAACTGAAAATCTCAGAGATGGTCAATACATTGAGATGATGTCTCTTATTTAGAGGGGGTATCAATGTAATTGCAGAAATATAGTACTGTAGTACTGTAGGGATTTACCAAAATAGAAAATCCTCACTATTTCTATATTTAATTATGGGTTTAACGTTGCATGGTGGTTGGTGGGTGGGTCACTGGTGATATCTTCAGATCTTCTAAATACGGTAATACTAGTCACTCTAAAAAAAATGGTAATAAAACTGAAAATAAAATCGATTATACTCAATGCATTTTAATGAACGTGGCTATGAAAAGTAACGATTGATCAAGTTATTAAATGCCAGAAATAATTGAAACGTACATGAAAACAGAAATGTCTGCCGTGTAGAAATAATGTCGATGATACCGCTTGTAGCAAAGATAGTGATATATCAGACAGTTATGAGGAAGGTACATAACAAAATAGACATAAAGGGTAACATACTATTGTTCAATATGTACATTTGTGGATGACACAATGCCATTGTTACTTCTGTTTGAGAGGTTTCGATAACTTTATTTATGTGTGTAGAGGTTACAATAACACTGTTACTTCTGTTTGAGAGGTTTCGATGACGTTATTTATGTGTGTAGAGGTTACAATAACACTCGTACTTCTGTTTGAGAAGTTTCGATGACGTTATTTATGTGTGTTGAGTTCTTAACGGCGTGGTTACTTTTGTCTATAGATGCTTCAATGAGATTATTATTATTATTATTATTTATGTGCTTGGAGGTCTCAATAGTTTTGTTACTTTTGTGTGTAGAGTTATTCATAACATTATTATGTTTGTATGCAGAAATAACAATGGAATAGTTACTTGTATGTGTTGAGGTATATACAGCATTGTTACTAGTATGTGTAATAGGTATCAATAACATTCTTACTATTGTATATAGAGGTATCAATAACATTGTTACTTTGGTGTCTAAGGATTTCAATGATACTGTTACTAATGTGTGTTTAGAATATTTTACTTGTGTGCGTACAGGTATCATTGAGGAAAAAACTCCCATCACCTACTTCAATAGAAGAGGAGTTACGAATGGATAGGAGGGAGGGGTACTAAAACTCGTTATAAGTTCCAGCTGGATGTTGACACTACAAGTGATGGCATATAGAGACTGAGATGGGGCATTTTGACATTTCACGTAGAAGTAGTAGAACTGAACGTCTTCAGGGCAGAATTATGAGCATATTCAACCATCGAGTCACAGTGGAGGTCTATGGGGCAGAATGATGAGCATATTCAAGAGTCACAGTGGACGTCTATGCGGCAGAGTGATGAACATATTCAACCATCGAGTCACAGTGGACGTCTATGGGGCAGAGTGATGAACATATTAAACCATCGAGTCACAGTGGACGTCTATGGGGCAGAATGATGAATATATTCAACCATCGAGTCACAGTGGACGTCTATGGGGCAGAGTGATGAACATATTCAACCATCGAGTCACAGTGGACGTCTACGGGGCAGAGTGACGAGCATATTCAACCATCAAGCCACATGAATCATTAGAATACATATTTTGACCTTTTCTGAAGAAAGTGAGCACTTCCAGATCTTCTGGAATGCAATGATGTTGGTTTATATTCTTCTTCTTGTGCGCTCGCTCTTTGATAATTTTCATGAGAATTCATTTTATTTTCGCCCCTTGGAGGGGGGGGCGTGAAGTACATGAAGCTGCTGCTTTTACAGCTGAACTGCGTTACTTTGTTTCTTCTGGGCCAGCACATCCGATTCTGGCATGTTGGCCCAGAATTTATAACTCATAACATCATGTGATACGCTGTTTCTAAATATCCACAACTTTAGGTTACGAACGGTAGAAAGTAAAGTCACTTTACACGTTCTTAGAGCAGTATTTTTCTGTGTTCAAAAGCACGATAAGGGTAATATGGTCATCATGATGACGGTTGAGTTACTTGACTTTTCCCAAATGTGTTGTTATAATGGGGATGATGAGGATATATCTCCTAGCTAGTAGGCATTTATTACTCTTGCTACCTATAATAAATGATGGTGTTTTACTTGCAGTTCCAATTAGTATATCTCTAACATTTCTTCTTCCTCTTCGTCCGAGTTCGTTCTCAAACTCTTGCAGAGTAAATGGATCTAATCCAGAGAACGGAATGCGTTATGACATTGTTTACAGCTTGGCTGAAATATCTCCTACTTTCGGGGTATCAAAATCGATATCATGGTTTCTGCGTCACTTTGACCCTCTATGGAATGGGCCAGCCAACTATAGCTTCAAAGTCTCCTTAATCGTCTCTAAGATGTGCATGGCAGGTAGCGGCGTTACCATTATTTATCTACATTTTTATGGGATATACTCCCAGATCTTTTGCGCGTTCTAGATGACTGACTTAATGTAACAATTGCGTGCACTGTTGTGGCATAATGATGGGCAGTCTTGTACTCTAAAAGGGAATGGCCTTGACTTTCCTGCAATCTAAACATGCTGTTATTAAAAGGGTTGATTCCCTCAGGTTATGGTCTTCAACATGCGTTTTTGTAGCGTAGATCATAGGGCAGGGAAATCAACCCATATCCACCACTGCCTTAGTTTTCTTTTACAGACATGTCAGGTGTCAAGCGTTAACATTCTTTGCTCCCACGTCGGACCACGGCGACAAACGGGCGATTTATTACATAATCTTTTCATTATAATCTTCATTCTGTATAGCTATTTGTAGTCGAACAAATTCTCTCAAATATATATATGAATGATGTTACAGAGCTAGAGCACAGTCAACTGCACTGTTGTACAGTAGCGCCTACTGTAAGGTAGTAACGGTATTGTAGCGGTAACGTACATATGTATACGTGTATTAGTTGTATGTTTATATGTTTGTGTAATGTGTATATATGCATGTCTGCTTGTGTGTATGCATATGCGCATGTGTATGTGAGTGTGTATAGAGAATAAACATATGTGTGATTAATGAGATTTTCAAAATTTGGCACATGACAAAGCCATTAAGTAGTATTGGGCAATTCCTCCTCCAACAAACAATATGAAGAGCTTGATGATGCTCAGGAAAAACTTGATCTTTGATGTATAAATACAGTACGTCGTCAACGTGGCAGTCAACCAGTGCATGGGGACAGTGTTATTGATCTAGCACTGGTGTCACCACCAGTCATTGCTATGAACATACATGATGTCGTTGAGTAACATGGCAATGATCACGTTTCTGTTGTTTGTTGGTGTCAATGAGATAATGTCTAGGGTTTCCTAAATGACCCTACCATTATTGTACTGGTTAGTAACTTGTTTTGATTATACGATCGCGTACTAATCAGGTATGCTTCCGCTTCAGTTCCACGTTCTGCAGTCTGGAAATTATCATTAGGCAGCATTTCATGGATAGGATGTAAGTGTCATCACAGCTTTTCAAAATTCATACTACTCTTTCCGGTTCTGTAAGTGCCTTGTTCATGTGGTCTTTGGTATCTTGTGTTTATCTCCTTCATGGTCTGCCATTTTCTCGTCATGGTACTATTCCCTCCGATATGGTATTAAAAAAAGAATTAAACCTCTAGAGACGGAAAACAACCCAATACGCTGGATTTGTGAGGGCTGGAGTAACACAAGGCAAATATGGAGGCATACACAAATATGTATGGTTGATTGGTTATTTACTGATTCAGCGGTCCATGGGCTCATGCCCTTTGACAAATGCCATTAAAATGGCCTTATATTGCTGGGAAGTCTGTGAATTTTCGGCCCACCCCGGGACAGAGCCAGAGAATAACTATCACACCTCCAGGAAGGTAGGTTTCAACCTATGCACTGCTCGTAGCCACTGTAGCCAAGATAGGGTTCACTGTGCTCATTCCCCGCCACCAATTGACTACTGGTTATGCCGAATTTTTCTATTGCTCCAGGCATGCAACCAAATGTTCAAGTCAAAATGATTGTCACATCCTGAGTCACTGTGCCCATATGATGGGTCTCAGCCATTGGAAAAAACAGTGCTGTCAGTTTCCTCTTCCCCAGTACTTCTCTGGCTCCCTCCCAACCACAGAGGGTGCATACATATATATTCAAGTAAACATGAAACACATTTCAACAACAAAACAGAAGCATAATTGTATAGATGACATGCCATGAAATTTCTATAAGAAGATAACCTCAATATAACGGCATGTCATCCACTAAGGTTTTCCGTTGCATGGTTGGTTTGTCTAGTGGGCCAGTGGTGAGACACACATACGCAACCACATGCGTACAAATATGTATAATCATTGTAAAATGTACATGTTGGTTAATATGATCTCCATAATGTTCTTTAGGCTATCATGTAATTTAATTTGACCACCATTAATATAGTTTTCTGGAGAAAACATAATTGTTCAGCCAGTTTACTTTTACGTATTTTCCTCCCTTGATGGCCTAATTGGTGGTTGTGTTGTAAAGGATTGACAACTTTTCTGTAACAATTTAAAATGCTGCGATTTTATTTTCCACTTTATTGGTGATTGTCCAAGATTCACACACATATACTTGACATAAATGAAACAAGGAAACAACTGTCCTTGGGCATGAAGTTTTTACATCAATAATATAGGAGATTGGTGTGCGTCAAATCATCCGTAGCTGACATTTGAAAGTTGGAGAAGGAAGACAATGCAGCTGTTTATCAACTTTTCAGTAGATTGATACTAAGTTAATTTAGGATTCATTTATAAAAAGTCGGATTACAGTAAAATTGTATTCCAATAAGTATAAGTAGAAAACACGAAGTAATTTAATTGTACAGTTAACAAAACAGACGGAAACGACGTTTCGACTTAATACATTTATCTTGGACAGAATGTAGACATATGAAGGATAAGGAATTTAATTAATAATATAAATGAGCTGAATGATTGTCTCATTTGTATCACTAATGAGGAATATTTTCATCAGATGTGGCACGAGTAGAACTAGCCTCCTGCGAAGTGTCACGTATATTTAGATGTTTATGTCATATGTGACGCTTTCACCACCACGTATGCCCACGATAAGTTGAGCAGCGTTAGCGCAGTGGTTAGCGCGTTGGCTTCGCAATTGAGTGGTCCTGGGTTCATTCTCCAGTTGAGGCGGAAATATTTTTCAGATCGCAACGGCTCCCGGTTCGACCCAGCCTTAAATGGGTACCGGATCGATCCGGGAAGTAAAGACTGCGAGGTAGAGGAGATGGCTACCGCCCTCATTTGCAGAACTTCTGAAATGTGAGATCGCTAACATCTCACACCCCTACGGGATTTATAAATGCTATTGGTTACTTTACTTTTTTTTTTACTTATCCCCACGATACCAATACGCTGGTAACTAAACCCACCGTACCGTTAAAATGGTAACCAAACTATCACGCGGTTAAGCTTTTAACCAATCCAGCGTACCGTTAAGCTTGTAACCAACCCACCGTACCGTTAATTGGTAACCAACCCACCGTGCCGTTAAGCTGGTAACCTACCCACCATGCTGTTAAGCTAGTAACCAACTCACTGTGCCGTTAAGCTTGTAATCAATCCACCGTGCCGTTAAGCTGATAACCAACCCATCATGCCATTAAGCTGGTAACCAACCCATTGTACCGTTAAGATTGTAACCAACCCACCGTGCCAATGAGCTGATATTTTCTTCATATTTCTATGACATATAAATAGGTTACGGCAGTACAAGAAAACGCGTATGGAGATAAGCAGTTAATCGACGAGTTACAGGAGATATAAGTAGACATACTATTCAGGGCCGTAGACACGACTTTTATAAAAATCTAAAAGCCAACCACCTCGTTTGTTATTACCTTTTTTTAAAGAAAAAATGGAAAGGAGCTCTTCCCTATTCACAGAACAATAATTTGTCCCACACGAAGTCTCTGCAAAGCAAACTGGATAACTGAAAACGACCTAAAAGAAACTACCATATACGTGACCAATATTGGACTGAATGCATAATAACTGATTAAGAACAGGAAGAAGAATATATTTCTATAGTGTGTCCTAGTATCTTCATCGTCTTCAACGTTCATTCTCAAACTCCCGCTGGATTTCTCTTGAAGCAAGACAATGGTCCTACAAGATTTCCATTTCGATGTATTCTAGAGAATGGAAATGCGTTGTGTCTCGTTTTATTTGCGCCATTGACCCAACACATTCGTATTCGAGATGGTATATTCAACTTCATTCACGCCATAATATAACTAAAATGTAATATATTAAGTTGAAAGGGTGTGCCACGGCAAATAAATGATTTAATTCCTTAACAAACAAACACACAAAGCTAAAGGAGGGTTACCCACACCAAACATCCTTCTCACACGTTATATACTAAAATACTGTTACTATATATTCTCGTGGTGGAGGTGAGATGAGCACATTAACATATGACGGGAGTGTTAATCAGCGAATTGACTAAGCTAGTGATACAAAGTATCTGTAACGAAATAGTTAGAACATTCTACTGTTAGAGGATAAATCATTATTTACTGAAACAATACCTAAAACATGAAAACAAAAAAATGGAACGATGCGATAACATGTGTAACATTTAGGAGAAAAAGGCCATGCATAATTTAGCACTTAGCAATATTTAAACTATTGATGCAACTGCATGGTGCACTTAAGTGGCAGGCTGGTATGTTTGTTGAAAAAATGTTCAGGTCATCAATCGATGAGAATAATGAAAGATCAACAATGGGCTAGATACTTAATAAGTAATGCACATTAACTAGAGATATGAACATTGTGATAATTAATTAATATTCATGCAAAAAATCCTAACCGAGATCTATTGTTGAACTACAAAATAAAAGACAAAATGAAACGGTGCAATGATGCCATCAACGACTCCACACTGCACCGCACACCTGTTGTTTAAACTGCATGAAAATGTACGTATGTGTTTAATATATACATAGCTATCATTTTTAATTTAAACATTTGCTATTGAACGAGTAATTTTTACGTTGCTGCACCAATTACACAACGTAATTATATGAACATAGAGGCAGATTGGTTCCTCAAACTTATCAAATAAAGCGATCTAAAATATTTTCCGTATATTAAATTACACAATGGGTCCGCAAGATTCATCATGAAAGAAAGGGTTCAACGAAAAGAGATAAGGAAACCGTAAAGACCCCAATGGTCGCAGGAAATCGATATTTCAAACGGGTTCATAGCAAATTATACAGTCATGTAGACTCTTTATGATCATCCTTCAGAAGTAATCAAATTTGACTTTCCCAGCGATTTTCATTGGCTACTTTAACAATACTATGTGTCGAAGGCCAATGCAAAACACTGAAAAGTCAAATATCGTTACTATTTGATTACATCTAAGTCCATAGGGCTGTACAGTTGAGGAAGTCATCGTTTTGTATACCATATTGGAAGAAGCAGGGCAAATTGCACGGAACCGAGATATTTAAACAGTGCTAGATAGTATACTGTTGTGTAAAGGAATGCTAGTGAGGACACCATTGTGTAAAGGAATGTTAGTTAGAGGACACTCTTGTGTAAAGGATTGCCAGTGAGGACACCATTGTGTAAAGGAATGTTAAGTAGAGGACACCGTTGTGTAAAGGATTGTTAGTGAGGGCACCGTTGTGTAAAGGAATGCTAGTGAGTGGACACCGTTGTGTAAAGGACGTGTACATAGAAGAATAAAACGCAATGTATTAACATGTTTATGTGTCTATAATTATTGTCGTCCCAAAATATGTGCTAAGTGTTCAGTCACGTGTGCATCATGCGTTGTTTTGAAATACGTCACAATTGAAGAATCTCCATGTCACTGTGATTAAGATATTTTCCTTTACGAATAATGTGGATAGTTAAGAGATTTTCTTTATGAGTAAATGTGGTTGGTTAAAAGATTAGATCCTGCGTCGTGAACTCTTGTTTACAAACATATTTTGTTCCCTTGGGATTCTCTCTTAAGCTACGAAGTTACGTGCTATCAGTAGGGGTGCAAAGGTAATGCATTGCTCTTGGCGGAGCCAGGGTTAGCAGATAACCAAGATCCCAAATGTACCTCCTCGCGGTGCACCCTGGAAACAGAAATACAGCAGCTCGAGCTGATTCTGGCCAAATCATTTGGGGATCGTGTCCGAGAATGTGGAGGTAGCAGATGGAAAGAGATTTGAATGCATAAAAGACAGACAATATCTCCGACACCACCAGCAACACCACATACAGCGACACTGTCGACATACAGTGAAGCTAGTTAGTACAGTCCGAACATTGGAGGGGCGACCAATGAAAAAAGCATGAAAAGGTGGATGCATGACAAAAGACAGATAGATTTCATACTGAGTACAATGGAAAAAAAATGAAAGGGCAGAACAGCGCTAGAGGGCAGCGCCAACTGCAAATACATAGTGGAAACGATCACAGAAATGGGAACTACAAGCTCTGTTAGCTCGTGACGAGCTTCTAGTTACTTGATTTCCTTATAGGCAGAGACCAATACCCAATAATGGGCGTCTAGCAAAGCAAAAAGACCTGGCCTAACTCTAATGTCGAGTGTTCCTATACCGGAAACATGCTCGCAAAGAGAAAGGGTGCCATAACCGATAGGCACAAGCAAAAAATGGACAAAGATGGCGGTCCTGGCCCAACTCTACTGTCAAGCTTTCCTATACCCGAAATACACTTGCAGAGAGAAAGGGTTCCGTACCCGGTGGGCTCAGGCACAAAAGAGACAACGATTTTAGCCCCGGCCCAACTCTACTGTCAGGTTTTCCTATACCGAAAATACACTTGCAGAGAGAAAGGGTTTAGTACCTGATGGGCTCAGGCGCTATTGGGACAAGGTCGCTCAGCTCGAGAACTCCTTGCTCTCAAACGCGTGGTGTGAGACTCAAACTTGGACAAGGGGTTCACGATGTCGGTGAATGACACCTCGGCTAAGAGAGCGAAAGAGCCATGGTCCAACTCTTTTGTTGAGTTCTTCCTCTTAAGGAACCAGGCTCACGGATGAGAAACGGTTCAGTACCCGATGGGTACAGGCACAATACGTCCAATTACACGAGACAAGTTCATAGACAGTGGAACACCTCGTGAGAGACAGGCGTGAGCAAAAATCGTCTGGGCGATGAGTGACCACACACACGCATGCCTGGCGACAGATATGGAGGCTGTCACAGGCTAGGGTAGCCCACCCGAATTGTCAAGGCATGCCGAAATCGGATGTCCTAGACCTACAAGGCGTAAACGGTGGCACAACGTAATCACGCTCCCAGCGGAAATCGCACGGATATCCGTGCTGGTTACAATGGAGCGAACGCAAAACAAACAAACAAACGTGCTATCAGTGATACTATTTGCAGGGTACGTGATGCTTCACTGAGAATAAAGTACATATGCGGAAACCACAGTACTGTAAAGTAAATCTTCCGCGTCTTTTGGATATAAATAACCTAAATATCGGAGGATGTCCGAAAAAATGGAAGTGTCGCAGTAACATGACAAATATAGGGAAATACTAAATAAGGTAGATTGCTCAAGAAAACTGTCAATATAAAATAATAGAAAATAACAATAAAACAAAGGACAAATACAATTGTCGACGTGTCGGTCCTATTGGGATCTTTATCAAGGCACAAAAACAGTTAAGAAAACAAAACCATAACAAATATAAACCAAAATGGCTGAGAGAATGATATCTCTCACCAAAAAATCATTACCTAGCAACAAATTTAGCGCGATACAATTAGTAGGTGCAGATTGATGCGTTCAATATATATAAATATGGTTGCTTCTTTTGGACCATTTTTAATGTTAATTGCTGTTCAATGAAACAAGGAAACATAACTATTAAGCATAAATATTACATAGACTGAACTAAAAGTTTGTTGGTAACATGTCCTATTCAGGAAATAGCGACCAACCCAGCATTTTCTGGCTGCAGTGATTCTCTAGGTTATATACATATGTTCAGTATATTGTCATTACTTTCTGAACTGTACGGATGGACAATTGTCTCCAGCGGGTTTGAATCTAGTATATTGGCTGTCAGAGATACTTAGTGTACTTCACCGGCACAAGGTCGGACTTAACGACTTAAACAATGAATATATAAACAAATGTTCATACTTACCAGTATCAAATCTCCAGAAATCTTTGAGGGGTGAGTACCTGTCCTTTCCACCAAAAATGTACACATACTTTCCCATGGAACATGATGCATGGTGATATCTGCTTCGTGGGAAAACTTCACTTCTGTTGATATTGCTGCTTGTATGATCGGTTTTACCGTTTACCCTGCCATTCTGACTGTTATAATGACTTGATATGCATCTCCACTGAAATGTCAGTGTTGTGCTGCTGTCCACGTGGTTAATTTTCATCTAAATTGTGATGTTTCAGCATCTACAAAACTTTAGTCTGTAAAAAAAACAAAAAACAAATAAATCATGGGCATTAAATCGATTTGACAATTGAACAATTAACATGTTCACTTACGTGGACCAATAAAGAGAATTAATCACGATTCTTATCATGAACATCAGAAAGCTAATAGGTATAATAACATGTATCGAATATATAGAGAAACAACAGATACAATAGTTTGAACATCTTATTCCGCCGAAGACGGATGTGTCGGGCCATTGGCGCAAATAAAACGGCGACACAACGCATTTCCATTCTCTGGACTACATTCTGCTGGAAATCTAGTAGGACATGTCCTGCTACAAGAGAATTCAGCAGGAGTTTGAGAATGTACGCTGAAGAAGAAGAAGAAGAACATCTTATAAGAATGAACGATCATCTTCTCATAAGAGCTTATAACAAGATGGAATAAGGATATGCCTACAGAGGCAAGAGCAGACAAAGGAAAAAATGGATAGACAATATCAAGACCATCCTGAATAAACATGATTACACTGCAAACAGAGCAACAAACCTGGCTGTGGAACGCAGACTACACCTTCTTTACAAACCCATATGCTCAACGACAAGTGTGGAAGTTAGACAAGACCACTTGGGGATAGATAATAGATAATATATCCCGATCTTCTATTTTAAAAATACAATGATGTACGAGAAATTTAGAACATGCCAGTGTTGCTAATAAAGAACTTTAAACAATAATTCAAAATAGTTAAACGGAATCCCGGTAGTTTAGTGACTTCAGATACAAGCTGATAAAGTTAATCGTCCGCAAGTAGCTGACCATGTTTGCGAATTCATTAATCATCTACGTCTTGCAACAAAATACTCTCGTGGTCCACCCAGCCTCCAAAAAGTTGGTACCAGGAATGATGCTCTGTGAACGTCGAAGCATGTTGCTAATAGATACTGAGTAAGTGCTGAAGGTAACACTAGGCAAGGAATTTATAGTATTCCCCTGGCTAACGGCTGATCACTTATGGTAAAACTGTGCTAGGACTCAACTTACTATACCTTACCAAGGAATATTATCTTTCTTCTTCTTCTTCTTCTTCTTTCGTTCACTTGAAACATGTCTATATCTGTAATTCTGTCTCCTTAATAAAACTCACTGTCTTTTGTAGTTCATACAGTGTCTCATAGAGTTTTGATTCCAGTGTTGTTTCCTCTGGCCAATATGTCTGCCTCAGCGTTTCATGCTCAGAACACTCTTGAAGTATATGTTTGGCACTCTGTGCTGCCTGACCACATGTACACATGGCCGTGTTGCCAATCTTGAACTTTGTATACATGTGACTGCGGAGTCGGTTGTGTCCTGTTCTGAGACGTAGAATTATAACTTGTTCTGGTCTGTTCATAATATGATAGTCATCTTGTGTTGGTGGTTGTGTCTTTCTTATTGACTTGATCATCTGTTTTTTCTGATGGTAGGTGATTGGTATATCTGGTTGGTATTCGGCAGCACCTTCCTTAGCCAGTTGTCTGCTTTTTCATTTCCTGGTATTCCACAGTGAGAGGGTATCCACTGCATGGTTACCCTATACTGGTAAGACAATTCGCTAAGTAGTTTTTTCAAGTCTGTTAGTTTTCCAGACTGGAGAGCTTGAAACACTGACCTTGCATCTGTCAGGAATACCACAGGCTGTAGGTCAGAGTTGTATTAGAATTAGAATTATCTTTCTAATTTCAAACAGCAAAGTTTCCTTACACGGCATTTTAAAATACGATTTGCACTGGAACACACTAATCCTGAAAGAAAATCCATAAATCATTATTCACTTTTACTGCATCACGGCTTTATTATCTCAATTGTATTCCAGCCGACAACTTCATTAGCTCGTTTGAGACAATATCCTATTCATGACGTTTCGACAAACCAAGTAATTTTATATAGATGCCTAGTAATAATAATATGGCACTCTTCAGATTTTTGAAACGATATAAGGAAGATTATCACGACATCTGCCCATGAATGACCGCAAATTCTAGAATCACATCATATTTTGAGCATGAATTAATTCAATCAACTAATTCCACAGATGCAACCTGTGTCGGGGTTTCGAAACCCATCACAGACAGAACCGTTTCACATAACTCTAGCACTGTTTAAAGAAAAGATAATGTGAAGACTAAATACATTAGTTGGAAAACAATGTCAAGCAACATATATCTATTAAATTATGTTATTTAATAATCAGCCACGTTTAAGGACAATATTATTATTATTATAAGTCTTACTGTTATTTCTTATACATCTTTATTTCACACGCCTCTAGAAATAGAAACCATAATAATCAGCAAAGACACAGAAGAACAGGAGCTAAACATAAACAGACATGGAGAGAAACTACAAGTAAAACAGTATCAATATCTTGGGCACATAGTCACAAATGATGATATGTGAAACAGAAGTTAAAAGAAGAATAGGAATGGTTAAAAGTACCTTCAATGACATGAGGATATTATTAATATCTAAACAAATTACAAGCAAGTTAAAAATGAGAATTATAAAATGCTACATCTATTCCATATTAATGTATGGCTCAGAATCACGAACACTAAATAAATTATAATTAGAAGACAAAATTGATGCCTTTGAGATGTTGGTATATAGAAGAATAGGGAGAACATCATGGAAAGAGAAGAAAAGGAATACTGAGATACTAAAAACACTTAATATGAAGAAAGAACTACTAAGAGAAATAAAGATCAGACAAATAACATATTTTGGACACATTAAAAGACATGACACCTTATTGAAGACCTTACTTGAGGGTAAAGCCAAAGGGAAGCGAGCAAGATGTAGGCAGAGATACAAGTGGGAGAGTAACATTACACGGTGGACAGGTTACAGTCTAGCAGAGTGCACAACCAAGACAAGAGACAGGAGATGATGGAGATACGTTGCAGCCAACCTTCGTTGCGGAGACGGCACTTGATGATGACGAGAAATAGGATATCAGTATGTTTATTTTGTGTTTATTTCCTGTCTCATTTGAGTTTGCCAGGAAAAGTAATTTGACCGAGTAAACGTTAAAGTTATCGTGCTTTAGTTTTGTATGCATTATCACGGATCTGTAAAGCACGACAGATTAGAGATAGATCATTTTTCCAACTGGTAACTTCTATTAGTTAATTTACACTTTTCATGAGCTAGCGACATATAACATCCAGAAAACGACGAATGAAAATCATGGTTCAGGCAATAGGGATTAAACAATTGGAAGATACTGTGTATGTAGACGGGTGTGTCTGGTGTTCTTCTTCTGCATTAGTTCTCAAATTGCTACAGATTAGTAGGATGTAGTCCGGAGAACAGAATGGGTTGTGTCATGGTTTACAGCTCGGCTGGGTTATGTGCGCATTACGTCCTCATTCATTCGACATCAAAATGGCCTCTGGGTCACTTGACAATCTATGGGATGGTACAGCAAACTTCAACCTCAAAAACCGCTTTAGTCGCCCCTTATCACATGCATGACAGGTAACGTTGTCATTTAATCTGTGCTATTTTCCCAACAATATTTGTGTTTACAATTAACTGTTACGGTTATGTAGAAAATCTAGTAACAAATGCTTGGATCTAGAAATCCATGGTACTGCCATCGTATTGCCAAATATGATTGAAATATTCCTACCCTTATGTAGTATGCAGTCTCACACTAAATTCGCTTTTCTCCCCAGACAGTTACAACGATAGAGCACACAACCAAAATGGAAGTTGTGTATGAGCACATTATTTATTACCGGCGTACAGTTTTTTCATGAGTGGGTGACCACAGTGACAACCAGTAATCCTCAGATTTAATTATGTTAGTTAAGTCTTAATTTCAGCGTTGGTGTATCTGAAAGGAGGAACTCACAATATAATCATGACGGGAGATCTCGTGTTAAGCGATGATTAAATAAATTCTTCCACCGAATGTGTTTCGGACCCGAAAAGGAAAGAAAACAGGGAGAGCAATACTGCCTTGCAAGGTCACGCAAGAGATGACTAAGAATGTTTTTAAAGGTCGAGGTTGACTGTTGCATCCCATGAAAGTTAATGTAACGCAAATGACATAATGATGTTGATTGTGTTGATATAAATGAAAGGTTTTGCAGTCAAGCTGCTAACCTTGGCACAACGCATTCCTTTCTTCGTGGTACATTCTGCTAATCTGCTCATCGTGGACTTTTGAAGTATCTCCGTCTTAGGAATATGATTCTGCTATCCTTAACGACGGCATTTATTTAGGCATCAATGTTGGAATTAGTTTAACTGCCTTGAATAAGAAGTCCAGGATTCTGTAGCATACAGCCACACAGAACAACCGCACATTAGAACTTCATACAATATTACCTGGATAAGCAATTACGATGCATTCTACGTGAACACCGGTACTACACTGACTTCATTTTATAACTCTCTATCTATCTATCTATACGCTGTGTCCCTTGTTTGCCTTGTAGCGTCAGGGGTGGATGAGTTCTCTGGAGATGGCCTTCTTGTGCGCTGTTTGTAAGCTTGTTCCTGTGGCTTCTTTGATTTCTGTGATCCATCTTTTACATGGTCTGCCTCTGGCTTTATAACCGTTATGTCTATGTGTCATGGCCATTTGTGGCATGCTATATGTCGGTAGTCTGGAAGCGTGTGAAAACCACTTGATCTGCTGTCTTTTGATGTGTTCCAATACTGGTATTGTTTTGGTTATCTGTCTGATGTTATCGTTTCTAATTCTATCTCTTAATGACACTCCGAGTATTCTTCGTAGACATGTCATTTCTGTTGTCACTATTTTTCTTTTGTCTTGTGCTGTCATTGTCCAGGTTTGGCACTGGTAGCACTGGTAGTGATGGAATAATAATAGTCTTGTATAATGCAACTTTAGTGTCTATGTTTACATTTTTGTTCTTGAAAATGCGTGTCATCTGTCCTAGGATCTGGTATGTTTTGTTGCATCTATTTTGTATCTCTTTACTGGTTTTCCCTTCACTCGATATAATGCTTCCTAAGTAAGTGAACTCATTGACTTGTTTAAGGTGTTTATCATCGATGGAGATAGTGATGTTTCTTTCTTTCTTTGCTATTGCCATTATTTCAGTCTTTTCAATATTAATCTTCATGTTGAATTTTTGACATGTTATGTGGAGTTTGTTCATATGGTCTTGCAATTGTTCTTCTGATGTCGCTATTAGTACTTGGTCGTCTGCAAAGAGTAGTTCGTTCAATTTGTCTTTTATGTCAATTTGTCATCTTATATAGCGATGCTAAATACAACGAAATGAAGATCACTATTTTTTAAACTGTGAAAGATTGTCACCGCATACATTTGCAATTTCCTGACTGATGGATTTGTCGATAAGTACCGTCCTGTAGAATCAGTGACGTTGGTATAGAAGTGTTTTGCATCAACGCCTAACATCCCTCTATAAGCTCACGTCCATGTAATACCTGGGTTAACATGGAAAGCACAGCAATTAGAAAGTCCTAGTAAACAGTGACAGCCGGTAAGTTAATTGACAAAGAAGCATCAGAAGACAAAGTGAAAAGATACTTGACATTACAAGATACGTTTCCCTTAAAGTGGGGAAGGAGCGTTTTTTTTCGTACGTCAATTCTACTTCTTTATGAAGCATTTGATGACATTTTTGTGAAAAATCGGTAAGGGGTTGAAGGGGTTTGGGGTTTCGCTTTTTGAGGGCATGTGCTGATTTCATATGGGGTGGGGGTGGGGACAAACCTCTCAAATCCCTCCCCCCTCGTATGTACTGGCTTGCTTGACAATATAACATCTATGCATAAACACGATCTTTATTAAGTGTTATCAAGGGGACGTGACAGTATAGTGGTTAGTGCTCTAGTCTCCCAGCCCGATGGTCCACTGTTTGATCTCTAGTTGCTGTGAAATGCTGGTTGCAACATGCTAATTAATTTAAAGAAATTAAGTACAAAAACATATGTTCGAAATAAAAAGGAACCGGATAATACTTGCCATATTACCTTTCCAGTGTTTATACATAATGAAAGTTACTCTGTAGAAGTGTGGTGCAGATTTGGTTTTGTACGTACGAGTAATTTCTCTCGGAAGGAAAATTAAATTGAAAAAAAAACGCACCCTATAAATGACATGGCCACAGCAAGGGCATGCGGCATTTATCACATAAGCCGCGCGCAGCGTTGAAACCAAATAAATCCTAACTGGATTTATAACTGAAAACATGCAGCATTAAATGTTAACTTTCGCTGCTGCATGTTTTCCAGTGATGGAGTGGAGGGAGGCTTTTTATGGTCTGTAGAAATAAAGGCCGCTTTGCAGACGCCGCGACATGTACAGGAAGGATTTTGGTTGTAGTTCCTAAAGATAAAATCTCTAACCGTACATTGAACCCGGGACTTCAAGGGTGAGAACGGCATTCTAACCCCACTGCCACTCACGTCAATGTTGACATACAATGTAATATCATATTATACATCTCGTGGACTGAACTGGATTTATTTACATTGTTTACTATGATCATCTGAAATTGCTAATATGAGATAATATGAGACATTTAATATGAGACATTTAATATGAGACATTTAATAATTATCTATCTATTGGTATTTGTATGATGACCAAACATTTGTGTTACTGTATGCTCTCATATTAACGAGTGCAGAGAGCCTTGTCATGAACATTGGAAATAAACGACTCTTTGTCATAGCACTCACCGCTTTGTTGTTTGTTAAATGGGGGATTCAGCCTCTTAGCTGAGGCACGACCCTTTCAACTAAGACAGAAGTCTATTTTGGTTCTATCAGGCCGTATTACTCACCGCTACGTGTACATGAATGAGTTATATGGATGGGATGCATAGTTATTCTCGGATATCGTGGGGCATGGTTTCTTGAACAAGGATTTTCACAGTACTTTTATGGCTATAGGCTATCATATAATACATTTGTACTAACGCTCACAGTTGAAAGGTTGTTCCTCATCACAATAGGTACATTTTGATAAGAAATAATTATCTCATCAAATGTTTCTTCAACACAAAACTCTCGTCAAAATTAGGTTATCATCCCTGGCTGATAGAGGTTATCATCACTGCTAGGTTATCATTCCTGATTGACAGAGGTTATCGACACGGCAGAAAATAGACAGCAAATACCATTGATAATTCATTCCCACTAATTTAGCTATTATTCTTCTTAAACTGTCACAATTGAAAAAAAAGTCAAATGTAGTATATATATATATATATATATATATATATATATATATATATATATATATATATATATATATATATATATATATATATATATATATATATATATATATATATATATATATATATATTTATATATATAATATTTTTCAGTGCAAGATTTACCTATAAGCTAAACATGCAATATCTAAGGTTCCCTACTGTCTTTGGGGACCCCCCACAAAATCATATTTGGCACTGACATATAATATCTTGACTTATAAAGGGCCTGTATCTCAAATAGCTCAGGGCTTTATCAAGTATAAATCCGGCGCTGATATTGTTACATTTTCATACAGAAGAGCACACGAGCATTGTCTAATATCACTACATAAAATAGTATTCTTTCTAATATCCCTACATAAAATAGTATTCTTTCTAATATCACTACATAAAATAGTATTCTTTCTAATATCCCTACATAAAATAGTATTCTTTCTAATATCACTACATAAAATAGTATTCTTTCTAATATCACTATATAAAGTAGTATTCTGTCTAACATTAATTACTACACAAAAGAGTATTCTGTATAATACTACATAAAATTGCACATTAGTATTCTTTATAACATCAACCAGTTCTATTTGTTGTCTTTTTCACAAAATGTCGTCAGGCGTGGGGGGGGGGGAAGTTGAAGTTGTCTGTCTTTGGCCATTTTTGCAGCGCTTGCCATGGTCAGGCTGTGGTTCGTAACAATCTCTCTGAATCTTCTCATCTTGTTCTTGGTCTTCCTCTTGCATTGCAGCCGTTTTTTCTGGTGTAGTATGCCTGGATGGCTGGTTGTGATTGTTCAATTCGAATAAGGTGTTTGGACCAGTTGATCTGCTGTCTTTCTATGTATTGTTTGCACGATATGATTTTAACTATATTTCTGATGTCCTCATTTCTCACTTGGTATTTTCTAGTGACGTTTATAGCTTTTCTCAGGCATTTCATCTCAAATGTTGTAATCTTTTTTCAAGAGTGTTTTTGTCAGATGTCATGTCTGGCACTGATAACATAACGTTGGTATAAAGATGGTGTTTATTATGTGTCGATTGCTGAAGTTTTAAGCCTCGGTGGCTGTTTGTATGTTACAGCGTTTGTTTTTTTGGCACCTCCTCTCAATTTCTCTATCAATTTTGCCGTCTTCTATAAAAATGCTTATTATATTTTAAATTCTGATGTCACAATTAGGGATCAAACCAACAATAGAATACATACAGAAACAACAAGTTAAATGGTACGGCCACATAACCAGACAGAAAGAGCAAAGTATTATCCAAAAAACACTTAACAAACGATACGAAAACAGGAGACCTATTGGACGCCCTCGTAAAAGGTGGATAGATAGTGTATTAGAGACACTCGGAAATATAACAGCAGAGGAGGCAAATAGAAGGGCAAAAGACCGTACATTCACTCTCCACTCAACACCGAAAGGTACATGAGGACAGAAAGAAGAAGAAGAATAATTCTGATGTCAGTTTTAGTTTTGTGCCGTTAACACACATTTAGCTGTTCGTTTGCTCTGCATATTTTCATAGTTTCTGTTTTTTGATGTGTTTAATCTCATGTTTTCATTGTGTTCTTCGCACGCTATCTGTAGTGAATTTGTGTGTTCTTGTAATTCGTCTTCAAGTTCCATGTATTAGACATTGATCATCTGCGAAGAGTAGATCATTCAGAGAGTTACATAGGCCTCTTGTTGTTTCTGAGGTGTGTTCGCTTCTTGATTCTGCCTCTTTCGTAATCCTGTCCATGTATGTAATAAAAAGCAGTGGTGATAGCACACATCACAGTCTTACTCCGGTTTTTGTTTCGAATGGTTCTGCGAGTCCTTCGTTTGTTCTTATTATACTTCGTGAATCTTTATATAGTGTTCTTATGTTGTCTAGTAGTTGTCCATGTATTCCATAATCTTCTAGTATCTGTAACGATTTGTTCCTGTAAACTCTGTCAAAGGCCTTCTCTTGATCTATAAAAGTGATGTTTAGCTGTTGTTCATATACAATTAATTTTTCGATTAATTGTCTCAGTACAAATATTGCGTCTGTGCACCCTACGCCTTTTATGAATCCACACTGGATCTTGCTTAGCTGTGGTTCTATTATTGATATAAATTTTTGTTCTATGATTTTTGCATATATCTTTCCTGTGTGGCTAAGTAGAGATATTCTATCAGTTTCACACTCTCTCTTGTTGCCTTTTTTTCCTTAATGAAACAAATTTTTTTGGGTCATTCTTCAGGTGCTTGTATTTTACCATACTATAGTGAATATTATTTTTAGTCATTAGTTTGATTACATGCATTGATTGCTCCAAATTGTATGCCATCAGAGCCTGTTGATTTGTTTCTTGGTGTGATTTTTATGCATTTTTTTATTTCTTGTTATAGTATTTCTGGTTCTCGAATTTCTGTGTGTTTTAGTATGAATGATGAACTTTTGTTTTTTGTTTGGTGGGTTATATAGCTCTTGGAAATATTATAGCCATCTTCACTAGATAATATCACTACATAAAATTGCAATCTGTGTAATCATCATCATCAGCATCAAGTGACGCCTCCGCAACGAAGGTTGGCTGCAACGGATCTCCAACATCCCCTTTCTCTTGTCTCGGTCGTGCACTCTGCTAGACTGTAACCTGTCCATCTTATGATGTTACTCTCCCACTTGTATCTCTGCCTACCTCTTGCTCGCTTCCCTTTGACTTGACCCTCAAGTAAGGTCTTCAATAAGGTCTTTTAATGTGTCCAAAATATTTTATTTGCCTGATATTTATTACTCTTAGTAGTTGTTTCTTCATATTAAGTGTTTTAGCACCTCTTTAGTTGTTTTCTTCTCCTTCCATGATGTTCTACCGATTATTCTATATACCCACATCTCAAAGGCATCAATTCTTTCTAATTGTTTTTTAGTGTCCATGTTTCTGAGCCATACATTAATATAGAATAGATATAGCATTTTATAATTCTCATTTTTAACTTGTTTGTAATTTGTTTAGATGTTAATATTTTCGTCATGTCATTGAAGGTACACGTTTGGCTATTCCTAATCTTCTTTTAACTTCTGTTTCACATCTGCCATCATTTGTGACTATGTGTCCAAGATATTGATGTTTTACGTGTTGTAGTTTATCTCCATATATGTTTATGTTTAGCTCTTGTTCTTCTGTGACTTTTCTGATTATCATGGTGTTTTTTTAATATTTATATCCAGTCCATATTCATTACTTGATTTATTGACCTGATCTATTAATCTTTGTAGTTCATGTTCACTTTCTGCTAAAAGAACAGTGTCATCTGCATATCTAAGATTGTTTATTATTTTCCCATTGATCTTTAGTCCTGGCATTTCTTCTATATTTTTAAAGATATTCTCTGTGTAAATATCAAATAGGCTTCGTGATAAATGCATCCTTGTCTTACCCCTCATTTTTATTTCTATGTATGGAGAGTAGCTGTTTTCACACCTTATAGATGCAGTTTGTTCCCAATATATATTTCTATTCAGTCTGATGTCTTTTCCATCTATGTCTATTTCTTGAACATTTGATTAATTTTTCATGTTAGACTCTGTCAATGGCCTTGTTGTAGTCTATGAAGCAAATATAGATACTTTTTGGACCTCTATATATTTATCTATCACTAGGCGAATACTCAATATAGATTCTCTGGTTCCATTGCTTTCCTAAAATCGAATTGTTCTTCACCGACCTCCATGTCTATCTTGTTATTAATTCTTTCATGTGTTATCTTGTGGAGTATTTTAATTAAATGACTCATTAGACTCATTCCTCCTTCGCAATCGAAGATGAGCATATCATGAAAAACAATAAATATGATGAACAAGTAGAAAAACTAAATATTTGTGGCTGTCTAATTTGGTTTGTGAGTTCGTAGATGCCCAATGAGTCCGATTAGTGCCAAGAATAATTCTATTGCAGTGCATTCAGGAGTGCAGATGTCTCGGAGTAAGAGAGTTTCCGTATTTGTCCTTCTGCTTCTGTCACTTGTAGATTTCCCGCAGCGTTCTTTCATTTTTCAAATTTGGTGATGCCAGCAGCGATTTTAATGTACCAAGCTGAGCAATCAAGGGCTGTAATCTCACAGGAGCTAGAATCGATGTTGCAGTGCTTGAGAGAAATTTTTAGATGATCCTTGTAGCGCTGTTTCTGCCTCCACTTGAACGATTACCATAGTACAGCGTCCCAGAGAATAATCTCTTTGGAAGGCGCTTGTCTGGAATACAGACAAAGTGGCCGGTCCAGCGCAGTTGGGGCCTAGTTAGTAGGGCAAGGATGCTTTGCATAGGGACTTTTGAAGGATTTCCGTGTCTGGTACTCGATCATACCACCGTACTCCCATGAGGTTTCTTAGACAGCAAAGGTGGAAAAAGTTAAGCTGTCGAGTGTGTCTTGCATAGACAGTCCAGGATAACACAGGATAAAGCAGTGCTAATATTATTACATAAAGTAGAACACGATTATTCTGTCTAATATCACTAAATAAAACAACACTAGAGTATTTCGCCTTATATTTCGTTACGTGAAACAGCCCAAGAGTATTTTGTTTAATATTACTGCATAAAGGACTATGCCTATTCTGTTCAGTATCACTGCATAATACACCACAGAAGTACACTTTGTAAAACAGTCACTGAAAACAGTACAACAGTGTCATGTGACGTATTCCTTCCAGAACGTTGTCTTCCCAATGAACTCTCTGAACCTCTCTCTGTCTTGGGCGATGTAGCTTGCATTTTCTAGCGATGAATTCATTTTTTCTTTAATGTCGTCAGTCCATCGTCTTCTTGGTCTGCCCCTTCTCCTCTCCCAGGTACTCTTCCCTCCATTATTTGTCTTTCTAAACAGTTATGTATCTTTATATGACCAAACATGCGTAGTTTTCATTTTGTTATTGTGTTTAGTAACCAACACTCTGGAATATTCAGTGTGTTTATAATATCTGAGTTTCTGATTTTATCCTTCCATGATATTCTAAGTATCTTCCTGTAGCATTTCAGCTCGAAGGCATTGATCCTCTTTGCCGCTGTTTTACTTAGAGTCCATGTTTCACAGCCGTATGTTGCAACCGGAAAAATAAAAGTTCGTAACATTAGCACTTTCGTTTCTATTTTGTTGCTCTTCCATATGTTTTTCAGCCGTGTTATTTTGCAATATGCCATTGCAAATCTCTTCCTTATTTCTGCCATGCAGTCTCCTGCACCGTTGATGTTTACTCCTAAGTATTCAAATTTATCCACACATTCTATCTCAGTATTGTCTATTCTGATTTTTGGTTGTTGTGTTGTTATAGCTGTTGACATGATTTTTGTTTTCTGCGTGTTTAAATACAAATTTTGTGCTTCGCTATATTTCTTTGTGTTCTTGATTAGTTGTTCCAATCCCTTTATATCATTTGAAAGAAGCACTGTGTCCTCTGCGTAGCGTAGTTCCGGGATTAGGAATCCACCTATGTTTAAAGCGTGGTAGTCAGTGTTGTGTATGTCTTCTCTCACGTTCCTCATTATACTTTCAGCGTAGATGTTGAACAGGTATGGGGAGAGTGTGCACCCTTGCCTTACTCCACTCTGTACCTCAAACCACTCTGAGAGATCGTCCTCTAACTTAACTGCAGCCTTTTGATCTTGGTAAAGTTCCTCTATTAGATGAATCAGATGTCTTGGGAAACCCATGCTGTTCATTATCTCCCATAGTTGCTGGTGTTGGACGCAGTCGAACGCTTTTGAGTAATCTATGAAACACATGTGCAGGTCAGTTGAAAATTCCCTACACATTTCTTTGATCAATCTCATAAAACAGTCCAACAGTAGTTTCTCTAATATTCATATACGAGTATAAAACAGTGCGAGCACAGTATGTCTTAATATCTAAACGAAACAGGAACTATTTAAATTGTTTCAAATAAAACAGGTCTATACTGTTTAACATGTTAACAAGAAATAGGATTTACGAACGTCTATATACAATCTAAAAGAAATTACTGAGTTTCGAGAACAAATGTCTTCGTAGAATAACTAACATCCATTGTAGTGAATTCAAATCGAATGATAAAATCAGAGAAGAGACACATCAAAATTTCATCACAGATGTTATCAGAAAACGCCGTTGGTCATACATTGGGCATGTCCTACGTGCAGACATCAACAGAATACACCACCAATCTCTTGAATGGATACCTACAGGCAAAAGAGCAAGAGGTAGACCAAAAGAAACACCCAGAGGAACAATACTTAGAGAAAGTATAACAACCAATATTCATACTATTCAAGAACTGCACAGAATAGCTTTGAACAGACATAATTAGATAGATCTGCCCTCTGCCCTATGCGCTAACTTCAGCGCAAAAGGAAAATGAATGAATGAATGAATATAACATCTAGCCTCTTTGACACCCCCGTTTAAATGGAGAAAAAAACTGTCTTACAAATCACAAAATTACAAATCACACGCTTAGCATTCTTTACAAGTCCTCACAATTCCGCGTAAGTCTTCATTTGTCTAACAGCTTCACGGGGATTCACTATACGTGTAAACCGCATAATACACTTATACAGTGCACATCTAAATTGTATTATAGAAGTGTGTTTTGCTTTTACTGAGAAAGCAGTTAGGTATTTCTATCAACACTGGTTGTTTCAGGCACAATAAATAAACGTGGTGTAGTGCTGCTGTTATTGTATACGTTTTTGAAGAGTTCTAGGATAGTCTGGTGACATTTGCTTCAGTGATTGATCTTGACAATGCAAATAATAGGGTTCCGTGTGAATATGAACTTTCTCATACTACTCGGGGTGGATTCCTTTATCGTTCGACTGATATTATAAACGCTGTACGAATGGAAGGTGGTACCACGTTGTGGCATTTGGTCCCTGAGCCTACTACAATTTATTGAGACCTGCCACATGCTTCGTCTCTTTCCCCAGTACTTCTAAACATCTACACATTAATGATAATGAAACAGTAATTGACTGGTAACGACTGAACATTATCTTTTATCGATGATATTCTGGTGTTTATAAGCCCGTAACCTGTCAGAGTCGTAGGGCTACCACATTGGATGCTTCAGCACACAGAGTCGCCCAACGACTCTTGTAGTACTATGGGGATGATATCACACGTTGAAACTATGGTGATGATATCAGAGGATGATAGCAGAGGATAACAAAATGTATATATGAAGAACCCTAAATGTACAGCAAAAGACAGGATATAATTTATGTTTATGAAGTTCTAGTGAATTTGTTGACTCATTTTACTCATAGACAGTTCTTTCTCACTGCAAATTGATGTCAATTACTTATAGTATGTTGTATCGGCTGCTGATAATTTAAGATAAAATAAAGGGACGAACTATAAGAAAGATAACATCGGATCACTCTCTCATAAACTCCATGACACGCGTTCAGATTGTGGAAGGACATTTGAAGCACTCATTTTACTCATTGACTATATCTGGGCTCACATTGAATCTTTACCATCATCATCATAATTACTATTTCCTAAGTTATACACACATGCCCTCGTTGACTAGAATGGACGAATAACTTATATATAGTAATACCCATAATTATAACCAAATGAAATCAGGGTACAAAACTAGAGGAAGACCACGAAAAAGCTGGATAGAAAACGTCAGGGGCATTTTGAAAAACACGGTCATAGCAGAGCCGAGGCGACACATCTGGCCTTGGAACACACGCTCGAGCTCCATTCACCCCTACGGTTAACGGCAAGAGTGGAGCACAAACCTCCCGGGGAAAGACAATAGACAATATCCATAATCCGTCACAGTTGTAACCCCTCTAATGTGACACCCCGTCACATTAGAGATACCAGAACACAAATTTCTCCAAACATCTGTGTCCTCGGCTATTGCGACTAGTGTAGAAAAGTCATGTCCGGATCATTCCTTGATGTTGTAAATTTAAGGTTTATTATACCACATCTCTTTCAACCCTCAGCTGATTCTTGCACAATCATTTTAGAAAGTGATTCGTATCTCATTACATGTCCAAACTAAGTACGTCAACGCTGTTTCGCTATCGGCACAAATGATTTTTGTTAATCTGCAAGTGCAATTTTTTCTCCATCGAACAATGTATTATGTTCTATATAACTACTTATAATAAATGCCAATAACATACATACAAGGTCACATAATGGGAAGTTTGTAATACTTTGTTGTATTTCTCTAAATGAAATCCGCTCATCGGTCAAAATATTCCTCTAAACGAATTCCGTTCATCAGTAACAATATTTTGCTAAGCCAGTGTTTCTCAATATTTTTTTTTATCATGCCCCACCTACGTAATTTTAAAATTCTGATGCCCCCTATGTACAATGTACACATATTTTCTATTCAAAAATTAAATTATACCCTAAATTTTGTTTTCGAATTGCCCCCATGAACAATCAAATTGGCCCGCGGTGTGGTGTGCGCCCCACGTTGGGAAACACTGCTCTAGACGAACTCCGCTAATCGGTCAAAATATTTCTCTAGACGAACTCCACTCACCGGTAAAAATACTCCTATAAACGGAACTCAGCTCATCGGTCAAAATATTCCTCTAAACGAACTCCGCTCATAATAATGTTTCACTACCACTCACTATTAGACTTTGTATAACTAATTTCAGACATTGACTTCCCCATGACCAACACTGATACGTCCGTGCCTCAATGTCAATTGCCTAAAAAATTGTCAATTTCTTCAGCATGACTTACTCAGCACGACAATGTCGTAAAATCATACTCCAGAATAGTCCCGAATGCGAAGGTCACGAACAACATCATTTATTTCGACCTTTTTTCATGCTTTTCATTTTCATGGTGACACAATGTCAAAGTGGTAGCATCAGTAACGATAAATTACATTTCAGATTCTGAAGAAAAAAAAGACTTGCTGTTGTTCACTTGTGTGCAATAAGACTGGTTGATAGGCACATCATTAGTGTCAAATGTGAATGATATAGTACAGAGACAATTGTACACGTTACACAATTATATTACACTGTTCCCAACCCTATCAATCAGGAATTATACAAGGAAGGATTCATTTGTCTGTTGGCTTTATTTACATAACGCATATAACAACATCTGTCAAATTCACATAGCAAAAATCAATAGTCTAGTTAAACCATTAATGTTTTACTTTCTAATTTTTAAAATACATGAAAATTCCAAAGAAATCAGCATACTTCAATCTATCCAGCCGAGGCAAACTATTCAAAATAACCACTTCAACGCTACTTGTAAATCACTTTCCGCTTCGTGTTTCCGATAAAACGTTGGGCTGGAATTGCCATCACATACTGATGCGTATTGGGCAGTATTGAAACTATTCAATTATATGTAACGTGTTGAACTCTTAACAAAAATTATATGTTTGTCCTTATAAAGGTATGTGGTCAAAACGTTGATTATGTGTATCTGTTTAATTGTAAAACTGAATTATTAAAATTTGATATTTTATTATTTTTATATTTCTTTACCACATAGTGTACAGTTTTACTGCATTATTCCTTTTAATCTAGTTAGGGACTTTATTGTCAAAAATGGTCAATATTGATTGCAGTAAATGGTTGCATGTGATTGTATATCTGCAAACGAAATGGTGGAGTATGCTTTCTATATACATAAAGGTCTCTCTAGAAGGCTTCCTTCCAAAGCATTGCATACTTCAAGTTTCTCATTGCATGAGAGTAGAAGTCTTGTGGGTATGAAAGAATGTTCGGGATACCCCCATAATTGCACACATTACAGACGTGACAAGAACCTTAGGGATCTAATGGTCCGGAGTCACCTCCAGCCTGACGTTCCTAATCATTTTGGCACCATTAGATGCAAACGCAGCAAATGTTACACTTGTGCCTATGTCACCCAGATCCGGTCTGTCACATTCCCTAAAGCCACCTTCACCATTGAGGAGAGCTTCACATGTGTTTCCCGCAACATCATCTATGCCATCATATGCAAGCGTTGCGCCATGATATATATAGGTGAAACTGGAAGGAGGCTCGCAGATCGATTCTGCGAACATCTGTACAGCATAAAAAACCATTCGGGTTTGCCCGTTGATGTCCACTTTAATGGCACGGCTATCGGGGCGCCCAGGACATTCAGGTTACGGCCATTAAGTCGTGCTTCTCTGATGACCGGGCCCATCTGGCGCTTGAGAACCGCTACATTTATCAATATGGCACTCTGAAACCCGACGGCATTAATAAGCGCCTGTCTTTTGTATGACTTTAGTCTATCCATAGTTTCTGTTTGTTTCGTGTCACATGTTTGTTGTCATTTGTGTATTTTCCTTGTCCGGGGTCATTTCACCTCTTCCGGTCAATCAAGACTACCCATATCAATGTGACCGTCAATGTTATTATTGTTCGCTTTCTATTATATGTTTCAATTTTGTTTCAATTGTCTGTCTTGATAAAGGCCTTTTGGTCGAACCGTCGATTTGTATGTGTCATTGTGTGTGTTATCTAGTGTTAGCAAAACTGTGTTAGCCGTTTCCTGGATCTACCTATTGGATTTCAGTTTTGCGCATTAAGTGCAATATATATATTAAACAGAGATGTCATTTTCCCGCAACTGTGCCAACAACTTATATCGTGCTGGAGAGAAGGCAAAATCCCTCAAGATGTGCGGATAGTAACATAGTAACTCTCTACACGAACAAGGGTGACTACGACAACTACATAAGCATCTCCATTCTCAGCATAACCAGGAAGGTTTTTCATGTTTGCTTCTAAGGCGACTCTAACTGCTTATCGAACTTGTCCTGGCAGAGTCATAGTGTGGCATCAGAGCCAAAAGATCCACTACCGACATGTTTTTTACCCTTCGTCAACTACAGAAAAAGTGTCTTAAGCAGGGAAAGCCACTCTTTATGGCTTTTGAGGGTTTAAATAAGGCTTTTTACACTATTAGTATGCCAGCTATATATATGATTCTAAAATGTACTGGTTGTCCACCAAAACTTCTGAACTTGGTTATTTCCTTTCATGAAGACATGACCGCAAATGTATCATTCGAGGGTAATACGTCTAATAGCTTTACAGTAAAGACTGGAGTAAAGTAGGAGTGCGTTCTAGTTTCCACACTCTTCGGAATCTTCTTCGCAGCGCTTCTTAAACATGCTCTTGCGGATGAAGCAGGTGACATTTCATCCGCACCCGTTACGATGGACCACTCTTTAACTTAGCGCGTCACAGAACGAAGACGAAAACATCAGAAATACTCATCAGAAAACTTCTCTTCGTCGATGATGCTGCACTAGTCACATAAAGTGAGTCAACCTTGCAGTTCTAAATTTACAACATGACAAAGGTCTGCGAGCTTTCTCTATAAGAAAAAGCATTACTAAAACTGTGGCAATGTATTAGGGATATAGAGTACAAAACAAACATCATCTTAAACAACATCCATATAAAGCAAGTCGATAACTTTTGATACCTAGGATATACAATTTTTCCATGAAAAATGAAATACATGCAAGTATAGAAAAAGCGGCTACCATTTTTGGCGGACTGTCAAAGCGAGCTTGGAAAAACCATAAGTTAAGATTGAAAACAAAGACACAGATCTATCAAACATACGTGCTAAGTACACTATACTACGAATATGAAACATGGACCACCTATACAAATCATGAGTCAATAACCCTGTAACCTTTCAGGGTCGTAGGGGTACCACATTGAATGCTTCAGCACACAGTGTCCTCCAGAGAATTCTATCCTCAGCGATGCAGATGAGTGTGGAAATATTTTGTCTTGTTCACCCTTGATTTTATCTGTCCATGCCTTTATTTGCCCTCCTCTGATTCTCCCCCTACGACAGTTCCCTACAGTATTGATTTTTACAAGGAATCATGTCTGCATACATGTCCAAACTATGCTAAGGTAACCAGACATCTGTAAATCCTCAATGAAAGACTTCCACATAAAATCAAAAGACTGGAAAACATGGCCGAATCTCCGAATGTCTGGAGACAGAACCTGCTTGCAGGAGCAGCACTGTTCAAAAATGATATGTTTAAAGATATGGAAGCAAAAAGAGAAAGACGCAAACAAAAATCTTCCATTGCTGTGATATGATCACTGGAAAAGTCAATTTCCTGAGAAATATTCAACGGATTGTTTTTATTTCTAAATGACCATCTGAAGACGCAAAATGGCTATACATATTTTTCTGGTTTAGGCAGACTTTCCGGCATTGTAAGATACAACCAAGCCAGTAAATAGGAAGGGGAGGAGGTTTCAGAGTTTAACCTCCCTTCGCTCTTGAAAAAAACAGAATACAATTTTTAATACTATGAAACACGTATATTAATAATGATCATACAATTCGTAACCATTCAGGTTCGCAGGTGTGTTACATTGATACATTTGAATTGCAGAAATATCTCGTGTTTCTATTCTCTACCCTCCTGATGAGTTTGAACGTCATACGCTGTCCATTCCTTAATATTATCCAGCCATGTCTCCATTGTTAACCTCGTCTTCTTCTACCCTCCACCGTATCTTGAAGAAAATCGTTTGTCATTGAGGAATGTCTCATCACGTTCCTGTAACCACTGGAATCTACGAAGTGTCACGATTGCTGCCAGTGGTTATTGTTGACCCACTAATACATTAAGTATACCATGCACAAACACATTAGTCTGATGTTCTCGGTAACATACCCAACATTCGACTACAGCACTTGTTTTAATACGTGGGAGTTCTTCTCCCTAATTCCGCAGACAGAGTCCATGTCAAACACATTGGTCTTATGATATATGTCAGGGGTCGACAACCTTTTGCTAACTATGTGCCAACTTGTTTCAAATTATTCAGAGTGCCGAAATGAGCGAGGAAACCGTGCTAATCGATTTATAATCAACATTATACTGAAAACGTGAAGAGTCTGCGTGCCATTTGAAATTGATTGGCGTACCAAGTGTGGCACGCTTGCCATAGATTGCCGACCCCTATTCTAGGTAATAGATACCCAACATTCGACTATAGCACTTGTTTTAATACGTGGGGGTATTTCTACCTAATTCCGCAGACAGAGTCCATGTCTCAAACAAGTAAAAACGAGGATAAGTTCCTTCGCTAATAATTTTCTGTAAAATAAAACATACTCAATGTCTTTAATATAAAAGGGAAAATGTGTATATACTATAAGAAAACTCACCCCCCCCCACCACCGCGATTTCTATTCATCATCATTAAAACCATAACCCTTCGTGGTCGCAGGGGTGTCACTCCGGAAATAGCAACACTAAATTTTCGCCATGCCTCTCTGTTATCAGTTATTGATTGAGTGTAGAGAATCTTAGTCCAGCCCAGTCTTTAATATTATCAATCCATACTGTCCTCTCACCTCCTCTTATTCTTCAACCCTCAACTGTTCTCTGCACGATATTTTTTGGAAAGAGAATTGTGGCTCATCCTGCGGTCAAAACAAAATCACGACCTCTAGTAGCAAAGACGTATATATATATACTTGTATCATACAATGCACTTTTGGTGAAACACGATCGCGAAATGTTGATATCCAGATGGTACATTATTCATATATATATATATATATATATATATATATATATATATATATATATATATATATATATATATATATATATATATATATATAAATATATATATATATATATATATATATAAACACACATAATATCTTGTTCAGGATGGGAACTATCAACTCATAATTTTTTTACTGTAGTTATTTTCTTATTATATACGTTCATCAGTTATTAATTTCTGACCCTGGAGTAGTTATTAAGACGTTCGCTTTGCGCTCAAGAGGTCGCGAGTTCGAGTCCCAATGTACATGTTATATTTGCAAAGTGAATACTTTTTGGAGATCCTTGGGGATTATCGAATTAAGCTGCGTGAGTACATGTTAGAATTGAGAGGGACGACGTACATATGGGATAACCTGAGTACATTGAAATCAATATTCTATCATTTTTCAGCCATTTTTTTCAAATTTTCTGAGCGATCCGGATGGGCAACTGACTGGCGAAAATTCAACTTGCGTTAACTGTTACACCTTAAGCTACAATATAAATGTCAAGCGGACAGATTAGTATCTAAAGTATCTAGGCAGAGGATTCAAGATTCAGACATTTAAACAAAATAAACGAACCATTATAATCATGAGAATCACAGAAGAACAAGTGCTAAACATACAAATACATGGAGAAATACAACAACAAGTAGAACATTACCAATATCTCGGACACAATAACAAATGACGTTAGATGTGGAGCTAACAACAAGCTAAAAATGATAATTATAAAGTGCCACATCTATGATATATTAATGCATAACTCAGAAACATGGACAATGAACAAACAACTAGAAGACAGAAATGATGCGTTTGAGATGTGAATATATAGAAGAATATGGATAATTTCATGGAAAGAGAAGAAAGCAAATAAAGAGGTTATAACAACACTTCCTATGAAAAGAATTATTAAAGGAAATAAAGATCATATAAATAAAGTATTATGGACATATTAAAATACATGACAACTGTTTATGACCTTACTTGAAGGTAAAGTCGAGGGGATGCAAGCAAGAAGTAGGCAGAGATACAGAATAAAGTCTAGCAGAGTGCACCACCAAGGCCAGAGAAATGATATGTTGGAGGTTTGTTGTAGCCAACCTTCGCTACGGAGACGGCACGGCATTCATGATGATTATGGTCCAAGATTTGATTTCTATTGAAGGGTTTTTCTCTATTACAAAATGTTCCTGGAACATTCAACCTCAGGAACTGACAGCTAGACGAATCTGTAAAATATATCACATCTAGTTTGTCGACAGTATGAGATAAAAAACCGCACGGATCAGGCACTACATTAAAATCAAATTATATTATATATTTTAACATATTCTTGACACTGTTTTTACCCATTGCTATCAAATATCAAGCTTTATATAACATGTGCTAATTTGTTTACACTTAAACAAATACATGCTAACAATAAGGAGAAGAATACTTTGGTCTACATCATCCGAGGCACTCAAGCCGGAATCAGTATAACTGAGGCGTAATTTGTAGAGAACCACATCCCCTCTCGAGCTTACCTTGTAATATGTCAACATCCTTTATATTTCATAAAGATCCGCAGATTTGATCCAATGTTTGAAATGTATCATCCCTAGAACGATACAAAGTACTTTCATCCACACAGAAAAATGTGTCGATACAGTTCACCATTATGTGATATCCTGCAGTTTGAAGGAATAATCGACTAACCTGTTTTCAGATTGTGTCAGCGTTGCCCGATCAGTCTAGCACGGGTTATTAATTATTCATTATGCGTGGTTGATTTAACATATCACAACGCTTTTCCCTCTCTTCCTCTCTCTCTCTGGTCACATATGACAGACTGCATAGTTAACAGCAGACTGATGAAGAGAGCATAAACTAAACAGAAAGGGAAATGTTTCTAAAAGCAAACAAAGATTTGGTTTGTATGAGATGAGCTATGAATTACATGGGGACATAGCCGGCGTGAACTTCTCAGATTAAAGCGATAGTATCTGCAAATATTAAATAGGCATATAAAAGTAAATATTTAAAGAATGTGCTGCTGAATTATAGGTATGTATATTTTTCTTTGCACTCATATAGTGCCTTCACAAATTTCAATTCCCTACAGCTAGAGAACAGCAAACAGTGCTAGTGATAGACTGGAGATTTAAGCAAACTTTGAAAGTTCATGAAAATGTTCGCAGATATTATTGTAATGTATAAGAGCTTTTGATGGTAAAAATACCTCAGGACTTTGTGTCTCACATGCATTTTTCCAGGTGTCCAGCGAAAAGCAGAGTATTTACTCAGTATCTAACCCACGATTCATAATGTACAATAACACAAAGTCCACGAACTGATTACCAGCTAGTAGGCTTGAATTGACTTCACAATGAATTGAATACGATACATTCGTAAATGAATCCATCTTACTGCTACTGAACATGTACCCTTTCTACATCTAGATTATAACCAATCACTAAACGTTTGTTTCCCAATGTAGGGGCCCACACACACACGGGGGCAATGCGATTATTCACAATTGGGGGGGGGGGGGGGGGGGGGGGCAAGCAGATCGAGCAGGTTGTAATTAGGCTTCGTTTAGGGAATAATTCAATTTGTTAATATTTTGTACATAAGTTTAGTTGTTGTTCGTCCATCACAAGTGATGATGACCATTTGTTACATCCACTTTTGAAAATTCAATTTTAGTTATGTCCTTGATTATGAGTTCGTAGATGGCTAATGAGCCCTATTCGAGGTGTAAATGTCATTGGACAGTTTGGACATGGAATAACGACTGTAGACGGATCTTGGTCTATCCGTGACTATAAGTTTAGTACATAGCAAAACTATACATTCATTAACAATCCAGTTACATTATTGTCCCAACTAATATCTTGTGCTTGTGCTACCATGAAACATCTATTTTCATTGTTTGCTGATCATGTTTGACTAACAAAACGTTCACATATATATCATGAGAAAACCTTTATCAAATAAATACACATTTGAAACATGCATTGTTCATTTTACATTTATACACGAATAGAATATGCGGTATTTATAAATTAATTAATATCCACAAAATAAGGCCACACAACTTGTAGTTGAGTTTTAAACGAGAAACTATGTTAAAGTTGATAGGTTTCCAGAAAGGCACACACAAAATACCTCCCAAAAACCCCACCGAAATAGATAAAATAAATATCATGACCTGTGTCCTTCAAAAGCGGCAAGATCTAAATATTTGACTATAAAATAACCAATATGGCAACCTTAGTCAAAGTACTGGATTAAATTGGCAGCATATCCTAATCAGCACATAATTATCAACTCATTATGTTTGGCTGTAGTGATTTTCTAGGCAATATTACTTATGTACAGTAGCTTGCCATTGCATTCTGAACGGTGCGGATGCACAATTGCCTACAGCGGGATTCGAACCCGGTACCTTGCCGACACAGATGCGTAATGTACCACACCGCCACAGAACCGAACAGGTACTGGATAGTTCGGCAAAATGAAGTGTTGGAGATTAAAATGTGGAGAGGATACATATCATGCACCGCGAATAGATGGTTATGGTGATCAATGTTCGGCTACCCCCTGCAAGTACATCACTTCATTTTTTACGATATCAATATTGGATATAATATATAATTTTTAAAAATAGAGATAAAACATATCCAATATAAAACAATGCTTTTCAACTATTTCTGAGATTTAGTTAAGATATTTCGTTTCAGAAACATTGTCGACATCACGTGAAACTGTACTTTCGAACCACGACCAAGTTCACGTAAGATGGAATTTTACGTGATTAGGAACTATTCGACTTTTTCATTAGTCCCACTTGACAATGGTAGCTATGTAATATATCATGTTGAAAACTAGAAACATAATATAAAAAGTACTTCATATAGTGAGGTACGCTCTTTTTCAACCCCGATTTTAATCCAATGTGGTTTTATCAGAGCTTTTAGCTATACAGATTGATGATGGTTGTGGTATATGTATATCTACTACAAAGTCTCAGAGGTAATACAGAAAGGTGCATAATACCAAATCTTTTCTCCCTGACTGTCGAAAGCCGGTAGAACATATAAAACCTACACTTTACTGTTGATAGTTTGCAACTATGTAACGGTGAACGTCTTACCTGTGACAGCTGAAATGGCAGGCTTGCGCAGAATCCTAGGAATATCGCTAAGAGGCAGTATGAGAAATGAAGACAGTAGACAAAGAACCGGTATCACTCCAATCTTGGAATATAAGAGACAACAGATAAAATGGTTTGCACACATCAGCAGACTACCATCAGACATAATACCACAGCAAGCTATGCTACACAGATACAGGAAGGCAGACCTAGAGACCGACCACACAACAATGGACCACCGAAATAAAAGAGGCGACAAACTCCACAATATAGCATACAAGAGTGCCATCTCCAGAAAACTCTTCTACCCCTGACGGTGAAAGACAACAAAGGGGTTTAGTTAATAGATAGATAGTTTGCAACTGAAAGAGAATGGACATCTTAGGTACGCTATATGAGTGCAAAGGTCCAGATGCTTATCAGTATTCCAACAACACTGTGACATTTGTAGAAGACAGCGCCTTGATCTGAGAACTTTCACGCCTATTTTGTCACCCTGTTATTCTCATTTCATCTCATACGATCAAATCTTTGCTTTAAGAAACACATATCTTTGTTTTTAATTTACGCAATCTTGATAAATCAATTTAGAAAAAAACATTGAATCACTGAACTTTGTGACCAAAAGATATATGAAACCAAAGAAGACCTACATACACCGGTAAAGCTGACGCAGAAGACGTATTATCAACTATTAAAAGAAAGAAGTATTTAACAGATGTATTATAAATGCAGTAGCAAATAGGCAAAATTATAGGAAGGCAGTAAATATTTATAGAACGTGAAGAGACAAGCAAAGCTTAAACAGTTAATAATAATCACGAACTGATCAAGGGGATTAGTGACAGAGGAAAAGAAGGAGAGACGTTTCAGAATTTATTTAGCATCACGGCACGGGAGAAAGTAACGACAGGAACGTCTTAACATCACAAGAAACACAGAGCTGTGGAGAAACATGATTCGTCTATGTTACTGGGCATGAAACTAGATTGTTTGATTGTAAACATGGATAACATTGGTAACAAATGTAGACCTATCAGTATTTAAGATGTATGTGTCATTTCAAAAACAAATTATAGAGTATTTTAAGTGTGAATATTGTATTAAATATTTTTATCCTCGGAATTTATGGTTCGCTGAATCATAATCTCAATTATTTTTAAAATAAAAACCCGATGTAAACAAATTAGATGAACTGCAGTTGAAAATGGCGTAGGCCTACCATACCATAATAGGTACTTAAAAAATATTTCGATAGTGTGCCCATTAAATGGATAATTTATTAACTAAAAGGATAATGCATTAATGTATTCATTAAATGGATACTTCACTCTTTAAATGTATAATGTATTCATTAATGTATTCATCACGATGACACTGTTCTGACTGCTAAAAATGAGAAAGACCTTCAAAATTTAATTATTTTAGTAGTCATGGAAGGTAAAGAGAAATGCCTCTTCCTAAATATAAAGAAAACAGTATTAATTGCTATTTTAAAGAAACAAAATACCACACTTTGCAAGATCAAAGTGAATGAAATTGTATTAAAACAGGTTCACCAATTCAAATATTTAGGTACAACAATTACAGCATATGGAAGAAAGTCAATATAAATAAATAATAAGTAGACTAGGGTAGCAAAAACAACATTCAGAAAAATATATTGCGTAATATTACCTTGTCATTAGAGGTGAGAAAGAGAGTTCTTCATTGCTATATAACTTCTATACTAACATGGATGCGAGTCTTGGAAATAAACAAATTGGAAAGTTGAAAATTAGAGGTAATAACGATGTGGTTCTACAGAAGAATGCTGAGAATACCATTGATTGTCAGAAAAATAATTTATGTGGAGGTGTTGAAAGAGTCAAATGTGAAACGAACCTTAATCAATAATATAAGAAAAAAACAATCTTCATATTTTGGCTACTTCATGAGAAAGGGAAGTATGGATAACATAGTCATAACAGGCAAGATTGAAGGTAACAGAGACAGAGGACGACAACGTGAATATTAGACAGTTTGACAACCTGACACGACAGCGAAATAACAACGATCTTGATACATAATGCTGGATATAGAGAGCTGTGGAGATCTATGATAGCCTACGCCAACCGGCATAGCACTTGATGATGATGATTAATTAAATGGATATTTCATTCATTAATAGTTAATGTGTTCATTAAATGGATTCGCCTGTGTGTTGCCGGAGCCCGAAAAGGAGCAAAGAATAGCAATACTGTTTACCTTCCACGCATGTTCTGAAAGGCGACTAAGGAGGTTATGGGATGAAGTTGGCTGTCCCATGTCATATAGGATCAGTGACCCAAAGCCATGCTGAAGTCGGATGTGTCAGGCCGAAATGCGCAGATATACAGCACTGCTGTAAAACATGACACAACGCATTCCGTTCTTCGGACTACATCCTGGTAATCTGCAGGAGTTTGAGAACGAACGCAGAAGAAGAAGAAGATTAAATGGATAATGCCGACATTAATTTAGATCGAGAATTATAATATTAATAAGTTATTTAGCAAGTTTAAAGCACCTATTTCTAAAGTAAACAAACTCGATTCTCTGCGTTAATAGAATAAACATAATAGTCAATTATTCAAAATAGCTTACATTATTCACGGTAGAACAGCATTAGTCAAGTGGAACATCACAATCAAAGCAACACACCGTAGTTCAGAGTATCAAGCGTACGGTATGTGAATTATATGCTAATCAGACCAGCTTACCTGTACTGTTTATATACATATATAACGAGTTTCTGAACTTGACTAATCTAAATGTGTCATCACTAACAATTGTCGTATGTATTGCAACACAGGATTAGAGCTATACACATACACATATAGTCATGCAAACGGGGCTAATTATAGAGATATAACGTTAAACTAATGTATTCAAAAACTGGCCTATCATCTGACCTATAAGTCACTGGATTTCATAATACGGTAAATTTGTTAGAAAAGTGTTCACAGCCACCACTTTTTTGTGGTACAGATGAGATCAGCTTAATTTGTCGTTTGCGAGCCAAGGTACGACATGGAACTCTGATAATGGGAACATAGTTTACAGATAAAAATCATATGACGTACGGAAGGTATTTTTGGATAACTTTCTGGATAGCTACTGATTAAACAAACAAAAAATGTGCTTTCTTCATCACGGATTATTCATTACTATATCACGGATCTCAGGTAGAAGCATATACGAGATGTGTGACGTCACGGCAAAGATTGGAAACTCAGAAAATATTATTTTGAGCTCGATTACAGTAGAAACATTTTCTAACTTATTCTGATAAAAAATATCTCAGACTGATAAAAAATATCTCATACTGATAAACATTTTCTCATACTGATAAAAAAATATCTCATACTGATATACTCATAAACGGACCTTAATCAACAATATAAGAAAAAGGCAATCTTCTTTTTTTTGGCCACTTCATGAGACAGGCAGGTTTAGAGAACATAGTAACAACAGGCAAAATTGAAGGCAACAGAGGCAGAGGGCGACAACGTGAGAAAATATTAGACAGCTTGACAACCTGATATGGCAAGGAAACAACAACGACTTTGATACATAATACTGTGGACAGAGAGCTGTGGAGAGCCATGACCGTCTACGCCAGCCGGCATGGCACCTGATGATGCTGATGATGATATACTCATGCTGAAGTGACAATGTACATATTCAGAGAATGGTGGAAATGGGAGTGACTAGAGGTGATGGGAGAAAGTGCTCCCTCTCCGGAAAGATCAGAAGAACGTGTAATCAGCAACTGACTGGGACACAGCTTATACACATTTAGATGACTGACGGAACGGCAAGCAGAGCATATATGGGAATGCCAGTGCTGTGACGCTTGTTCCTAATCAAGAATCTCATACTGATAAAACAAAATACCTCACGAACGAAGTAATAGTTATATTTTACATATCTTCACGAATCTAGCTACAAAATGTGTCTGATGAATCACACCGCATGTATACTATCAACATTAATAAGAAGCTACATAACGTTCAGTCGAACCAAATTGTAGAACACAAGAGGAGACTGTCGAACACCTACTACTGCAGTCCCCACAACTAACAGATATACGACAAGAACTACTATCACTGTTTCCAACTATACACAACACATTCTACACAACTGTACTACAGCTGAGGAGAATCTTTGCTATTGCCAGAAGGGCTATAGGTTGTCAAGAACTTCCTGCTGACAGCGAAAGGGATTGAATCATCATCATCATACACGAATTATCCTGTTAGAAAATCTGGAATAATGAAAGCTATTACAATGTACTACTGGACGTTGTCTGTGGGTATGTATGTCAGATATATCAGTTGCACACGTTGATATCAACCAGTCACGGCGCAGGTGTGACAAAGAATATGTGGCGTCTTACAGAAGGTAAATACATTCAGTACATCATATTTGAGTAGCACACTTAAGCTTGAGTATCTGCGTATATGTTAGCGGGGAACGGGGAGAGGGTAGATTAATATATCATAATCCACAGATGTGTTGCAATAAAAAAGACTGCACACAAAAAACCCAATATAAAAAACTAAGGAGGATATGGCAAATAATTGATGCCTGAAGGGAAACAAACATACAGGGAATATATATTTTAATAAGGAATACTTTGAAAAACGAAACATTTGTTTGTAGTGACAATACAGCAATAGAGGTTTGTGGTAAATATATTGAAATTTTAATTCAATCCATACAAGAAAGAAAATCAAACATACAAAACTATTTAGCTAACATAAACAAGAATTTACATTGCTAGAGGGTGTTTGAAATAAATGAAACAATGTACAGTATTTGGAAAGAAATATATATATATATATATATATATATATATATATATATATATATATATATATATATATATATATATATTATATATATATATATATATATATATATATATATATAATTATTACACGTTTCACACTAGCTTTGCCCTCAAACAAATGTAATCTGATTAACCATCTAACATATTAATCCAAATTTGTTTATATGATGTTATATTTGGTTAGACCTAACAAATATATACTTTTTATGCGTGTATCATATCCAGTTTTTATACACGAAACAAATCCTTTGATCGTTGTATCGACATACTAATTATTGTGTATTGAGAAAAAAAAACTGTACCACTTCAGACACATATTCTGTGAGTTTATTAGACATATGTGTGTTTACTATTACAATAATGTGTCCATGATTAGACATATATATACCTGTTGAAGAGATTTCTTAAAATGATCGGTATACGAGGTACTCATGCCATTGTTTATCATTGACGTTTAGTAGCTAACATACTGGACTTTTATTTATCAAATTATTTCATACGTTTATAACGACTTTGCGGTAAATAGATATCATAATGGGTGTTGATCCTATAATGTGCATGTAAATAGCTCTTTAATTTCGCGCTATATCCCCTTTATGAGTTTTATTGCAGAAATACTTACAAATCTTATTTTTGATCTGCTTTGATATCATAAACTTTACTCGCAGACTATTTTATTTTCCTACTAAATACAAACGTTATGTTGAGATACTTTTGACGGAAGAATTTGAGCGTGACATAGGATATAACATTTAAACATATCTGTCTTGTGTTCTAAAGTACACAATCGTGTAATTTCACTCTTAAATCATGACAATTGTATGATAAACAAATCATGTGTAAATGGCGTCTTATTATTTACTGTAAACCATATTAAATATGTGTATGAGATATGTGTTAATAAGTAGAATTTTGAACTATATTGCACATAAACGAAGATTGAAACCAATGACTGCATGTTAATGAAAAAAATGTATTATTAGTTTCTCTAACATTTCAAATTCACACACAAAATTTCATTTATCTGCGTTATATATTTGCTGAGATGTGTCATTTTATCATTTTGAAGTTGGACAAAGCTAGCGAAATATGCTATAACTGGTTAAACCCTTGAGAATTGTACATGTCATCAAAGGGATGGATATACCACCTTCCTGGTTGCAGAAAACATGTTTAAAGTGGAGCCAGAGGTATACTTTAGGAAGCGCTAGGATTCTTCATGCCTGTTAACACTACCAAGAAGAGAGGGAGAAAATATGGCCCACTGAGACGGCACTTCTTCCAGATTTGAGGGGTTTCATGGATGACCTCTGACTGATATCTGACTGAAGAACGATGAAGAAGAAGAAGAAAGCGCTAGGGAAAGAACACCGCCTTGTTTTACACCACTATTGATCAAGCTACTCCGAGCAAACACCACGAAAGTGGTTAGTTCCTTACGTCAGGTTTAGGTATTTTTGATTATTGTCTCCTCACATCGGACATGCCCATGTGTGCTCGGATCTCTTCTTCAGTAAATCTCTCATGATCTAGGAGCTGATGGTTTCTGTTCTGTGTAAGTTGCGTGTTCTTTTTGAAATTTTTGTGATGTGTTATATCAATGATACGTAGTTGTCAGTCTCAATTCACGCATCCTGGATACGGAATCATGTTCAGTGACATGGAAATCCTCGGATCGTGCAGACTCTAGAAAAACATTGCATATGTATGCTTTGTCAATAAGTTATACCTGTTATAGAGAATAACCAGTCAATTTATCAGCTCGCTCATTTCCTTCCACACCTGCGTGTCCGGGAACGCGCATACCTGTAAGGAATGACTGAACTGCACCTAAAAGGCTTGGTGCAGTACATACATGGGAGTTATAGTAACATTCTTGAACATGTAACATTCTTAAACGAAGGATATCCTTACTAAAGCGCACAAGAAAATTTTTAAATAAAATATTAGAACAACGATTACGATCATACATTGAACCGCATAGAACCGGTACCATTCCAATCTTGGAATATATTAAGAGACAACAGATAAATGGTTTGCACACATCAGCAGACGACCATCAGACAGCATACCACAGCAAGATATGCTGCACAGATACAGTGAAGGCAGACCCAGACGCCGACCACGAAAACGATGGACCACCGAAATAAAAGAGACGACAAATACCACAATATACTCAGCACACACGAGGGCCATCTCCAAAAAACTTTTCTACACTTGACGCTGAAAACCTGGTGAAATAGAATGTTAAGGCCACCGAACAATCAGACTTATGAGCTAGATCAGAGGTCGGCAACCTATGGCACGCGTGCCACACTTGGCACGCCAAGCAATTTGAAATGGCACGCAGACTCTTCACGTTTCCTGTATAAAGTTGATTATAAATCGATTAGCGGGGTTTCCTCGCTCATTTCGGCACTTGGGCGTAGCTGGGTACCAGCCACAGACTTATCCAGAAACTCTATTTCTTTTAATGTTGTTTGCAACTTGACATATTATTGAATATCACTATATATTAATTTATTAAAATATAAAAATAAAATATATGGTAAAATAAGAATATTGACATCGACTTGTATAAAATGATATGTGATGTTGGCAATCTGAATAATTTGAAACCTTAAGTTGGCACATAGTTAGCACACGGTTGCCGACCCCGGAGCTAGATGACTAAGATAAAGGTTGCCGACCCCGGAGCTAGATGACTAAGCTAAAGGTTGCCGACCCATGAGCTAGATGACTAAGATAAAGGTTGCCGACCCCGGAGCTAGATGACTAAGATAAAGGTTGCCGACCCCTGAGCTAGATGACTAAGATAAAGGTTGCCGACCCCGGAGCTAGATGACTAAGATCCTACTTCGTAAAATAATGAGACGAATAAGAGAAAAATTAAAACCAGAAATTGCAGAAGAGCAGTGTGGACTTGTGGAAGGAAAAGGCACACGAAATGCCCTATATATAATATGAACATTGATAGAGATGGCAATAGAAGTAAAAAAAATAGACCTGTACTTCTGCTTAATAGATTATAGTATTCTGCTTATAGTAAAGCATTTGACAGGGTGAAACACTCAGAAATGATAAAATATTGGAAAAACTAAATGCTGATGGGAAAAGATCTAAAGATAGTAAGAAATATCTATTGGAAACATAGTTCGTAATAGCTGTAATGAGGATTGACAGCAATGTAGGAGAATTATAAATGATAGAGATGGACGTCATACAAGGATGTGTAATATCACCATATTTTTTTGTCCCTGTATACAGAGGATATTAAGCGATACCAGTGCCAGATTTAACTATAAGCTAAACAAGCTATAGCTTCGGGCCCCCACTTTCTTGGGGGACTCACATTTGTTTAAAATTTCACTATCTATATATTCTTAATCGTTAAAGGGCCCCATATCTTACATAGCTTAGGACCCCATATCTGAAATAGATTAGAGTCCCATCAAGTCTAAATCCGGCCCTGTGCGAAACATAAAGCATGCCAGGAATAACATCGGAGATGACAATCTAAATAATCTAAGATATGCTGACGATACAGTTCTATTTCGAGGGAACACACAAGAACTTCAAGCCATGTTAGACATGTTAGTACAATGACGTGAAAACAAAGACCTCAACATAAACAAGAAGAAAACAGAAGTAATGGTTGTTCCCAAGAAATACACACCAACACCGCCAAAAATCAGCATTACTATCATTGATGCAAAATTAAATCAAGCGGATAGTCAAGTACAGTATCTTGACACCAGTTTAACATCAGATAGCAGGTGCGATCATGAACAGGATGCTACAGGCCAAAAAGATTTTTTAAAAATGGAAATATGTTATGCATTGGAGTAATATCAATGCATGCAGTTAAAGTGCTAGGATGTTATATTGAGTCAATTCTTCTTTATGGAAGCAAAGTATGGGAAGTAAACAAAAGTGCCAAGGTTATGAGCTAGAGGCAGCTGAGATGTGGTTTCTAAGAAGAATGATCAAAATTCCATGGACATTCAAGAAAACGAAGTTCACAGAGATGCTGGAGTGAAGCGACAAATTATAGCCACAATTAGAAACAGACAATCAAGATTTTTAGGGCACGTGGTGAGAAAAGTTAAACTTGGATATTTAGTAACCACCGAAAACATAAAGAAGAGACGAGACAGAGAAGTATTACAAAGAGAGTCATTTCTGGATGGATTGTCATTGTGGCACACAAAAAAAGTCACCAACTTAACTTATTAAGAACACAAGAGACAGAGAGTTGTGGAGAAACATGATCACCTATGCCACGGCACTTGAATGATTGAAAATGCGAAACTTCTCTCAAGTAAAATACAATATTTATTCTTATACAGTATACAAATAAACGTATATGTGTTTTTTTCAAGAAAATATGGAATATATTAGCGGCATCTGAAAACAAAAATAAAATTAATTTAAATATTAATATATTTGAATACGTTTATTCTGAACTGTAACTGATCAAACGGGTAAATATTTGTTTTTCGATATCATTTGACACTCTGTGGGCTGACAATAGTATTGCTATCTCGGCCGTATCGCAATATTTACTTTGCTTTAATTAGAAATACACATCTTGATTTTGAATGCCAAAATGTGAATGTGGTCGTATGTCATTCCCCAATATCCCCTAACCAAGATTCTGATACAGTCCGTGAAATGTATCTGGATAGTGGAATCTAACACGTCCTATAGTAAGCAATATTTTGACGAATGCTTAGGGAACCATATACTATACCATATAATACCATATAATCGATATTTAAAGGACACTTGGGCTAACTTGGGAAGAATCTGTCAACACAAAGTATACACAAAGTGACTAATGAAAATCATGGTTAAAGTCACATCGCTTTAGAAGAATAATTTATGAAGGACTTTATAATCCCAGTCGAAAGCCAGTAGGACTGTATAATTGAAATAGGATACGACATATGAGTCGAACATCTTTGTTGGTTCCAATTAAGTCCATCTCCAGAAAAGCGTTTGTCAAATTGCTAATTTTCTTAACCATAAAGAAAGTACACTATCAATTGTTCTGGAGACACAATGAAACTAAAACAGGAAAATATATAGTTAAAAAAGTCACGGCGAAACTATATCTATATAAATAACCCAAATATCGGAGGATGACCGACACAAAGGAAGTGCCGCAGTAACCATACAAATAGAGGTAAATGCAAATAAAGTGAATAGGTTACTAGAAAACTATCAATATAAAATAATAAAATATAGAAAATAACAATTAAAAAAAGAACAAATACAATTGTCAACGTGTCGGTCCAATTGGGACCTTTATCAAGACAACAAAAACAGTTAAGAACAAAAAACAATAACGAATATAAACAAAATGGATTTCTCCCACCAGGAAAAACATTTTCTCTCAATTGTTCGCATGGTGCTTGCACTCATTCACCTAAAATGTTGCTGGGGATAAACTTCCAGTAACACTGATAGACAAAATTGAAACGAAGTTACCACCTAAACAACGAATTTATATGTTTAAGTGTGCAAAATAATGGGTATAATGATAATTTTTATATATAAATTTCGAGGAAAACCCCTTGCAGTATTATACAATGTATATTTGAAACATCAAATAAAAAGTATACATTCATGAAACAATTCGTGAATGTAGTATAGAGATGCAAATGAATAATTAATACTTATTGGCTCATATCTACCCAAATATAGTTATGTTGTTTTCAATGATACCGAAAACAACATGAACAAGTTCCATGAATAGTGGAAATGAAAGCAACAAAGATTTTTGTTGAAAACACAAATTGCCGTGTGCTGCCAGATAATAACGGGAAGCAAATATCAGTAAGATTGTGACAAACCATGTACATCTTAATGTATGATTACAAGGGTTCATCATATGGCTTGCTACATATTTGCTCCTGTATATAGTCAAAGTAACTCATATATATTATGCTGAATTGGATGTATGTGTCCATGTAATAACAGCTATTTCAGCAAAGCTGCAGGCAATAAAGATAAAGCAGCTCATTCAGCTACCTGGACTGCATCCTGCTGACCGACAGGATTTTGAGAACGAACGCAGAAGTAGAAGAAGAAAAGCATGTTAGATTCAGATATCTCTTCCATCGAATGTATATAATGATTTTTGCCTCTTGCAACTCTGAACCAGATGACAGATCACGTTTTCCAAGATTGTTTTGTCGTCTAAATAAGAATGGAAATCTGACCCACACGAGTAGCATTCCATTAGCGAACCTTATGAACCTGGATTTAGAGCTTGCGTGTCCCAATGAACCAAGGAGCTATACCGGTAGACAAAATGAACTGGGGAGTAGGTGTTGAATTAGAATACAAAAGTGAATGTTACACGCTTCAATCCATATGAGCCCACACTACAAAATTATTTCTTTTGCCTTTTATCTAATAGTCCCCTTGGGTGACGAAGATATGGAGGAACGACCTATATTGCACTTTATATATCTCTACGTTGTATGGTTGCTGATCCAGCAGTCCATAGACTCATGCCCTTTGACCTAATGCCATTAAATGGCATTATATTGCTGGGAAGTCTCCAAGTTGTATAGAATGCAAGATATACGATCACTGCAGATAAGTATATAAAGCTGACAGAAGAATGATGAACTGGATTGCTCACAAATACATGTTATGCTCATGTTAGGACGCGGCTAGGCTGTGATACTGTTGAACTGGAATATCTCAGCGACAATTGTTCAGACATGCTACGAACCGTCAAGAGATATCTGCTAACAGGATCACCCTTGTCATCGTCACCAACGTTAAATATTCCATAAACATTGTGATGATCTTGTAAGTACGTCAAACACAATATCTTGTTCATGACATGTCACAATATTTACATTAATAAACTAATCATCAAACAAGAAAGGTTCTAGATTTTTGATGGTATGAATGTAGTGTTTTATTCAATACGAGAATGAGAGAAAATTACTTCCTGCGAAATGACACGCCTAAGGAAAACATCACACATAACAAGAAAACACTATGTAAGAAATGATGAGATTACAAAATATATTTAAGCAACATCTGTGGCCAAATATATTGCATAGGAAAGACTGAAATGGTTCGGTCACTAAATGTGAAGGACCACATGAAAGAGTAGCAGCGAGAACTTACAACATGGGAATGGAAACACCAAGAGGCAGAGGAAGGCCAATAAGAAGGTGGATTGAGGGAGTCACCGCGTGCTGGAAAGTCACAAGATTACTCCTTATCAAGCCACATTCTAACGAAAGTGTCTGGGCTTGAGAAGCGCAGACATCATACACAAGTTGCAAAAAGACCAAAACAACCTTGCTTTCATCTAACTACATCATGTAGACCTGCGGGAATTTGAGAACGAATGAAGTATAATTTACTACTAATGTACTTTAACTGTTATGATTTTTTTCTGAATTAATTATCAGTTATCAGTTTGGAGTTAAGGCTACGATTACTTAATCAGTCATGGCAGTATATCTGTACTTAAGTTTGTTATATTTCAAGCTGATACTGAGATTAGCCTGGCACTGAGTGGTACTATTGGTAGTAGTAGTAATTGTAGTAGTAGTAATGGTATTATTATTATTATTATTAGTAGTAGTAGTAGTAGTAGTAGTAGCAGCAGCAGTAATAGTAGTAGTAGTAATAATTGAAAAACTAGTGATATTGGTAGCATTGGTATGTTTTGCTAGTGATATTGAATAATATTAATTGTAGTAGTGCTATTACACTAATAGTAGTAGTAGTATTAGTAGTAGTAGAAATAGTAGTAGTAGTAGTAGTAGTAGTAGTAGTAGTAGTAGTAGTAGTAGTAGTAGTAGTAGAAATAATTGAGGTAGCAATCGTAATACTTACTTTAGCAGAATAGTCATAGGATAATAGTAACATTAATAGTATTTTACAAGCATAGCAACCGTTAATATTGTATTGATTATTTCTCAATATTGCTGTAAGAACTTGAAAAGGTTTAACATTCCGCATACACGTTTTATTGTCCTGTAGTAGTGTATTTAGAGAAACCACTATAAGAAATATAGCGTCTATTGGATTAACGGTGCTGCGGATTGATGCAAGTGGCCGTACTCGAGGTATCACGTAAACACATAATTAATATAATCTTAAAGTGATACTATTTCATAAAAAGGTGACATTCAATTAGTTACAACGTAATAAACAAATTAAAATATGAAACCTTGCGTAAATCCGAAAAGGAAAAATGCATCACGTTTTAACTGAATACAAACTCAAACCGCTATGCCCACATTGTTTACTAAAGTGGCTGGCAAATTTCTGTTGATCTTAAAAGAGACCGTAATCTGTTGGTATGTTTATTTGCAACCATAGCAACCAAGAGAATGGCGACAGCGCAGTCTGCTACTAATCTAGCGCTACCCCAAGTATTTCGGTGTCCATCATTACAAACGACCCACCAGTAGCTACATGTTCATGTCAATCGCGTTAACCCGTGTTTATCAATTATGTGCACACTACTGTTACTTGTTCCTAGCAGCGGAATATGATTTCGACATATTGATTTGGTTGCCATGACAATGTCAATGTTTACAGAGCTCACACTTCGTTTTACCCTTTGAGGAACTCAAAACCAGTTACCGGGTACATTAGTTTTGTTTCAATATTACAAATGCCATATGTTTTACATAGACTATCACCATTTACTTGCTTAGTTCACACAGAGACAATGAAACTGCATCTCGTTGATGTGTTTGGTTTGATGCCACTCGGTGTGTTTAATAGCTTGAATGTGATTGTGCTACACGCAAACAGTAATGACGCATGAAAGCGAGTAGTGTACAATAAACAATTATTAACAAAGCTAATGCTTAAAACCTTATTTGAGTTTAGAGTTCAAGGAAGGGAGTAAGAGTTGGAAGAGATATAAGTTGGAGGGAGATATCACGACATGGGTAGGAAACAGTCTAACAGAGTACTTCTTTATTGCCAGAAGCAGAGGGTGTTGAAGATCCGTTTCAGTCAACATTCGTTGCAGAGACGGCACTTAATGTTGATGATACACAAGTTGTGGTTTGAGAGAACACTAATGTTTGTTTATTGTTTATTTTGATCATCAGGAAGTATAGGTATTGTTGCTCTTGTCTCCTTGTGTGTAAAATATTGTTTTCTTCAGATATTTATTTCATTACCAGGAGACTCCAGCATTAGCAGTACGCAATTTACTTCTACACAGATGGAGTAAAAACTTAAATGTAATGATGAAACCTTCTACACAGATGGGGGGAAACATAATTGTAATAATGAAACCTTCTACACAGATGGGGGAAAACACAATTGTAATAATTAAACCTTCTACACAGATGGGGGGAAACATAATTGTAATAATGAAACCTTCTACACAGATGGGGGGAAACATAATTGTAATAATGAAACCTTCTACACAGATGGGGGAAAACACAATTGTAATAATTAAACCTTCTACACAGATGGGGGGAAACATAATTGTAATAATGAAACCTTCTACACAGATGGGGGAAAACACAATTGTAATAATTAAACCTTCTACACAGATGGGGGGAAACATAATTGTAATGACCAAACCTTCTACACAGATGGGGCAAAAACTTTATTGTAATGATGAAGCCGTCTACATAGATGGGGTGAAATCTTAATTGTAATGATGCCGATCTTTGGCTTTGTAATAGGAGGAAAGTTTACTATAAGGACATGTTTTATTTTATTATATATAATACATATATAAATAATATATATATTAGAGGTTTTCTGTTGCAAGGTGCTTGAATATATAAGCTACTGCCGAGACAGGCTTTCCACATGCGCTGAAAATACTATTAAAACAAGTAATCAGATTTAGCAAATAAAAGGGACTTCGTTACTAACAAGGATATAAAGAACCATAATGTGTTTGGGTGAGATGCTAAATTTAGAAAAAAATGAATTATTGCTACAAAAGGGGTTTAAAAACGTTGCTGATTGACTATCTTGTATTCGAATTCTCATATATGTACTCCTCACTTCCTATCTATTCGCTATCTGCTCGCTAAACCCTTTGTTGCCTTTCACGTCAGGGGTAGAAGAGTTTTCTTGAGATGGCCCTCGTGTTTGCTGAGTATATTGTGGAGTATGTTGCCTCTTTTATTTCTGTGGTCCATCGTTTTCATGGCCGGCCTGTAGACTTACTCATTTGGAAAACAAGGAACTATTTTTCACTGTGGATGCATTGTGCCTAAGAATAGGAAAATGAATACAAGCTGAAAAAACCCCCCCACAAATAAGTTAAAATATGGTATTGCATTACACACCTTTCATAGAATATATGTTTCATGTAAATGTGTAATCTGACACCGCTTGTTAACACATTTCTTAGTATGTAGCGCAGATTCACCCTTAATCGGAGACTTCTCAAAGCATTACATTCTACTTATGCTGAAGATTGAAGTCTTCTGTGTATGAAACATGGCCGTACGTAAGTCTACGATTGGGGGTGGGTTTGGCCTAAGAAATAGAACAACATTTTTGTGTGAAAATTCTGATGATCTTTTGTGGTAAAACCATTAAAAGAGAGGGTGATTTACCCGCTCATCTGGGGTTCTACCATGACCGTCGGCAGATATAAAAGACCTAACTGCTCAAACGGTAAACAGGCCTTCATTCGGTACGTTTATGATTATTGTCACGTTTTCCATTGGTTACTATTTATATACTTGAAGTAGCCATGGCTCATTTTGGCATGCGATTCCAAGTATATAAATATGAACTAACGTAAAACGTGGGAATAATCAAGACAAGTAACGTATGAAAGCCTCATTATTTCTGTTAGAAAGCCTGCAGTGCTCTCTCAATAGTCACGGTTCTACCAAGTACTAAATTTTGTGATCTGACTTCTTTATAGTAGTAGAGGAAGTGAGTCCCCAATTCACAAATAAAAGATGAAGGAAAATCTGGAGAAGTTCCCTTTATCTCCTACACAAAAATGAGAGAGTGAACGAGAGCGTGATCACTGGTAACTACTGCGGATTGAAAGAACAAGGTTCAAAAGGGTTCAAGGGTTCAAAAGTCCTAGAGGATTGACTTCACTGTACTCGGTTTCCTATATGTACTCCGTCACTCTCAACGAAGCTGCACGCCACTTGCCGAGAGTGCCACTCATAGCACGTAAATCCGTAGCTTCAAGTGATAATCAACAGGGATCTCCGAAAAAAATACACTTTGTAAACAAGACGACACGAGCCGGATTAGAACTCATGATCTCTTGAACATAAAGCGAACAGTACTCTAGGGAGGTTATCGTCCCTAAGAACAAGGTTAACCTGTCCAATAATTTGCAGCAACATTAAAACGCGAGCATGTTTGAATGATTAAACCTTCACCAACCACGAACACTGTTATATTTTAGTGTGTCAGACTGTATAACTATTAAAAAAGGATAGTTGAAGTTCAGGTAGTTCTGTGAGAAAGATCTCGAAAGATACGCATGCGGTTGCGTCTGTGTTTCACCAGTGGCCCACTAAACAAACCACCCATGCAAGAGAAAACCTTAGTAGATTACACGTCGTTATATTGAGGTTATCTTCTTATAGAAGCTTCATGGCACGTCATCTATATTATTATGTTTCTCATGTCTTTATTTTGTTGTTGCAATGTATTTTATGGTTTGTATATTTTTATATATGTATACGTCCTCTGTGGTTGGGAGGGAGTTAGAGATTACTGCGCAGCACAGGGGAGGAGGAAGCCGACAGCACTGTTTTTTTTCCTATGACTGAGGCCCATCATAGTGTTACAGTGACTCAGGATGTGACAACCATTTCTACTTGAACATTTGATTGCATGACTGGAGCAATAGAGAAGTTCGGCATAATCAGTAGTCAATTAGTGGCGAAGAATGAGCACAGTGTACCCTATCTTGGCTGCAATTGCTCGGCGTAGTGCATAGGTTGAAACCTAACTTCCTGGTGGTGCTACAGTTATTTTCTGGCTCTGGCTCGGAGTGCGCAGAGTATTCACAAACTTCCCAGAAACATAATGCATGGGTCAAAGGGCATGAGCCCTGTACCGCTGGATCAGCAACCAACCAACCATCTCGAAGAATATAAACAAAAAGGTGAGGAGAATCACGTATTAATATAACATTAGTTTCATAGGAGTCTACCAGTCGTAGTAGAGAAATCATTCGTTTTGCGCATAATAGGTCGCTGATTCGTATCCCACTTCTGACGTCTTGTTTATAAAGTGCATTTTTCAGTACAAAATCCTCGAAACTATAGCTTGAATATACAAAGTTACGGGCTATGAGTGGTGATGACAGCATGCGGCCGTCGCTTATCTGAAAGGGACGAAGTAAATATGGGATAATCCGAGTACAATAAATTCAATACTCTACGTATTTTGAGATTTTGAACCGGATGCAGTCGAGTGCTGCGGAGAGACATTCAAACTTCTGGGATTTGGGGGAGGCTGAGGGAAGAGAAATGACTTAGACGAAAGAGACCCTTTCCAAACTGATTGTGTCTACACTGCGCTCACCATCTACGGATTGAAAATTGGACACATCATTCATGAAAACCTCGTTTTAGGATGAAACCTATGAGTCTAAAGAACTTTATATTTAACGTGGGACTCGCTTTTACACTGGGTTGCTGCTCATAAAGAGGTAGAAGGTCATGAAATAATAATGTATGTAATGAACAATCGGGCTACATGGCACAAGGGCGTCTTGTTTACAATGTGGTTTTTTTTCGGAGAGTTTTCGGATGATCGATTGAGATTCGGAGTTACGTGCAATGAGTGGTACTTTTGGCAGGCATCGTGCCGCTTGGTTGAGAGTGACTGAGAACATATTGGAAACCTAGTACGATGATGTAAGTTCTATACAACTTTTGAAGTTTTGAATTAAAGAAACCATAAAGAGAAGCCTGCAGCCAATGGTAAATGCGACCCAAATTACCAGGAACAGACAATTCCACCTACCCCCCCCCCCAACCTCCTTCTATCCCCATTTCCCACGACGCCTAACGACACTTAGTGAAAATGACAATAGATACACTGAAAGGGAAACAAACATTAAAAGTTTCAATGAACACAATGTCTACCTCCCTTATCGAACAATTTATTTTGTAGTTTATAAATTATAGTTTGTAGCGATATGGATATTTTCGTTTATAATGTTCAGATCATCCGTACATATTGTACCAATAGAAATGTGTCCTTCGGTTTATTTCGTTCACGGATGTTAGCATTGCTTCTCATTTTTCTTCTTCATTCTTCAGTCAGATATCAGGTTACAGCGACAATAGCGTCAATGAACTGTGTAATACGCTTGAGATCATCCATGGAACCCCTGAGGTTTGGAAGTAGTACCGTCTAAGTAGGACATATTTTCTCACTCTTCTTGATAGAGGTGGCATGTTCTTCTGTCTGTGGTCTCAGTCCACAGTTGCAAAGGTCTGTCTCGTTAATTTTAGATTTGTGAACATATGACTTCTCAGTCTGTTGTGGCCAGTTCGTAGTTTTTAAAAAAAAATGGTTTGTTCCTTGCGTGACATGTGATGGTAGGGGTAATTTGGTTCTGCAGTTGGGTGCATTTGCCTCAACGTTTTCTTAAATTCTGCTTTTATCATAGTCTTACATTCTTCTTCTTCTTTCTGTCCTCATATACCTTTCGGTGTTAAGGGGATAGTGAGTGTACGGTCTCTTGCCCTTCTATTTGCCTCCTCTGCTGTTATATTTCCGAGTGTCTCTAATACACTATCTATCCACCTTTTACGAGGGCGTCCAATAGGTCGCCTGTTTTCGTTTCGTTTGTTAAGTGTTTTTTGGATAATACTTTGCTCTTTCTGTCTGGTTATGTGGCCGTACCATTTAACTTGTTGTTTCTGTATGTATTCTATTGTTGGCTTGATCCCTAATTGTTTCCTTAGTGCTTCATTCCTGATTTTGTCTCTCAAGCTAACTCCAATCATACGTCTCACACATTTCATTTCAGTGGTGTTAATCTTATGTATTGTTCTAGAATCTAATGTCCAAGTTTGACACTGATAACACAATGTTGGTTAGAAAATGGTGTTGAAAAGCGCTTTTTTTTGTTTCTAGTGTAATATCTTTGTTTCTTAGTAAAGGTGTTAATTGACCAATGATCTGACAGGCCTTATTACATTTTGCGTTTATTTCTGCTTCTTGTTTGTTGTCATATCTCAATGTGCTGCCCAGATATTTGAATTCATCTACTTGTTTTAGTTGTTTATTGTTTATCTGTATGTTGATGTTCTCCTTTTCTCTTGCAATATTCATTACTTCTGTTTGTTCTACGTTGATTTTCATTTTCAGTCTTACATTCATAGTACGTAATATCACTTTTTATTTGTCTAGTGATCCCCCTTTCCTTGCCAGAAGATCAGCTTTTTCATTTCCATATATTTCCAAGTTCAGGGATCCACTGCAACACTGTTTATTTGGTGGTACTGCTGAGGTCTAGTATGCAGACCTTAAGTTTATTCATACTCGTGCTCTTTGGATGATTTCGTGCTTGCAACACTGACTTTGCATCAATTGAAGGACTATGTCTTTTGTGACTCGGTAAGCAATGTATGAGCATTTTGGCTGTCTCTGATATGGCTTACATTCTTACTTTGAAATTTATGGAGTGTTTGTCTGTGGGTGTGAATTATTCTATTTCTTTTCCCTACGGTGTTACTATATATATATATATATTCCCACTCCTTCGTCCAATACTGTTTCTTTTGCTGATCTGTCTATAAATATACATGTGTCTATATATCCTTTGGGTATGCTTTCTGTATGTGGTTGTCTCTTTAAGTACTTGTATTGGAGTTTTCATTTTTGAAATAATGCCTATCTGCTGTCCACAATTTGTGGAAAGTTTTTCCTGTCACAAGTTGAGCATGTGTTAAATGTGTTTAATGGATTTAGGTTTTGTAGATCTGTATCTATGAGTGATTTCTTAATTACGGAGTGTAAGAAGCTATTTATTTTGTTGATCCCCCCCTCCCCCAAACATTTGAACTTTGCATATTGTGTGAGAACTGTTTCGTGTCTTCTTTCTTCCGCTGATAGCATACTTTTGAATGTTTTAATTTCTAGAATTGGAGTTGATTTTATACTTCCTGTCAGGGCAGCACCGTGCTATGATACAGATACGCGTCCGCACCAGGGGGCACCAATCAAAATACATTGTCAAGGGGTGGCATTTGAAAGAAGCACCAATTAAGGAGGAGGAAAGCAGCATTTCGAAGACTTGTAGCATACTGAGAAAATATACCGCACGGTTTTGCTTCCTGCTATACTTCTGAGATTGCGGTTTTGTATCTTTGAGATATTTTTAATGTTAAGGACATACTTTTGGCTGGAGTGCGCCATGCTCCATGTATTCCATATTCCATGGTTGCTCTTACGTAACTTGTGTATGCTCTACTTAGCATTTTCCCATTAGCTCCCTAATCTGTTCCAACTAATTTTTTAAGAAGTGCTGTCCTCATTGTACCTTTTATTTGACACTTGTCTATGATCCCATATAAGTGTTGGGTCAAAAGTGACTCCAACATATGTGTGTGACTCATCTTTCGGCAATGTTTGACCTTTTTTATGATTAGTGATATTTTCTGTCGTGTGGTGGACATGCTGAGGATGGTATAGGTAGATTTTTGAAGTAAATTCAAGAAGGAAGCATCAGGATAAATTAAAAATTCTTGAGACTAACGGGAATTGAACCAGGCCCGTTATAGCGGCACCAAATCGCTTTGCTACTTAGTAGACGGGGTTTTCCGTACTTGACTAACAAATACCCCCCCCCCCCCCAATAAATAAAAAAGAAAAAAAAGAAAAAAAATAATTTTGTCAAGACATTCAAATTGTGCTTAGGAAGAACCTACTTATGAAGCATTATATCGAGTGAAGGGAAAACCAGTAAAGAGATACAAAATAAATGCAACATAACATACCAGATCCTAGGACAGATGACACGTATTTTCAAGAACAAAAATGTAAACATAGACACTAAAGTTGCATTATACAAGACTATTATTATTCCATCACTATGCTACCAGTGCCAAACCTGGAAAATGACAGCACAAGACAAAAGAAAAATTGTGACAACAGAAATGACATGTCTACGAAGAATACTCGGAGTGTCATTAAGAGATAGAATTAGAACGATAACATCAAACAGATAACCAAAACAATACCAGTATTGGAACACAGCAAAAGACAAAAGAACAAGTGATTTTCACACGCTTCCAGACTAACGACAGATAGCATGCCACAAATAGCCATGGCACATAGACATAACGGTTATAAAGCCAGAGGCAGACCATGTAAAAGATGGATCACAGAAATCAAAGAAGCCACAAGAACAAGCTTGTTAACAGCACACAAGAAAGCCATCTTCAGAGAACTCTTCCACCCTTGACGCCGCAAGGCAAACAAGGGCCACATCGTATAGATAGATAGAATAGATAGATAGTCTCTGAGAATGGGCCACTAGAGACAGGAACTATTATAACAACAATGAACATCCCGTACTTGTATTGAAGTATCCTATGAAACAAAAACATAGAACATCCCTATTCATACTACATGGGCCAATATGTCTTTTTGTAAACATAAACAACATAGAGACAGTACAATGTTTCTTCAAATAATAGCTTGTACAAGTAAAGTGCCGCTAGAGCGGACCTGGTTTAATTGTCGTTAAACACAAGAATTTTAAATTTATGCTTATGCTTCCTACTTGAATTTACTTGTATAAGATATCATTAGAAGCAACATTATACTGCCTCTATATTAGTTACCTTTACACGAAGACCTATTCGCACTTATAGTACAAATACGGATGTTCTAGGTTTTTGTTCCTATGTTCGTTGTAGTTGTAATAGTCTCGATTGGTCCGTTCTCAGTGACTTGAGTACAAAGTTTTAATGTCTTGACAAAGTCGCATTGGGGGGGGGGGGGATGTGGTTAGTCAAATAGGGAAAACCCTTTTTTTCTGAGTTGCAAGGCAATTATGTGCCACAAGAACTGACTTGGTTTAATTCTCGTTATTTTCAATTAGTTTATTGAGCACCGATAGATATAACCACCTGGTCTATCCACTTTTCCAAATTGTTCATGGTTTCCTGCAGCCTTATTTTTGATGTGCCAACACTCTCTCTTCACTGCACCATATTGCCAGAATGTTGTTATTCATGAATATTAGTTATAAAGTTGGGAATAGAATACCTTCCAGTGATACTCATGCTTGAAGAGTTTCTTTCTGCTGTGCTTGATTTCACACTTTACTGCTGCCTTTCGGTTGTGCAGGTAGTGTTTTATCTAGCAGTACATGCGTCCGCTCACTTTGTTTTGTTGTAATATAAGAAGGAGTCCATCTTTCCACATACAGTCAAATACCGTTAAAATGTTTACTCACACCACTATTGTCTGTTCTTTTCATGGGAATCATCCTCTACTTCTTGGGCAACTAGCGTGACATGGTCTTCAGTTTATCTGCACTTTCTGAAACCAGCTTGCTGATTTAGCAGGATTTTATTTCTTTCTAGGAACCACATTATTATTTGGTTATCAGGCGTTCCATCAGTTTGCACAAACAACTGGTTAATAGCTGTCCACCTCCAACTATCATACAGCTGCATGTATGTGATCGCTCCATCATAGAGCCGCACGTATGATTGCTCTAACATACCACTGCACGTATGTGATTGCTTTAACTATATTGTTTATGGAGATCGATGTGGAGTTCTTCTGCACTCTTCCTTCACAAATCCATTATGTTATTTATATGCCTCCTTTGACGTTTTTTTGAATTGTTAATGACTGCTTGTGTCCTGGCAAGAATGTCTCTTGTAGCTTCTTCTACGATGTTTAATCAACAGGGAAGACAGCTGCAAAAGCATGTCAAGACTATGCAGTACTATATGCAATACACATTCGATGCAATACTTACAATTTCTTATTTCTTATTACAATGTTAGTGAAAGTTACAAACACATAATATTATAATTATGCGGTGTTTGTAGCACTCTACGTTTAACACAAAATAATTAAAGCATTCCTGTGCAGGAGTCAGCATACAACAAAGGTATAAAAAAGTAGTCATCATATACCAGAGGTATAGAAAATGAGTTAGCAATTAAAATAAGGAAACAAGTGTAATAAATTATATAAAGGAAAATTATGGTTGGAAAAATATGGAATGATAGTATGAAAAGAATGTCAATGTTATCTTGCCACTGAAGTTTCCTTAAAATTGCGTTCAGATTGGTACATATGACTGCGAACCATCTATGTTAAATGGCTAAATGTGCAGGATTTTGTCCGTGGTTCAGTATTTTGCCCAATCCTAGAGTATATGTTTCTACCGAACCAGGTTGTTAAAGTATAATTAATTCTTGTCCTAATTAGAATTCCCGTCAGGATTATTTTATTGGCATGAACAATTTATATAAAAGGCATCAGATTTATGTGGCATCACGTTTGCAATGCTAGAGATACATGCCCGGAAACTGGCAATGTCATCTCCGCTAAATTATTATATGTTCTTTTTATAAAGATGTATGACGGAGTTTCTGTACTGACGACAGTAGAAATACAAAGGTTAAACATCTTACATCTATTTTTACATTTATTTCTATCTTCTGTCTGTATGTATGTTTATCTAATCCATCTCTACATACCTCACTCACCCATCCATCTACACACTCGTCCGTTCGTTCATCTATCTGTCAATCTTCCCAGTTTGGCAATCGGGGTCTGGACCTCTTAATCAGGGTGCAAAGAATATATTCATTGTCTTTCTTCCATGTACGTCGTAGGAGGCGACTAAGAAAAGTTGGTGATGGGCTGAAAATCTGTCATCTGTGGAATAATGTAATTGTCACAATATGTCTTGCCTCGTTTTCATACATGTATCTTGTGACAAATTATCTCGATTTGGATGACGGAGAGATACTGGCAAGCTAACATCGCACATTTGTAAAAATGTTTAGGCTGACTTCGCGGAAGAAAGGGGTTTAGGTGTGCCATCTCTGCAAACAGGTCAACAGATCTGAAATAAAAGTGATGAAAAAGTTGACCAAGACGTATATGCTGCGCTCCTGGCAGAACGTGATGATCTCGGAATTTTGACGCACTGGAATGAAATGCGTCCATAACCCTAACACACCCCCCCTCCCTCCAGCATAACCATACTTCTGCGACAACAATACTTATGCAACTGCGTGTCACCTCATTTACTCTCCTTTTGATTTTGTCAGAAATGCTGTAGGCTTTTAAAAGCTGCATTGTCACAGCTACAGGGATTGCTTCTGCATCATCCTCACCCATCCATCCACCAATGTATACAACCATCAATTAATCCATCCATCCACCAATGTATACATCCATCAATTAATCCATCCATCCACCAATGTATACATCCATTAATTAATCCATTCATCCATCCACCAATGTATACATCCATCAATTAATCCATCCATCCACCAATGTATACATCCATCTATTAATCCATCCATCCACCAATGTATAAATCCATCAATTAATCCATCCATCCACCAATGTATACATCCATCAATTAATCCATCCATCCACTAATGTATACATCTTCCAATTAATCCATCCATCCACCAATGTATACATCCATCAATTAATCCATCCATCCACCAATGTATACATCCATCAATTAATCCATCCATCCACCAATGTATACATCCATCAATTAATCCATCCATCCACCAATGTATACATCCATCAATTAATCCATCCATCCACCAATGTATACATCCATCAATTAATCCATCCATCCATTATACTCATCTGTCAGTTTATCTTTCTGTGACTACTTTGGCTTCCTGCATTTACCTGCTTACCTAGATACAAGATAATCTACAGATCGGAAAACATCAGCGCTTGAGTGAAGATCAACATCTATAAATCTTTAGTGCTTTCTGCTATGTTGAATGGCTTTGAGAGTTTGACATTCACTGCAAACACGGAGAAGAAATATAGTCCTTTGAATACACATTTTATAGGTGAATTTTTGGTATTTCCTTTAAAGGGTATAAGATGTGAACGTCAGAAATAAACAGAGATGTATACACAGGAATCACTCCCTTCAATAATAAAACTACGGGAAAGTTGTATGGTAGTGAAAAGAAAATTGCATGATTATGAGTATGTAAGCGAAAAGTTGTCCCTTTCACAAAACGATCCTGCAGGCAACAGTTGAAGATGCAAAATGCAGAGAAAACTACAACAAAGCATGGCAGACATCAAAGTCTCTACCGATCAAGATTTTTCAACATCCTTTTTTGAAATCGAAAAAAATGAAATCGTTGAAGGTTTATGTATAGCTAAATAATATAGAAATGGCTAAAAGTTTGTGTATAGCTGCATCTAACGTACGACCCTTACGAGTTATCTTTTTATGGATATATTCATAAGAGAACCGTTTACAAATTATCCGACCTTGCTGTCCATAAACTAAAATTGCTTATCATTAAATCAGAAAGTTTAAACCTCTTCAAAGTAGACCCATTGAGTCTGCACATACTTTTCCTTGTGTTTTTTCCCTTCTTGGGAGCATTGTTGGAAAACCTCATACGGAATTAAATACAAATGGAGAGCAATAATCTGCATAATTTGCTCTCAAGATTCAAAAAGAGTCTCTTTCGGCATGGGGAAGCTAACAGTCACAATAAGTCATGCCAGGAGAGGAGTATGTTGCTTGAAAAAGCACATTACAGTTGTATTCGGCCCAAAAATTATGAATATGCGAGAATTCCACTCTAAATGTTCACTCTTATGTACCAATCTGAACGCAGTTGTGAGGAAACTTAAGCGGCAAGATAACATTGACAATTTTTTCTTACTATCATTCCATATTTTTTTCAACCATTATTTTCCTTCATATAATTTATTACACGTGTTTCCTTTTTTAAATGCCGACATTAAAAAAAAAACACTTTTGTTATATGCTGACTACTTTTTATACCTTTGTTGTACGCTGATGTATATAAATTTAGAATATGCTAGAAATGCTAAATCCACAGTCAAAATGGATGGTATTGAATCTAATCTCAATCACCACAGCTGTCACAAGGTCTCGGATAGTAATACGATTGTTCTGCATGCCCAAAAAAATAAATCAGTTTGTTCATGACCTCGTTTTTTGGGTTATTCAAGGCGTACCAGGACATTTGCACTATGCAATAATGTACAGCCATCGTTAAATGGATTGCATTGCTCCTTAAGTTGTGTGGTACCTGAGTGGCGTGCCGTGAATTTTTTATTTTTAGAGTGGGGACGCCGAATAAACTTTTCATAGGTAAGTAGATCTCACTCATCTCCCTCCCCCCCTCTTTTCCACACCAGAAACACATATTTACGCCACTATATAACGTATTATCTGGTTGTATTTAAAAAAAAACATACCATATATAATCTTGTAATGCAGCTCCAGACACCTGTTCTTTTTTCTGTACCAATGCCCGTAGATTAAATGGGAAAGGGGGGGGGGATTAATGAATTCAAGCATTCACCTTAGCTAATTTAACATGACCTTTAGCACTAGAAATAAAAGATCGATTTAAAAAATCACACTCTACGCGATTTTTCACAGAAAAAATATTCAGAATTCCCGTCAATCAGTGTTATTTACACACGATAAGGAATACCATTTTTATTTAGGTAAAACGCCTTCATTAAGGTAAAAAATACCTACTGTGGTTTCAGTACCATCTCACATAAATATTGATTCTCATGAACGGACACTTAATGCGTTTCTTCTCATCTCCAAGGAATTCAAACATAACAGACGATTGGTGTTCATGGAATTTCTGAGATATGTCTTGATTATCTTCACGGTCATCATACTTCATTCACTGCTGGTAGATATAGTCAACACAAAACGGCGTAGTTTTGTTACTTCCTTATAGATTTAGTTAGACACATAGTACGCTCTGGCCATCCACTGCACCTGATTTTCTCCCAGTTGTCTCGACTTTGTCTTGCCACTGGACCAAGATAAAACTCAGGAGAGAGAGTGTGTTTGACGATTAGCGCAACTCTTCCACACTATAAACCAACTTCAGCGCTAGTCATTTCTCAACCCATTTATTTACAATAGACTGGCAAAAGCTAGTGCTGTATTTGGCAGATTACGCAACAATGTATGGGACAGAAGAGGTATAAGAATAACCACCAAACTACAAGTATATCATGCTGCTGTTATACCAACCTTACTATACGCCTGCGAAACGTGGACAGTGTATGCTAGACATGCAAGAAAGTTAAATCATTTCCATCTTACCTGCCTACGTAAATTACTAAACATCCATTGGTGGGACAAAGTACCAGACTACGAGGTCTTGGAAAAATCAACCTCAATAAGCATCCACACAATACTTATGAAGGCGCAGGCACGCTGGGCAGGCCATCTTGTGCGTATGGAGAACTCGCGTTTGCCAAAACAAATATGTTATGGAGAACTCAAGGCAGGATTTCGAAAAGCTGGTGGACAGAAAAAGCGTTTCAAAGACACGCTCAAGTCATCCTTGAAACATCTTAACATTGACGTAGGCGCTTGGGAGAGCCTCGCTCAGGATAGAACAGCATGGCGTTACAGCATTAGAACGGGAGCACTAGCGGCAGAAGAATTCAGACAAGAAACTGCAAGACAGAAGCGGACACGTAGAAAAGAAAAAACATCTCAAACTCACACAGATACCTTCTATTGTTGTCAATTCTGTAAAAGAACATTTTGTGCGCGCATTGGACTTGCTAGTCATTTAAAAACGTACTATTAACTTTATTATTTTACTATTTATTGTTATTATTATTATGGTTGCGTTTTTGGTCATCGTCGATCACGACGGACGAACGTCATCATAGATTTAGTCTTGGCCATTTCCAACAAAATATGCCAGGAGTTCTTTAGGATGTAAATGTGTTGTCTCATCGGCATATATAAAGTTCACTTTCTAGTAGGTTGCTGTCAAAGAATATCGGTGCTGTTTTATTAAACTAATCAACATTTTCTGGGGAAATTCTATTCTTTAATCTTTAAATTTACTTTCATATATTAATTCAAGAAACTTTAGATGAAGAAGGTCTTTAAATCTGTAATTTCAATTGTGTAGTTATACTCTCCACATTGAATTACTCAAAAATACTAATAGTTATTCTTATGAAAATATAATATTGTAATCGATATGAAAATTTATATTTTTCGACTAACCATCATAAACGATTTCTATGCATATGGATGGTTTGTAGCCAGCGTAATGGAAATCTACTGAAAGACAATTTCTTAGATTTAGTAAACGATCAACGGGGTTTTCCCATTTTGTTTTGTTAGTCAATGACGTGACGTCATTGTCAATTTTTTCGGGGGAAGTCCGAGGGTTTAGGCTTCAAACACGACCGGAATGGTATCGCTTCAAGCAAGGACGGATAACTTTCAAATAAAGAATAAATCAGCCATTATCGTTCTGTAATGTTTATAGTAAATAACAACACATTTGTGTATGTTGTTTAAGTTGTTTAACAATGGGAGGGGACGCCGAACGTTTTGGCGACTGACTATTGACGCTACGGCACTGGTACTCATGAAATTATTGCCGAAAGCCTGTTGAATCTTGCGAATGGTATTCAAAAGAGTATCATGTCCATTGGCAAATTTAATATAATATCATTCTCCATTTATTACGTCAATCTAAAAAAAAATAAAAGCTGTACTGACGCAATCTACGCCCTCAAACAAATTTTAGAAAGAGCAACAGAACATAACCATGACTTGTATCTGGCTTTCGTGGATCAAGAGAGAACTTTTGACAGAGTGGATAGAGCACAACTATGGATAACACTACAGAAATACAGAGTCCCACAACATCTGATAAGCCTATGTCAGAGCTACGGCAATAGTCAATGCGCAGCAAGAAAGAGCACAGGTACATCGGATAATTTATACATTCACTCGGGAGTGAGACAGGGATGTGTACAACCCCCCCCCCCCCCCCTACCAATTGTTCATAACATACATAGATCACACTTGTAAGTAGCAAAGAAAACGGAAGAAAAGAATTTGAAGGATAGCTTAAACGAATTGCTATTTGCAGACGACAAAGTAGTAGAAATCATCAGAAATGCAACTACCAAGACAAATAGATTACATCAAACATGCCAAACCTTTAACATGAAGATAAATATAGAGAAGACTGAAGTAATGCATATATGAAGAACAGAAAGAAACACCAACACATATAGTGGAAACAACAGACTTAAACAAGTGACAGTATTCACATACCTAGGAAGCAATATAACAACAGACCGCAGGAGCAGCAGAGAAATACTCAATAGATGTAGTAAAGCATACCAAACCCTAGGACAATTGATACCAATCTTCAGAAGCAAAAATGTAGATTTAAACACCAAAATAAAACATTATTCAAAACAATTATTATACCAACGCTGTGTTACCAAAGCCAAGCATGAACATCGACAGCACAAGATAAACGTAAACCTGTTACAGCAATGGCCTGCTTGCGCTGAATCCTATGAATATCGCTAAGAGATAGAGTGAGAAACAAGGAGATTAGACAAAGAACCGATGTCATTCCAATTTTGGAATATATTAAGAACCAACAGATCAAATGGTTTGCGTACATCCGCACACTACCACGAGACAGCATACCACAGCAAGCTATTCTACACAGATACAGTGAAGAAAGACCTAGAGATCGACAACGAAAACGATGGACCACCGAAATAAAAGAGGCCACAAACTCCACAATATACTCAGCACACACGAGGGCCATCTCCAGAAAACTCTTCTACCTCTGACGCTGAAAGGTAACAAAGGGTTTATCGAATAGATAGAATCTGCAAAAATGAAAAGTTCAACATACACCATCCATCAGATGCAGATCACTGCACCCAGTCACTCTAAAACTGGTAACTACATCACATCGTCAATCTAATGCTGGCTTCTACACAGACTATTAAACTCTAATACTGGTCACTAAACACTATCACTATAATGTTGGTTGTAACAGCGAAATCACATCTGAGGGTAAGCAAGAATACAAGAGTAAATATGCAGCGAAGTGCCAGTATTATACTGAACGATGCAACCAAGTGATGACGTCACATATTTGTGGGAAGCTACGGGAGTCTTTTGAATGAGTCGTGGCTGAATGAAGATGTGGAAAAATATAAACAACAGGAATTGGAAGACAACGATTTCCATTAGGCATTGGTAACTTAAGAAGGCACGGAGTTTGATCAAATAAAAAGTTTGACAAAGTATCGTACTCAAAGAACCCGTCAAATAACATCGAGTAGGAAAGATGTTCCGGGTTATTTTATACAGCTCTTCTGTAAGCTTCAGAACCTCTTTGCTGGTAGTAACGAGATTTGGAGTAAAATATATATATTTTTTTTTGATCAAAGGTTACCAGAAGAAGAACAACTTTAATAATATACTATAAACGGAGCTTGGTAATTAGAAATAATGTCTCCACATTTAATAACGGACATATTTTCGACATATCTACACCAAGAAACTAATTTGTGGGATTTGCTGTTGATACTTTGATTGAAGGTCGACATAGGTCAGTAACTAAAACAACCTTTGAATGGTTCAACCACAAGTTTGCTCTGTGTTGACAATTGTGCTAAAGAATATCTTCGCATTTCATTGGCAGATATAGTTTCGACATGTCTACACAGGGAATCTCTGGTTTGTGAGATACGCTGGTAGATGCAACGTTTTGGGGGCTACATAACGGACACACATATGGTAAAGACAGCCCTTGGATGGATTGACTAATACTTAGTTATATTACCAATTTTACAAAGGAATTTCTAACTACTCCATTAAACATGGACAATTTTTGACAAAGTACTTTATCCGAACCGATATCAAGCCCAATACATTTACAGACAACCATTTCAGATGGGTTTCGGCAGTTAAAATACCACCCCTAAAATATGTTGGACAAATTTTAGTAAACCAACGAACATTATATTTGACCAATTAAATTACACAACGGAGGATTTGCTTAGATAACTTAGATAAGTATACCTGTATAGTGCCAATGTATAATTAAAATGACTATCATTGAGTAATATATTACATATTTTACTGTTCAGCAACAAACTAGCTATGACTTCAGATACATCTAGTCGCTTGATACTAAACAAAAACATATTTTACTGTTCAGAAACAAATTAGCTGTGACTTCATACACATCTAGTCGCTTGATACTAAACAAAAACATATTTTACTGATCAGCAACAAATAAAACGGTGTCAGCTAATGAATAAAATGACAACAAAAACAAAAATCTTATTGGTTCTATCCCAAAAGAAAATGATTAATTTGACACCCGATCCAAAACAAATTTCCCATCTCTTAACTGCTGTATTTGTTGGCAGACATCAGTGTGATTATGCACTGAAGAACTGTCACAATCTTTTGGATGCTATCCTTGCCACCATTGTCACTATGTGCTACATAAGTAAGTAAAGTAACCTATATCATTTATTAATGCCGTAAGGGTGTGAGATGTTAACAATCTCACATTTAATAGGCTCTGCAAATGAGGGCGGTAGTCATCTCCTCTCCCTCGCAGTCTTTACTTCCCGGATTAATTGGCACCCATTTAAGGCTGGGTCGACATGACAGCCGTTTCGATCTGAAAAACATTTCCGTCTCAACTGGGGAATTAACCCAGGACCACTCAGATGCGAAGCCAGTGCGTTAACCACTGCGCTACGCGGTTCCCCTGAGCTACTTATGTGCTACATACCGCCAGAGAAATACCGTAACCCCTTTACGGTCTTATCTAAACAATATCTACAAATAATTCAAATGAGATGGATTGATTGCGTAAACTGCGAAAGATGCGATTTTTATGCATTATGCATTATTTTAATTAGAAGTTGCAACTACCAGTATTTTCTTAGTGTCTGGTCACATATATGGGCAATGAATGTCTTATTATCTCAGTCTCATTTTGTATTTCAAATTCATTCGATAAAAAAAACAACATCTGTGATGTAACTGACCGACAATTAATTGTTAGACGTGACGTAAACAAAACTGTATATAATGAACCGGAAAATTGTAATATATGTATTCTCAAAGTCCAAGGTTTGAGGATTCCAAGTGTGGTTTCTCACATTACATGAAGAAATATTGTTGTAATCAGGTTAATTACGCCGAACAGGTAAGATAAATCAGGATATACATTCTATTCAATCCAAATATAATAAGAAAGTAACACCTTTCAATACTATATTAAAACTAATTATGTGAGACTAGCAGCAGTATAATGTTCTAAATTGAAAGTAAATATGTGAGACGAGCAATGTAGTGCACTATATAGGGGAAATGAGGAAACGAAACACTAGTATTATCAAACACCACATTGAAAGGTAATGGCTGTAAGAAATGTCACTACTTTCTCTAGAGTTGACTATACAAATAAATTCAAGTAGGAAGAGAGTTGACTGGAAAGTAAAAGTTAAAAACGATGAACAACGGATAGAAAGTCAGATTCGACATAGCAAAAACATGGATACAAAAATGTAGGAAACCACGGAATCAAATATGTATGTAGAACACAAAAAGAACTAAGAACTCTTTTACCACTAATGCTGCGACGAACCAATGGATAAAGCGGAAAATAAAAGACTAGTTTAGATTTGGTAAGGTTTTCTAACTATTTTAAACATGTGAATAGGTATTGTAGTTTTGGTAATACATTATATTTAAGCTACGCATATGGACAGATAACGTTGTTTATGTAAGACATTCTATTTAAACTAAACATATGGGACAGATAACGTAGTTTAGGTTAGACATTCTATTTAAACTAGACATGTGACAGGTAACGTAGTTTAGGTTAGGCATTCTATTTAAACTAAACATATGGTACAGATAACGTAGTTTATTTAAGCCATTCTACTTAAACTAAACTTATAGGATAGGTAACGTAGCTTAGGTACATAATTATAGTAAAACTTATTATAATCTGATTCTAACATTGACCTCGCACTGGTGTTAGTCATAGAGCAACAGATGCGAGATTGACAGCTTTTAAATGCTATGGGAGCGACAATTTGCAATGCGCCATAAGTCTCATGAAATGACGACAAATCATAGTGATAAAGATTCACCACCTTTTAAGATTTATGCGCACAAAAGAATCAGTGATTAGCAACTTGAGGAAAAAGGCCTGGGAATGTAAGTGGGTGAGACCTAAGATTCAATAGCCCCCCCCCCCTGGTGGACTAAAGAGACAAAGGCAATATGGCTACTCAAAAAGCAAGCTATCAAGGATTGGCAACGCAAGATAAAATAGGCATACGTCACACTCAGTGATAAACTGGAGGCACAGAGCGCAATGAAGAAGAATATCAAGGTTTTTAGACACATTGCAGAAGAAGCAAAGAAAATTTGTTGGAAAATATTTACTGAGCACGTCACGGCGGACAAAGCATTACACACGTTCTGGAAGCTACATAGGTCAATGAAGCGGAGAATAGAAAAGAAACCCATCACAAGGGTGAGGGACGACTTAATGCAGACATTAACATCAGGGTAGATGATAGGCAGATCCTTCTTTGATAGATAACTTCAACAAACTAATCAGGGTTACTTAGATCAATGCAAAGAAATGCTGTGTACTCTGACATCCGTCACGGATATCTGGGACAAAGAAGACCATTTTGCAGATGTTAAAGAAGTGCAGCTTGCTATTAAGAATGCACCGATGGCGCTCCAGGGCCGGATGGAATCAGATACAGCTTACTCAAGGAGATTGGGGAGAATATACTAGCTAAGATGACAGACCATTATAATGTGAGTGTCAAAAAAGGAGTAGTACCAGAGGAATGGCTAAATAGTTATCTTATATCCATGCCAAAACCAGGCAAAGATTATATGGACGTAAAATGTTATCGCATCATCACACTGCAGAATGTGTTCGGTAAGATTCTGGAAAGAATTGTCGCTAGACGCATAACCAGGGAACTAGATATCAAAAGCGTTCTCCCAAACAACCTAGGTGCATACAGACTCAGACGAGACAGTCACACATGCAGCAGTTCTTGAACATGCAGTTTATGAAGGTTTTCAGAATAATGAAAAATATGTAGTTGCAGCGATAGACCTGGAAGATGCGTACAATAGAGTTAGTTACACACATCTTGTCGACATGCTAAGGGGGCACAATATCCATCCCTAGATCATACGCTAGATAGCAATTGTGCTAATCTGCAGAAAACCCGCTCTGAGGTGTGGGACCTGGAAGTCTGAGATCAGAACAATAGCACCTGGTCTGCCATAAGGATCTCTTCTGTTCTCAGTGCTGTTTAATGTGTATACGTTGAAAATTGCTCAATTGAAACCTCAAGAAATTTTAAAGTTCTTACATACGCTGATGATATCCTACAATACAACATGGGCAGGAACATAACTATATTGCTGACAGTGTACAGTGTGGACTAGATCCATTGCCGATATGGTGCAGAACATACAACGCTTGAAAGCAAAGGTTGTCTGGTACTCAATAAATAATAGTCTAGTCAGGGACAAACTGCCAGCTGTCAGTTGCATGTGTTCATTCATTGAAAGAGAACATGACCTTAAATATCTTAGGATAATCTTTGATAGAAGTCTCTCATTCAACAAACACATCACAAATATGATTCAGATGGATAAACGAGAGATCAGTGTTATCAACGTTATGGCGATCTGTAAAATGCAGCAATGGGTACTGTTTCTGCTTCTACAGTTGATGGTGCTATCTGTCATAGATCATGGCCTCGCACTACTAACACTGTCGCAGAGACACGTCGATAGATTGGAAGTCCAATATGAGGCAATGAGAATTGTACTGGGTGGTACTAGGGATACATCCATCTCTGCTATGTTATTTTTGCTTGATCTTCCCAGCATTTGAGTGAGACATTAGGTAGCACAGGTTAGATCGTACCTTAAAGTTATATAATACAACTACCACCCACTACACTAACGTCTAGATGAGTCAATGTGAAAAAAGAATCAAGCGTAGCAGATCATGGATTGCAAAGGCTGAAGACACACTGCGAAGAGTATGTGAATTAGAAGAAATAGGAAAGGGCAGTGAATGAGGTAGACACTGAGAAGAAATCAATAATACAACTAATAAGGCATAATACAACTAGATAAGGCATGTCGGATATGGACTGAGGATGCCAAGGTCCAGGATACAGTATATGAACTCTCCTAGCTACACCCGAAATCACAAGACATAATTATATACACAGATGGCTCAGTTAACTGAAACACAAATAAAATCGGCTGGGGTTGCCTACAGAAACGACGTGAACTTGGTTGAGAAATTTTCAGCATATCTCACTGTCATATCGAGGATGGAGACATAGGGGGTTACAGTAGCACTTAATTGGTTCATAACTGATACATCAACACACTCGGCAACACTCACAGACTCTCAAAGCATGTTGCGCAAGATAGAAAAGTACATGCTGAGAAAAGAATGGTGGGACTTACTTGACTCAATTGTCCTGGGCATTACATGGATATACTGCCCTTGTCATGCTTGTGTCATAAGAAACGAGAGAGTCGACTTATTGGCAGGCAATGCGGTGATAGACAGCACAATGCTGAGAAGAGATAAAGCAGACTTGATCAAGACAGCAATAAATTAATTCCAAGATGAAGATGATTTCATTGAAGCTGAGAACGTACACTTCCAGATACTGTTAGAAATGGGCGTATCTAGAGGGAAGGGAAGGACAAGCTAATCTTTTTGAAGGCCGCGAAGATCATGCAATTATCACCAGATCGGGACTCTGATGAGTCTACATACACTGAGATTGATGGCTGCTGAAACGGAGAGCGGAGTACTTATGGGAATGACCCACGTTTGGTGAAGCTAGTTTCTAATCAAGAATCAGTAATGAAGAATGAAGTCAAACTTCTTATAGTACATGACATGTGGTGATGATTGTCATATATGTACACAACTTTGTTTCGTGTGCTATTAGTCATTTTCCATACCGATGTTGCTGCATGTTCCAATTCTAAACTGTTAAGCATCTTCTCTCTTGGTCTTCCCCTATATCTCTTGCTCTTCAACTTTTCTGTTTTTTTTTCCATTTCCTCTTCCGTCCAAAAAGGTTGGATCTTTCTTTGCGTTCGAATGGGAAGTGCAATATTTCCAATCTTCTTTCACGAAATCTTCATTGCGGTTTTTTATCTACCATTTGCGTTCTCAGCATTCTTCTATAAAACCAAACCTCTAATGACTCTACATACTATTTTACTATCCATTTGATTATCCAAGATACACTTTCATACGACAGAATTGGTCATATATAGCTTCTAACAAGTTGCATTCTTACGCGAATTGACAAAAAAGTATTATATATAATATTCTACATCTTGTGAAATGTTGCCTTTGTCTGGGCAATATTAAATTTGACTTCTTCTTTAATGATGTATTTCATCTGCTGTTGAATCTTTGTCACATTTAGTAACGGTAATAGGGACAACGATTTAGCCCTGGCCCAACTCTATTGTCAAGCTTTCCTATACCGGAAATACACTTGCAGAGAGAAAGGGTTCAGTACCTGATGGGCTCAGGCGCTATTGGGACAAGGTCGTTCAGCTCGAGAACGCATTGCTCTCAAACGCGTGGTGCGAGACTCAAACTTGTGCGAGGGGTTCACGATGTCTGTGAACAACGCCTCGGGTAGGAGGGCGAACAAGCCAGGGTTCAACTCTTCTGGCGAGTTCTTCCTCATACGGAACCAGGCTCGCGGATGAGAAAAGGTTCAGGTCCCGATGGACACAGGCAGAGTTCGTCCAATTGCACGAATGGGTTTATAGACGGTGGAGCACCTCGTGCCAGATAGACGCGCTCGTCAAGCGTCTTGGCGAAGAGGCACTACACACCAGTGTGTCCGCGACAGATACACAGGCTGTCACGGACTAGGGACCCAACCCGAAATAAAGGAATGACGAAAACGGATGTGCTGGACATCGGACGTCCTGACCACAAGTGGCCAACCGGGGTGCAAATAATCACAGTTTTACTGTGGAACTTGCAGTACAACGTACTTCACGCTCCCTGGCGGAAATCACACGAAATATTCGTTGTGGTTATTTGAGAGCGAACGCTGAAGAAGAAGAAGTAACGGTAATATTTTCGCTGCAACAGAGCTCCAACATCCCCTGTTTTTCTTGTCTTGGTGGAGCACACTGCTAAACTGTAATATATCCATCTTGTGATGTTACTCTCCCACTTGCATCTTTGCCTACCTCTTGCTCGCTTCCCTTTGACTTTACCCTCAAGTAAGATCTTCAACAAGGTATCATGTCTTTTAATGTGTCCAAAATATTTTATTTGTCTGATCTTTATTTCTCTTAGTTATTCTTTCTTTTTATTAAGTGTTTTTAGAACCTCTTTGTTTGTTTTCTTCTCCTTCCATGATGTTCTCCCTATTCTTCTATATACCCACATCTCAAAGGCATCAATTTGATCTTCTAAACCATGTTTTTGAGCCATGCATTAATATAGAATAGATGTATCATTTTATAATTCTCATTTTTAACTTGTTTGTAATTTGTTTAGATGTTACTATTTTCCTAATGCCATTGAAGATACTTTTAGCCATTCCTATTTTCCTTTTAACTTCTATTTCACATATGCCGTTATTTGTGACTATTTGTCCAAAATTTTGATTATGCTTTATTTGTAGTTTCTCTCATTATGTACTTATGTTTAGCTCTTGTTCTTCTGTGTCTTTGCTGATTATCATGGTTTTTGTGTTTTGGATATATAAATATATTCTGACCATTTATGTTTTATTTTATATTTTTTATTTATATCTTCTGTTTTAAAATAACTATTTCCTGATCATTTTCTAAGTCTTATCAGTTCCAGTATTTTTTTGTTGCATAATTTATTTTCTTGTTATCCCTAAATATTATATTATAAGTTGCCAAGCTTCTTTCGCTACGATACAGCAGTGTTCAATTTCTTTATTCATTTATGTTAATCAACGTTTTGTGTGTGTTTCTTCTCGTGTCAATCCTCTGTAGGATCTCATCTGACATCCACTCTCATGTTGTTAGTTAGTTAGTTAGTTAGTCGTCGGATCATCATCACTGCAAACTGGACACATCCATAGTTGCTCCGATCTCTCCTTGAGTGTATCCGCCATCACACTTCTGCTGACAGTACCGGTCCTATGCTGGTTGACCATCATTCTTCTGCGCCCTCCAAAATGTTCACCTCTAGCAACACCGCATCTCAATCCCTGATCTTTAATCCTAGCCATTGAAAAGGAATCATCATCCACATTCGTCTCACTCTCGCGTGTTATATCTCTTAAGGAGTTCAAAACGTCAGCGCGATCCATTGCCCCATCGCCCTTTGCCACAATCGCACACGATGCCAGTTGATCCGCTCTTTCATTGCCTCGAACGCCCACATGTCCCGGCACGAAAATAAATGTAACCGCCTTCAAGCTCGCATTTCTCAAGGCCTCAATCCACTGTTCGCGAACGAGACCCACTTGTACCTTCTTAATCATACTCATAGAGTCACTCAAGATGCAGACCTGCATTACTTTCTGTGTGCGTAGCCACTCAAATGCCTTGGTCACCGCCATAGTCTCCATAGTCATACTACTCGTAGTGACCGCAAAGGCACCACTTTCCTCCTTGATCGTTTTACCTGCGCACTGAGCTGTAAAGGCCCAAGCACTGCGAACATGCCTAATTACAGATCCATCAGTGTATATAATCACATCCCCCTCTTTGGTATTCTCACTGATTAAAGCCTGCACTTCTTTCTCCACAGCTGTGGGACACCATTCTCTGCATTCCCTGCTAAGTGATATTACTACTCTCAAACAAGTTTCGAAATATGTGGGTAGACCTATCCATTCCGCACCAACTGCCACATCCTGTAATCGGCACACGCTTTGTATTACATCTTCAGCACGTCCCATCCACGACCTTCCTCTCTTGAGTCTGCTGCCTTTAACTTTCTGTATTTCGGAATGCAACGGGTGTTCCTTATCTGCATGTATTTGAGACACTCTTGATGTACAAGAGACACATCGACAAGAGCTATGCGATACCTACTTGACTGCCCAACAGCTGAGCATAGATTACAGTATTGCCGTGCACGGGCGTACCTTCTCATGTTGTGTTCCACTAAAAGTATCTCGTGATCATTCTCTCTTGTTTTGTCAACATGATAACAATTTTAATGTTTGCAATGCTAGTCTATTGTCATTCATTCTAAGTACAGTACATGTCTAATCTAAGTCCACTATTCTGTTTAGTATTGTAGAAACATATTCCGATTGGATTCCAATCCATTGTAGTTGTTTGTCCTATCATTTTCTCATTAAATATTTAATATTTCAATTCATCTCTAGCACCTATATGTTGTGATTGTCATAATAATATGTTAACTCAGTCATTAAACTGGAGTCTAACAGGTCGTTGTTTTATATATCGTCTTATCTAAGCATGTTTATTAGGTTATTGAAAGCACCAGCGATCTAATGTATAATATTCTTGTTCATAATCAAGGCTCAGTAACCTAATTATTATTTACTGTTATATCTCTTTCTTCCTTAGATTGTTCTCTAATCAATTACACGCCCAGGATATATGCTGATGGAAAGTACTTACTCAGTATGTCTAACTCTACAGACAACCATACCATATTTTACACACAGCCAAGCAGTACAGACCATAGAAACAGCCTTGGAGACATATGGAAAAAACTACACAAAAAGCGAACATCAATTGAACATCATCAAGTTGAGATGGATGACCTCTTGCCAGGTTTTTGTAATGAGAGCGAGCAGCAGGATACAATAACTGTGAATCAACATCAAGAAAAAGTAGATTTGGAAAATGAAACTAGTCTACGATATGGAATACGAAGCACTCCTCCATTAGTAATCACGATAATGGGTGCCTTGCAGGTATGATTGAATTATACTTACTGAGTGCAGGTGTGATTGAAATATAAATGTACTCAATGAGGCATGATTGAGATATAAATGTACTCTATGCAGGTGTGTGAGATATAAATCTATTTCTTACCCATATCAAATAAATCTATTTGATTGAAATATAAACTTACCAAAGTATAACATTAATTGTTACCATATTATACATTGGTAAACAATCATTGTGATAGCAGCAACAGCAGTAAACTTTATATTACTTACATAGTTGAGTAAACTTTATACTACTTACATAGTTGGGTAAACTTTATACTACTTACATAGTTGATGAAAAACTAGCATACGATTTGGATGGATGCATACAAGTCCTCAACTGCCTTAGGGTCCCTGCTCCGGATTTACTGTAAGGGCTGTAGTAGTAATAGTAGTAGTAGTAGTAGTAGTAGTAGTAGTAGTGGTAATAGCGGCAGTAGTAGTAATAGTAGCAGTAATGGTAATAGCAGCAGCAGTAGTAGTAGTAGTAGTAGTAATAGTAGTGGTAGTAGTAGTAGTAGTTGTAGTTGTAGTAGTAGTAGTGGTAGTGGTAGTAGTAGTAGTAGTAGTAGTGGTGGTAGCAGTAGTAGTGGTTGTTGTTTTCAAGCATGTAGACATGTTCGGGTTATAAATTTATATATCCTTTACAGGACTTAGCTATCAACCCAGCATTTGCTGGCTGTGATGATTTTCTAGGCAATATAAATACATTCAGTAGTTTGCCATTGATTTCTGATTGGTCCGGATACCTGTGGCGGGGATTGAACTCGGTACCTTGGCCGTCAGAAACGCGCTATGTACCACTTCGCCACAGAGCCAGACAAGATCAATGGGACATGCTAATACATTCTATAAACCAAACATCTAAAGGGAAAATACCAAAAGTCGCTCGTGTGTTGCGGGGGCTCGAAAGGGGAGCAAAGAATAGCAACACTGTTTACCTTCCACGCATTTAATAAAAGGCGACTAAGGAGGTTATACGATGGAGTTGGCTGTCCCATCCCATATAGGATCAGTGACCCAAAGCCATACTGAAGTCGGATGTGTCACGCCGAAAGGTGCAGATATCGCAACAATGCTGTAAACCATGACACAGCGCATTCCGTTCTCTGGACTACATCCTGCTAATCTGCTAACCTAGAAGAAGAAGAATACTAAAAGTAAAACATACATCCAAATAAAATTAAATGACAGATGAAATATTAGAATTGGTGAACCTCAGAAGAAAAAAATAAACACAGAATAGAGGAATATCAGACAATACATAAGGAGATAGGAGAGAAATATAAAATAGCAAAAGAAAGTTGACTTAACAAGAAATAAACGGAAATAGAATCAAATTACAATCAAGACACAACATTGCTACACAAAAAAATTGAGGTGATAACAGGGAAAAGAACCCAAAAAGTTACATGCTGTGTAAAATCTAAGACAGGGCAGATATTAATGGGAAACGATCAAATAGTACAAAGATGTCCGGAATATATCAAAGAACTTTATGATGACAATAGACCTGAGATAAACATACAATATATCGGCGAGGGTCTATCGATACACACAGAAGAAGTAAGGGAAGTCCTAGCAAAGAAAATACAGGAAATATAGCAAAGTCACAGGACCAGACAATATCACATTAGATTAATTATTAGCATTAGGTGATTTTAGAGTTGAAATAATCACAAAATTGCTGAATGACGTATATACTAATGGACACATACCCGATGACTTGATCAGATCCACAGTTATAGCTATACCAAAGAAATCAGGGACCACCGAATGTGAAGAACACCGTACTATCAGCCTCATGATCTAAATAACAAAAATACTTCTCAAAATCATCATGAAGATAGTGAGAAACAAAATAAAAAACAGAAATAAGTACAGAACAATGTGGCTTCGTAGAACGCAAAGGTTTCCATCAATGCTTTATATATTTTGAGAACACTAATAGAGAGGTCTATAGAGGTAAAAACAGATCTGTTGCTATGTTTTATAGACTAAACAAAAGCATTGATAAAGTTAAATATAGGGAAATTATACACATGATATAGAATTTGAACATTGACAGCATGGATTTAAGAATAATCAAGAACTTATACTAGCAACAAACATCAGCAATAAGAGTAGGAAATCAATTTGGCCCTTTTAAAAAAAAGCAAGGAGTTAGACAGGGTTGTATACTTTCACCAGACCAGTACTTTTTATACAGTGAAAACATATTGTGTGCAATAGTTGATATCCCAGGTATATCAGTGGGATATCATAATAACATAAATAATTTGAGAAATGCAAATGACGCTGTTCTAATTTCTAAAAATGAAGCAGACCTTCGAGAATTGATTAATGTAGTAGTCACAGACAGTATAGAGAATGGACTCTTCATAAATATCAAGAAACCAGAAGTAATGGTTATTTCAAAGAGACAAAATAACCCAATTTGTAATATCAAAGTGAATGACATAGTATTAAAACAGGTCCACCAATCAAATATTTAGGTACAACAATTACAGCAGATGGAAGACGTTCAACAGAACTAAGAAGTAGGCCCTAGAATAGGGCAGGCAAAAACAACATTCAGAAAAATGAAAAATATATTGTGTAATATGACCTTGTCATTAGAGGTGAGAAAGAGAGTCCTGCAGTGCTATATAACTCCTATACTAACATATGGATGCAATTCTTGGACAATAAACAAACTGGAAAGTGGGAAATTAGAGGCAATAGAGATGTAGTTCTACAGAAGAATACTGAGAATACTATGGACTGCCAGGAAAACTAATGTGAAGGTGTTGAAAGAGTCAAATGCGAAATGGACCTTAATCAATAATATACGAAAAAGACAATCTTCTTGTTTTTGGCCAGGTTATGAGACAAAGACCAGTGAAGAACATAATCACAACAGACAAGATTGAAGGTAACAGAGCCAGAGGACAACATCGTGAGAAAATTTTAGACAGCTCAACAAACTGGCACAGCAGAGGAACAAAAATGATCTTGATACGTAATACTGGAGATAGAAAGCTGTGGAGAGCCATGATCGCCTACACCAACCGGCATATCACTTAATTAATGAATCTAATAGTCAAAACAGGAACTTGACCTTTAGTGCAGAGTGCCAAGAATAAGACCAATGTTTTTCTCATGCATGTCATAGTAGGCGACTAAGACGAATGACTTGTCACCTGTAAGTAAAAACACTATATTTACAGAAACACGGATACTACATTACGATCTGGGATACAGAAGGGATGTCTCCTGTCCCTTTTTCTATTTGTTATGGTGATATACTAGGTAATAGCAAAGTAGTACAGGGGTACATTTGGCTTATTCAGACGATGTGACACTTCCTTCCCACAGTCATAATAATAGGCAAGCTTCCATCTGCGGAGCAGCAGCAAAGTCACCAGAGCACACACTACAGAATTGTTACAGTTTCGCTGCTCACTGAACGACAATCTTGGACACAGAAGTTTCTCTGCAAAACAAACTGTGTGGAACCCAAGATTTCCTAAATCAAACCTCTCTACACATGACCAATATTGTACTGGATGTGTAACAATTGATCGCAGAGGAAGAAGAAGAAGAATTTGCAAGACAAGCGAAATATTTTATATTTAAATCTAGAAAATTTGGATTAAATATCTCCATTGAAAAAATGAAGGTTTTGAAATGCAATACCACCGACGAAAACTAAATGAAATTAATCGATGTTATGATCAAAGAGATGGAAGATTTTTCTTACCTTGGTAGCCTTGTGTCACAACAGAAAGAACAGAGAAGACATGAAACCTACAGTGGTTAAAACTCAAACAAAGGACATTTGTTTTTTTTTTAAATTTGGAGTGCGAAGAATATAAACCTAGACTCTGAACTCAGATTTTTAAAAAAATACAAATTTGAGAACAGTAGTAATGTAGGGATAACAAACTTGAAACATGATTTAAAAAACATGACAGCATAAACTAAAGATGTTTGTAAATAACTGCTTAAGAAGCATACGCCCCTACTAAACATTATGTGTCAAGACAAGATAATAATTGAAGAAATATGGAAACAAATATACCATAATCTTGTTGACACCCAGATTAAGAAGAGAAATATGGAGATGGATTGAGCATTTCTTACATCAACTTCGGAAAATTCAATTAGAATTATGTCCGTGCCTAATAATTCGTAGATTGCTAATAAGCCATATTTGAGCTGCAAATGTCCTGGGACAGTTAGGGCATGAAATGACCACCGTTGAACGATTTTGGTCTATCTTTGACTTTCTAGCTACTCTCCGATGTTGAGCTGATGCAATTCTCCTCTTTTCACAAGATTGTAGAGCGCCATGTAGATCTATTTTGTGCAAATTCTTCCCATGTATCTTGGTCTATTCCAAAGGCTTTAAGTGAAATCTTTAACGAGTCACTGAGCGCTATTTTTGGGTCAGCTTGAAATCGTGTACCAATCTCCAGCTCACAATAAATAAGTATCTTTGGCCGGCGTTGGTCTGGAATACGAACCAAATGGCCTGCTCAACGAATATGTGTCTGCATCAGAATAATGGCAATGCTATGGATTCAGACCTGTCAAGGACAGTGGTATCTGGAATCATGTCTTGCCATCTGATGATCATAACTTTTCTGAGACAAGTATTGTAAAAGTGATTGAGTTTCCTCACATGAAGTCTACACACAGTCCATGTTTCACTAGCGTATACAGCACTGGATATACCACTACTCTGTAAACTTTCAGCTTATAGTAGGTTAATGCCATTTCTGTGCCACACATTTCCGTACAATTTGCCGAAATTGCCGCTTGCCTTGGGGATCATTGTATACATTTCTTCATCGGCGCTGGCATTTTCTGATAATATACTACCTAGGTAGTGAAACTATTCACAATTTTCAGTACTACGCCATTTATCTTTATGTAGGGCTCGAGATAGCTTTTGCCAGGAGTTGGTTGTAACATGTCTTCTGTTCTCTCCATGTTAATAGTGAATCCAAAGTTGGTACATAATCTGTCTATAATACTTTGCAGATCAGCTTCAGAATTTATATTTAGGGTACAGTCATCAGTAAATGGAAGATCTCTGATTGTGTGTGATTTGACTTTGGTATTTGCCTGAAGCCGTCAACGGTTGAACAATTTCTATCTATGCAATATATGTTGTCTACTCCTAAGTCCAGATCTCTGAAAGCATCATCCAATATAGAAGAGAACCTGAAGTTAAACTGGGTAGGTGCAAATATGCATCACTGTTGTACTCCATTTAGATAGGAAGCGTTTCAGATAACTCTCCATCATCTTGAACTCTAAGATGCATTCCATAACGCAATTGCTGCACCTTGTGATACATTTCTGTGGTTAAGAGATAAACTTTGGTGTCGAGAAACAGTTTGAAACTGGAAATGCGAGAGTTATGTGAAAACACACCAATTTTAAAAACGAACGAAAATATATATAAATCTTACTTATATTTATAAGCAAAATATACTAACAATGAGTCACAGCGAAAGACGACGTTCCGACAACACATCTTAATCAGAACGAAAGACGACAAGCAAGCAATATATTTGACATAAGAACGCACACAATATATGACGATGGTAGGAGGAAGATAATAAAGCAAGGTATAAAACATGTCATGGGGAATGGGAAAGAGAAAGATTAAAGCTGGAAGGGTCCAGCCAGATAAGAGAAGGGATACATATCATGACGAGCGGATATAGTGGATAAAAGAGTGATGATGATGACGATGATGATGAGAATTGTTCAGTAATGGATAAGATTGAATGAGACGATCAACTTTGAAAAAAAATATTTGAAACTGGTTGCTTCTCTCAGTGTAAGATGCAGTATGGCTCGGAAACCAATACGTATATAGAATGAACAGAGGACACGTGTAATGTGTCAAAGATCATGTGAAGGACTAAGCGGACATGTCATCAGTATAGTAAGCATGCTATTGAAATGTGTAGCGCATGACCGAGAGGTTATGGCGTTGGTCTCACACCCGTGAGGTCTAAAGTTCAATCCCCGGTATGGAGTGGGTTTTTTTCTGTCGTAGGGTAAATTAAAAACTCAAGAGCAAGAGCGTGCGGCCTTTATCCCACGGCTACAAATATCCCTTCCTAAAAGCAGTATGTGATTAATTGATATTACACTTAAATAGCAAAGGAAAAGAATAGTTTATTTCTCATACTTTCTAGGCACATTACTCCCGTAGGTTGTCGTTTTTTTCGGGAGGAAAATCTGTTAATTTGACGCCGTAAGGAAAACACATTCAATTTCGTTGGCCAAAAAGAAAATTTAAGTTTTGAAAATTAAAAGCGACATGATGGTATAGAAAGGCTGATTCTAGAGGACCGAGTGACGAGAAAGAGAAGAAGAGGAAGACCAAGAAGACGATGGAACAGCGACATCTAAGAATGTATGCACGTGTCTCTGGCCAATGCAGGCTTGCTTGCTCGGAACAGAGAAAAGTTCAGAGTATTCACGACGAAGACAACGTTCTGGAAAGAATATATCACTTGATATAATGACTAGTCGTTATATTCTTGCAACAATTAATTAATTTCTTCTCTAATATTATTTTGCAGCACATCTTACTTAGCATGTCAGGGTGTCTGACAACGTCTTTGATCGTAGCGGATGTAGCTTGTGTTCCCTATGATCATTATATTAGATCTAATTTATTCTGCACGACAATCTTCATGGTGGGATTGTGCACAATCATGCAAACAGCGCTTGGAGTCAGGTGAGAACATTGATGATGTCATGTGTTTTAAATACTCACTATATAAACATCTACTGCGGGTAGCATGAAGTAGATAATAGGGTCGCTAGTGGTTTATCAGGAAGTAGATAATATAATAACTTGCGGTTTAATATGTTCTCAAATATCTAAACATGAAGTATATAATAGAGTAGTAACATCCTTAACCTGCTTTTAGATATTCAAACATGAAGTAGATAATTGAGTGGTTACATCCTTACCCTGCTTTTAGCTATTCAAACATGAAGTAGATAATAAAGTGGTTACATCCTTACCCTGCTTTTAGATATTCAAACATGAAGTAGATAATAAAGTGGTTACAGCTTTACCCTTCTTTTAGATATCCAAACATGAAGTAGATAGCTGCTTTATATTGTACAGATGATATCTATTTGTCGTCGACTTCAGCGAATGGGACACAAACCAGTGTTCTCCAACTTAAGCGATGTGATGTTGCTTTGCATAACTCTCGCATGCTCGAGTTACACATAGTCTCACACCTTTTGTGATGGTTTATTCTGCGAAGAGACTCTGGGACCCACTTTAGTTCTTGCAGTGATACTATATTTTCTTTCAATTCAAGTATTTGTCCAATAGAATGCCATCCTTTACTTGCTATTATAGAAACACAATTTATTGTTGTTTGGTATAATTTCTTATACGCTAAATTTTACACATTACAACACACTAGAAGAGATTACATAACTGTTGGAACAAAGTCTGTGGTCAGATATATTGAAAAACGAAGACTGCAATGGTGTGACCACTTAATGAGAATGAGCCAACATTGGCCAGCAGCAAGAGCATATGCTCTACAACATGACAATGGAAACATCAAGAGGCAGAGGAAGACCAAGAAGCATATGGATTGAAGGAGTTACCAACGTTTTTAAACGTCACAATATATTACTGAGTACCAAGAGAGCAAATGTTATGGCGATAGGGGTTAATTATTTGGAAATAATTAATCATTGGTGGGAAGGGTGTGGAGAGGGAAGGAGGGGGTGGGTTCTGAATTATTTGCAATTTGTTGATAAGGAAGGGGTGGGTGTCAACGTCTGACAAAATATTATTGACGTGAATCATGGGCAGCCCACAAAACACACTATAAGCGACCTCACGCAGATGAAGGGTAGAAACTGTTAGAATAAAACAATGTTCATGTGTAGTAATGTAGAAGACGTTATGATGAACTTGTAGAAACAGGTTAGTTAATTAGTTATTCCTCTAGGGCCAAAGACGGCACTTAGGGCGGATGTCATAGATTTCCATGTCTTTCGTTTCATTGTAATTTCGCTTTAGATCTTCATTGTTTCTGATACCGATGGTGAAACGTTCCCTTGTAATAGTTCTACGTAAAGTTTCTTTTGGTCTTCCTCGTTTTCTCTTGCCTTTTGGTGACCACATCAAAGCTTGACAGGGGAGTATTTCAGTATCCATTCGTAGTGCGTGTCCGATGTAATTCCAGCGACGCTTTCTAATATAGGTGGATACATATTCTTGTTTTGATTCTTGTCTGACAACTAGAAACAGAAACAGGTAGTAAACGCACATTGTGAAATAAACGGATGATGGCTATAACAAATGCACTAAAGTAGAATAACTAGGAGATATTTTAAAACAAAATTAAACATGGTAGCATGCCGTAAAACTAAAGTTATGTACTAGTCACTTTGTCAAATATCATCTGACACTAGTTGCGATTTCTGGCATATATTAAGGGCGTGGTTATAAATCCAGCATGTTCTGGCTGTATGGATTTTTGTAGAACATAGAGAACATATATACGTTTAGTAGATCACCATTTATTTCTGAAAACTCTGGATGTACAACTGCCTTAGTCATAAATTGATGCTGGTACTTAGACAGTCCGAGACGAGGTCTGTACCTCTCAGCCACAGACCCGGAAAAGGAGTATTCTAGGAGAGAAAGCGTTCAAGTGCGTATGTTACTATGTCGATAGCGAAACCTACAGCTGCTAAAATGTCAATCATATTGGAATGTGGTTAGCATTTAGGATGCTGTTCAAACATGTGAAATGCTGTTCTTTGTACTACATCCTGCTAGAAATCTAATAGTACGGTTGTCCAGCTACAAGCGATATTCAGTGGGAATGTGAGAATGAATAATAAAGAAATAAAAACTTACAAGATTTGTAGATGACATTATATTTCAAACGTCTAGAAAACTGTCACTTTCTGCAAAAATCATGAACAATTTAAACATAATGCAATATTTATATGATGAATTTAGATGATGTTGTGGTAGGATAATCTTAAATGTTACCTCTATTATTTTTGATAGTTATATGCTCTAAATAGTTACCTCTATTATTCTTGATGGTTATGTGCTATAAAATGTTATCTCTATTATTTTTGATGGTTATATGCTCTAAATAGTTACCTCTATTATTCTTGATGGTTATGTGCTATAAAATGTTACCTCTATTATTCTTGATGGTTATGTGCTATAAAATGTTACCTCTATTATTCTTGATGGTTATGTGCTATAAAATGTTACCTCTATTATTCGTGATGGTTATGTGCTATAAAATGTTACCTCTATTATTCTTGATGGTTATGTGCTATAAAATGTTACCTCTATGATTCTTGATGGTTATGTGCTCTAAAATGACCAAATTGAACTAAAATCCACGATTAAGATGATCGCTGGTTACCACCAGAGATAAGTGTTTCATGTTACCTCTATTATTCTAGATGGTTATATGCTATAAAATATTACCTCTATTATTTTTGATGGTTATATGCTCTAGATCATATGGTTATATGATCTACTAGCTCACTGGAAAACAGTCTTCTAAAGTGAAATATTTGATGTTTCCTGTGATTTTAATTTGTCGCTTTGTGTCGATTGCCAATGAACATCACTGGAAACGTCAAATTAGTAACTTTAGAAAGCTATTTTCATACGAGCCCACAGGTCTTATATTGCTGATTGGTCACTATAAATCCTATGGAAGATATTAAATGTTTACGTTTCTACAAAACAAAATGTTGGTTAGTCACGGATTGTGTTTAATGTCAAGGCAATTTTTTTTTCTAGAGCACAATAGTAATGCGTTTACTTTCAAACAACGTGAAAGTTTTGTTAATCAGTTTTTCTCGTGTATCTCGGTACCTGTGTGTTTGTAAGTTAATTCCGTCATGTATAGCTAATAGTCATTGGTAATTATATTTCATGTACACTGCCAACGCAACGTTCTTTATAATAGTGATTTAATAATTTGCCTTGGTAGGTACGACAATGCTCTTGTCATCAGGAACAGTGTGATATCACACCTCTCCTGAATATTAAAAACGATGTTATTTAATGATCTTCCTTTAATTAATTAGTAAACAAAACACAATGAGACAGGTTTTCATGGAGTCATGCATTCTGACAATGTCACCTCCATCATCGTGCGTACAACACTTGTCCAGACCTAGTTACCACTCAACATTAAAAAAAATTCAGAAGATAACCACGATGGACTATATGATCGCTTCAGTTTCAAAGAGATGACGATTGTTTGCGGACGTCTTACAATATCTCACTACTCATAGCAAAATCAGGAAATTCTCATACCATTCAGGGACAGCTCATTGTGCCAGCCGTTTAAGAGGTTTAAAACAGGTCTACATAAGCCTGCATATTCCATACTTCTTCTTCAGAGTTCATTCTCAAACTCCCGCTGGATCTAGCAGGACCATGGTCCTACTAGATTTCCAGCTGGATGTAGTCCAGAGAATAGAAATGCGTTGTGTCCCTGTTTTATTTGCGTCAATGGCCCGACACATCCGTATTGGGCAGAATATGCCATACTCAAAATAATTCATTTGAGACACAACACAGTTCAATGACGTATTGAAGAAATGAAACATGGTGTTGAAAGCTTCTTGTGTAAATATCTGCAAACGTACCAATTCTCAATTTAAATGGACTAGTCAACATTGTTGGAAATGAAGGACTTGTTTTCATAAGTTCATTTTGGTATGGACTAAGAGATCAATTAAGAACTTCTCTTTACAAGAACTTTGACAACAGACACTAAAGACTAATCGATTTTTACTGCTTTGAAATATTATTTAATTGAAAAAGCGATCACTTTATGAAATATAATATTGGCAACAGCAGCAGATGGAGCACCAGCCAAGTTTGGAACCTATCGCGGTTCTTTAAGACATTTAGAACAAAATGTACATGGGTGTTTGTAATTCATTGCGTCATTCATAGACAACATTTAGTAGCTAAAATCTGAATATCAGATCGCATAAATCTCCTCAATTCGTCATTAACTCAGTTAACAAGATTCGTACCAACGCCTTGAATTATAGGTTCTCATGAGTCTGATGAAACAAAACATTGAAAGGCGTCAATTTTCACAGTTCCCTAACGTGTCACTGAGAAATACTCATAATTATAACGTGCTGGTCTACGTTCTAACATTTAACATTTATTCATACAGACTGATTTTAAAACGGGACTTGAGAATATTTTGAATATGGAAATACCATAGTGGATTATCAATGGATACGGCGACTTTTTATTTTCTTCTTCAGCGTACATTTTCAAACTCCTGCTGAATTCACTTGTAGCAGGACCATGGTCCTACTAGATTCCCAGCAGGATGTAGACCAGAGAATGGAAATGCGTTATTTCGCCGATTTATTTGCGCCAATGGCCCCATACATCTGTCTTCGGCGAATACGGTGACTTTGAAGGATGGGATGTCAAATTACAATAAGAGCTATCGGAGTAATCACAAACGTAGAATTTAAGGTGCAGTTCTGAAATGTGTATAAGCAGTTCTGGCTTCAGAAAGATATAATTTTTGCATATCCATCATAATGGACTATCGCAAGCAAGTTTTTATAGTTTTTTCCATCTTCATACCTCTTGATAAGAGATTTTAGCGCTGTTTCCAATCTTCTTATGATAAAAATAAATGGAATACACATCATTGGACGTGGAGATTTAAGATTGTACCTCACTAATGTTAAATAAATATTGAACAACTTCTATCAGAGCACCAGGTTCATCTTTATCATTAACATCATGATTTATACACTAAATTTGTGTAACAATTTTTCTAGGTTTTGATTTGTTTCGTTCCAAATCCAAAAATGTACTTGCATTGTGTGTCTTCTCAATAAAGATATTAATACAAATTGTACATGTTCTTCTTATTTACAATTGTCCATTCTACAAAAAAAGTATCCAAGTGAGCAGCACTGCGTCTGTTGTCAAAAACACTTTTTAAGTGAACGTGTTTAGGTAAGTACAATTTTAGACAGGCAGGGAGTCTATGTAAAGCAAATAAATCGTCAAGGAGTCTACGGAACAAAAAAGGTTTGGGAACCATTGGTATAATAGGTCAGACTAGAAGACACTATCCGTGAAAAAACACAGTTGAAAAACTACATGTATGCAACGTCAGAGTCGCGATTGTGCTTGTGTCATTGAACAGAAAATGACAGAGCATTATTCTCCTCCATTTTCTGCGTTCATTCTCAAACCCTTGCAAATTAGCAGGATGTAGAACAAAGAATGTAATGAGGCGTGTCATGTTTTACAGTTTTGTTGCGATGTGTGCACCTTTCGATCTGACAGATCCGACGTCTGCGCGGCTTTTGCGTCTATTTGACCCTATATAGCATGGCGCAAGAAAATCCATCCCATAACCTCCTAAGTCACCTCTTGCGACATGTATGGAAGATAAACACTATTGTTATTCTTTGCTGCCATTTTGGAAAACGACAAAAAAACGGGCGGAAAAGCATTAAATGACTTGAAGGCATGATGGAGTCTGGTCAATGACTTGAAGGCATGATGAAGTCTGGTCAATGACTTGAAGGCATGATGGAGTCTGGTAGTAAAGTTCCTATCTATCAAGTTCTTACTGCTTACTATGCAGTTTAAATTTTCTTTATCTGATAATGGTGTTGTTTCTATTTTAAAACCCAAGGCGGTGTGATAACAAAGATCCTAAAAGTATCTTTGTGCTGTCCATGAAAGATCATGCGAAAAACCTGGCAGAATATTTGCACATCGAGTCTGTGATGTGTCGAAGTGAAAAATAATAATAATTTATTTTATACAGAACAAACAATGTCTCTGGTAACTACATTTTGGTTCTTAATAGCTAAGAACTATGTCAACGAACAGTGTAAGACAAGGTGTAGTCTTATGATGAGATGAGAAGATAAAAACTAGAACATTTAGTGACCACCGGAATTATCAAATGTCTAAGAGACAGATGAAGACAAAGAGAAACATTGCTGGATGGGTTGTCACTGGGGTACGATAAAAATGTCACATACTAAATGTATTAGCACCACAAGAGACAGATAGTTGTAGAGAAACATAATCGCCTACGCCACTCGGCATGACACTGTATTGATTGAAATCAGATGCTTCAACACGGGAGCGTAGCTTTTCTGTCAAATTTACTCTCAGGAGAAAATATGGCGAGGTCAGCTATAAATCGAGAATCCGATATGTTAGTAGGGTATTCCTATACCGTAAATGTCATTGATTCTTGAGCAAAAACTGACTAAAATATATGAGATAACCTTTTGAGTGGTTCGCGGTTGAATTTTTGCTTCTTTGATGGACAGGAAAGTCTCTTTAGGTTGATGCTCAGAACCCACAAAAAATCATAGGAAATTGACGGGATACGGCGTATTCTTGATTATCCCTTTAAAAAAGTTTTTATATAATATATAGACAAACTGCAGGAGTAATGCGTCTATTAATCCTATTTTGGATATTCTACAGCTAAAAATACAAATGAAGAATTACTAAGATCCATAAACATCGAAGATGGCTGGTTCCTTAACAACATCTTGACAAGGAAAGTGCGCATTTTCCCTCATATATAGAGACATAACAGCATGGAAAGATTAATAGCTGAAGGCATAATTAACGGAAACAGGAAAAGAGGACGCACAGATATTTCAGATTGCTTAAACATGTCTCTAGTTGCGGCAGGTCAACAAGCCCAGAATCGCGGAGTGTTCAGAGAATCCATAAGGAAGGCCATGTTATGAAAAGAATATGTCACACAAGAAGATTGTTATGAATAAATTCAACAAATGTTATATCTTGGCAGCCGTAAAAATTACGGGATAATGTGTTCTTTTAGTCCTATTAATTAGGCCTATATGTTGTTTTGTTTGCTTGTTTGTTAAATTCGCAAAATGGAGAAATTGTGTCAAATGTACAAACCAAAGATGCCATTGTTTGACCCTCTGACGGAGGCACACAGAACACATGCAATTAGTATTCTTGAATTTGATTCGTTGTACAAACTGTTTCAATCAAACTGTTTACTAACATTCAGAGGTTAAGTTTTGTAATAATAACCCCCCCCCCCCCCCCGTAGTCTGTATGAGAGATCTTAAAAATTGATAATTACTGCCCAAAATCCATATTGATCTAGAATTGATTCAGTAAACTCCTTGATCATATGTCGCATGCCCACTGATCTTGACCTTCCTTGCAACATTACAAGCTTTTTATGTAAATAATATTTTTCGAACGTAAATGTATCATCGTCGTGGTTTTGTCAAATAAACCATTAGTTTGATGTGAACGACTGTTGTGAGTAGTGTTCAGTACCTGAGACAGGCGGGCGTTTTTTTTTTTTTTTTTTGCTGACATGAATATAAAAATAATAGTTGCCTCAACATTATAAGTTTAAGTAATCGCGTGTTTTTTTTAAACGTATCCAGAAACTGGAGCATATTAAAATCATTACTACATTGTAAGACAAAATATTCGCATCTATTCTATTTTTTCCTTTTTGTTTTATTCTCGTCGGGAATTGCTTATATGTTTTTTTAACTGCAATATAAGACAAATAATCGCATTTATTTTCCGTTATTGTTTTATCGCCTGGATAACCATGACATTTCTACTATATATATATATATATATATATATATATATATATATATATATATTTCTGTGAGATAATCACATAATGTTCTATTGTGAACCAATCAAAATAGGAGGAATTCAACGCATGAAACGAGGCTTTCTGTACTGGTGTTCCACCGAAGACGGATATGTCGAACCATTGGCGCAAATAAAACGACGGTACAACGCATTTCCATTGTCTGGACTACATCCTGCAGGAAATATAATAGGATAATGGTCCTGCTACAAGAGAGATCTAGCTGTAGTTTGATAATGAACGCTGAAGAAGAAGTACTGGTATTATACTGGACTGTGTGTCCGATCCATGAGCCTGTGGTCAACATCCGGATTTACTTAACATATGGGTTAGCTTTCTTTTTACCTTCAACCGATAGTTAGTTTTATGGTGATCAATTTAGTTCACCGTACAGTCACTATTCTAACAATTACTGCATTGATTTTTCAGGCTGCCAATATTTCAAGGCCCTTCATCTTCCTTTCTGGTTCCACTTCTTGCCCTTCAACGTGACTCTAAATGGAAATGCCCGGCTAAAACAGAGTCTAACGATTACTGTAAGTAGTATTTGATACTGTATTGATTTGGTAAAGTCAGATACGTTTCAAATCATTCTTGACAAAAATGACACACGTGTTATTTTATTCACTTTTTGACAAATACTATAGCAATAATGCCAGGTGTACATATTTGTTAACAGATTTGTGTATCTCTATCCCCCCCACCCCCATATTTGTAGTTACATTAAACTACATGATCACCTGAGAGACGAATATTTCAAGACTTTGTGCAAGGGTGACAATAATGTGTCAAAAACAGGCAACCATAAACACAGAAAATCCTAGACGATCTGAAAATAACACTTGTAGTGGACTGCCGCAAGACAGACTAACTTACAGAAAAGACTGTGATCATGGCTACATCCTATCACGGATGTGCTGCCGTAATATGGTGAATTTGTTCAGAATTTAATGAGCCATATTGTGGTGCCTATAAGTCACATGTTACGAAAACTGAAGATTGGCGAGACAGACCTGTGTAAGTGTGGACTGATCCCAGAGACTGCATAACACATTCTTCATGCCTGTCAACTTTACAAAGAAGAGAGCGAGAAAATATGGCCTACTGAGACGGCACTGCTTCCAGACTTGAGGGGGTCCCATGGATGACCTGAAGCAAATCACACAATTCATTGAAGCTATTGGTGCTGTAACCTGATATCTGACTGAAGAACGATGAAGAAGAAGAAGTAGTGCCTATTGCCAGTATCACCATCTGAAACTATAGAGTATATACATCTTTATTTCTTTGATTTTAGATCTAATTTTAATTTCTGATACTTAAATACAACAGTAATACACGTAAATGCTGCGGCAATGAAACTGATTACTAGATTCCCTCACCTCGACAATACACAATCACAAAATGTCATCATTAATCACAAAGTATATGTCTCTTGGATTTGATAGAAATTCTGGAGAAACACCCAGAAATAGGCTGGGTAGGAAACGCCATATGAAATAAGAAAATTCATTTTTGGTAACGTCTTGGTTATGAAATCACGAGAAACACATCTAATACCACTAGTACTTGTTCTGACTTTATTCTTCATTTGTTTCTTTTCACCGATCATAAAATATATTTCAGAGCAATTAGATAAAATTACTCGTAGATATCACAATTTAAAAAAAAAGTTATACATATCAGAAACCACATAGCGCAAAGAACAGTTGGATTGTCAAAGATGACATTGTGAAGAAGATTTCAGTACGATATCTGCCGTTGTGGTGCGGTGATCTGATAATTAAGAAAATAATGACACCAATGTAACCTGCATGCAAGTCACACGAGGAGACAATAGAAGTTTTAGTGGTGGTGGCCAATACCATTTATCAGATACCCAAACAGTTTTCTGAAGTCAGATGTGTCAAAAGTCACAGAAATAGTAGGCAAGATATAACTCACTATGAATTGTCACAAGGAATTTCAGTATTTTAAAGAAAATACGGAATGCGTTGTGTCATGGGTTTACAGCATTGTTGCGATATCTGCACCTTTCGGTCTGACACATCCTATTTTAGCATGGCATTGGGTCACTGACCCTATATGGGATGGGACAGCCAACTCCATCCCATAACCTCCTTAGTCACCTTTTACGACATGCGTGGAAGGTAAACAGTGTTGCTATTCTTTGCTCCCTTTTTGGGCCCTGGCAACACACGGACGATAAGAGCCATTCAAAATGGAGGTTGGAATTTACGTAATCCTGTCATAAAAATGTTTGAATATTCCTTTTTAACTTTAAAACCCCTAATAAAAATAACCTAACTCACGTTGAAGAACAATCAGAATTGTTGTATCAAGAGTTTGTACTCAGTAAGTGATGTTCAATTTTCATTGCAGTACATGACAATGTTACTATGGGAATAAATTCATCAACAAATGCAAATGCAACCATATATGATCCGTTGCCAGGTATTCACTGGAGAATTCAAGAGGTACTATTGTTTTGTTAAAGTTATGTCACTAAATTTGCAATAAAATGGTAGTTTTATGCCAGTTGAATTTTATGAATAATTTTGTTAACAACGCATCGAAGATTGACTTCAGTGTACCCAGGTTACCTCATATGTACCTTTTCCATATCAACGAAGCGACACACCACCTGTTTAGAATATTACTCATAGAACGCAACGTCGTGGCTTCAAGCGATAATCTCCAGGGATCTCCAAAAAATCCACTTTATAAACAAGATAAAACGAACAGGATTTGACCACACGATCTCTACAGCACAAAGCGAATAACCATGACGGAGAGGAGAGATACCACTGAATTTTGTAATTCATGTCAAAGAAACGAATAAGAGAAGACACGAAACATCAATATGCCTCTACAATAATAAGAGAAGACACCAAACATCAATACCCTATGATTTACAATACTACGAGAAAACAACCAAATATCACTATGCGTCTACAAAATAAGATAAAAAATGAAACATCAATACGCTTTTGCAATAATAAGAAAACACTGGAGTTATTCGGTTCAGGTTCTTAGAATGGATGAAAGAAGATTACAATTAAACAACGCAGAACAACCATCAAAGAGGGTGCCATTATGTGATTTAACAACATGTCAGAACTATATACATTAGCACCACATTGATCAAACTGGACAACACTGGTTAATACACCATGCACCGTTTTTGGCGCTGAAAGGAGCATAGATAACACATATATATTCGCCAGAAAGAATATATTCGATAGGTAGATAGATTAGATGATGGATCGATAGATAGATAGATAGATAGATAGATAGATAGATAGATAGATAGATAGATAGATAGATAGATAGATAGATAGGTAGGTAGGTAGGTAGGTAGGTAGGTAGGCAGGCAGGCAGGCAGGCAGGCAGGCAGGCAGGCAGGCAGGCAGGCAGGCAGGCAGGCAGGCAGGCAGGCAGGCAGGCAGGCAGGCAGGCAGGCAGGCAGGCAGGCAGGCAGGCAGGCAGGCAGGCAGGCAGGCAGGCAGGCAGGCAGGCAGGCAGGCAGGCAGGCAGGCAGGCAGGCAGGCAGGCAGGCAGGCAGGCAGGCAGGCAGGCAGGCAGGCAGGCAGGCAGGCAGGCAGGCAGGCAGGCAGGCAGGCAGGCAGGCAGGCAGGCAGGCAGGCAGGCAGGCAGGCAGGCAGGCAGGCAGGCAGGCAGGCAGGCAGGCAGGCAGGCAGGCAGGCAGGCAGGCAGGCAGGCAGGCAGGCAGGCAGGCAGGCAGGCAGGCAGGCAGGCAGGCAGGCAGGCAGGCAGGCAGGCAGGCAGGCAGGCAGGCAGGCAGGCAGGCAGGCAGGCAGGCAGGCAGGCAGGCAGGCAGGCAGGCAGGCAGGCAGGCAGGCAGGCAGGCAGGCAGGCAGGCAGGCAGGCAGGCAGGCAGGCAGGCAGGCAGGCAGGCAGGCAGGCAGGCAGGCAGGCAGGCAGGCAGGCAGGCAGGCAGGCAGGCAGGCAGGCAGGCAGGCAGGCAGGCAGGCAGGCAGGCAGGCAGGCAGGCAGGCAGGCAGGCAGGCAGGCAGGCAGGCAGGCAGGCAGGCAGGCAGGCAGGCAGGCAGGCAGGCAGGCAGGCAGGCAGGCAGGCAGGCAGGCAGGCAGGCAGGCAGGCAGGCAGGCAGGCAGGCAGGCAGGCAGGCAGGCAGGCAGGCAGGCAGGCAGGCAGGCAGGCAGGCAGGCAGGCAGGCAGGCAGGCAGGCAGGCAGGCAGGCAGGCAGGCAGGCAGGCAGGCAGGCAGGCAGGCAGGCAGGCAGGCAGGCAGGCAGGCAGGCAGGCAGGCAGGCAGGCAGGCAGGCAGGCAGGCAGGCAGGCAGGCAGGCAGGCAGGCAGGCAGGCAGGCAGGCAGGCAGGCAGGCAGGCAGGCAGGCAGGCAGGCAGGCAGGCAGGCAGGCAGGCAGGCAGGCAGGCAGGCAGGCAGGCAGGCAGGCAGGCAGGCAGGCAGGCAGGCAGGCAGGCAGGCAGGCAGGCAGGCAGGCAGGCAGGCAGGCAGGCAGGCAGGCAGGCAGGCAGGCAGGCAGGCAGGCAGGCAGGCAGGCAGGCAGGCAGGCAGGCAGGCAGGCAGGCAGGCAGGCAGGCAGGCAGGCAGGCAGGCAGGCAGGCAGGCAGGCAGGCAGGCAGGCAGGCAGGCAGGCAGGCAGGCAGGCAGGCAGGCAGGCAGGCAGGCAGGCAGGCAGGCAGGCAGGCAGGCAGGCAGGCAGGCAGGCAGGCAGGCAGGCAGGCAGGCAGGCAGGCAGGCAGGCAGGCAGGCAGGCAGGCAGGCAGGCAGGCAGGCAGGCAGGCAGGCAGGCAGGCAGGCAGGCAGGCAGGCAGGCAGGCAGGCAGGCAGGCAGGCAGGCAGGCAGGCAGGCAGGCAGGCAGGCAGGCAGGCAGGCAGGCAGGCAGGCAGGCAGGCAGGCAGGCAGGCAGGCAGGCAGGCAGGCAGGCAGGCAGGCAGGCAGGCAGGCAGGCAGGCAGGCAGGCAGGCAGGCAGGCAGGCAGGCAGGCAGGCAGGCAGGCAGGCAGGCAGGCAGGCAGGCAGGCAGGCAGGCAGGCAGGCAGGCAGGCAGGCAGGCAGGCAGGCAGGCAGGCAGGCAGGCAGGCAGGCAGGCAGGCAGGCAGGCAGGCAGGCAGGCAGGCAGGCAGGCAGGCAGGCAGGCAGGCAGGCAGGCAGGCAGGCAGGCAGGCAGGCAGGCAGGCAGGCAGGCAGGCAGGCAGGCAGGCAGGCAGGCAGGCAGGCAGGCAGGCAGGCAGGCAGGCAGGCAGGCAGGCAGGCAGGCAGGCAGGCAGGCAGGCAGGCAGGCAGGCAGGCAGGCAGGCAGGCAGGCAGGCAGGCAGGCAGGCAGGCAGGCAGGCAGGCAGGCAGGCAGGCAGGCAGGCAGGCAGGCAGGCAGGCAGGCAGGCAGGCAGGCAGGCAGGCAGGCAGGCAGGCAGGCAGGCAGGCAGGCAGGCAGGCAGGCAGGCAGGCAGGCAGGCAGGCAGGCAGGCAGGCAGGCAGGCAGGCAGGCAGGCAGGCAGGCAGGCAGGCAGGCAGGCAGGCAGGCAGGCAGGCAGGCAGGCAGGCAGGCAGGCAGGCAGGCAGGCAGGCAGGCAGGCAGGCAGGCAGGCAGGCAGGCAGGTAGGTAGGCAGGTAGGTAGGTAGGTAGGTAGGTAGGTAGGTAGGTAGGTAGATATAGGTAGATATAGGTAGATATAGGTAGATATAGGTAGATATAGGTAGATATAGGTAGATATAGGTAGATATAGGTAGATATAGGTAGATATAGGTAGATATAGGTAGATATAGGTAGATATAGGTAGATATAGGTAGATATAGGTAGATATAGGTAGATATAGGTAGATATAGGTAGATATAGGTAGATATAGGTAGATATAGGTAGATATAGGTAGATATAGGTAGATATAGGTAGATATAGGTAGATATAGGTAGATATAGGTAGATATAGGTAGATATAGGTAGATATAGGTAGATATAGGTAGATATAGGTAGATATAGGTAGATATAGGTAGATATAGGTAGATATAGGTAGATATAGGTAGATATAGGTAGATATAGGTAGATATAGGTAGATATAGGTAGATATAGGTAGATATAGGTAGATATAGGTAGATATAGGTAGATATAGGTAGATATAGGTAGATATAGGTAGATATAGGTAGATATAGGTAGATATAGGTAGATATAGGTAGATATAGGTAGATATAGGTAGATATAGGTAGATATAGGTAGATATAGGTAGATATAGGTAGATATAGGTAGATATAGGTAGATATAGGTAGATATAGGTAGATATAGGTAGATATAGGTAGATATAGGTAGATATAGGTAGATATAGGTAGATATAGGTAGATATAGGTAGATATAGGTAGATATAGGTAGATATAGGTAGATATAGGTAGATATAGGTAGATATAGGTAGATATAGGTAGATATAGGTAGATATAGGTAGATATAGGTAGATATAGGTAGATATAGGTAGATATAGGTAGATATAGGTAGATATAGGTAGATATAGGTAGATATAGGTAGATATAGGTAGATATAGGTAGATATAGGTAGATATAGGTAGATATAGGTAGATATAGGTAGATATAGGTAGATATAGGTAGATATAGGTAGATATAGGTAGATATAGGTAGATATAGGTAGATATAGGTAGATATAGGTAGATATAGGTAGATATAGGTAGATATAGGTAGATATAGGTAGATATAGGTAGATATAGGTAGATATAGGTAGATATAGGTAGATATAGGTAGATATAGGTAGATATAGGTAGATATAGGTAGATATAGGTAGATATAGGTAGATATAGGTAGATATAGGTAGATATAGGTAGATATAGGTAGATATAGGTAGATATAGGTAGATATAGGTAGATATAGGTAGATATAGGTAGATATAGGTAGATATAGGTAGATATAGGTAGATATAGGTAGATATAGGTAGATATAGGTAGATATAGGTAGATATAGGTAGATATAGGTAGATATAGGTAGATATAGGTAGATATAGGTAGATATAGGTAGATATAGGTAGATATAGGTAGATATAGGTAGATATAGGTAGATATAGGTAGATATAGGTAGATATAGGTAGATATAGGTAGATATAGGTAGATATAGGTAGATATAGGTAGATATAGGTAGATAGATATAGGTAGATAGATATAGGTAGATAGATATAGGTAGATAGATATAGGTAGATAGATATAGGTAGATAGATATAGGTAGATAGATATAGGTAGATAGATATAGGTAGATAGATATAGGTAGATAGATATAGGTAGATAGATATAGGTAGATAGATATAGGTAGATAGATATAGGTAGATAGATATAGGTAGATAGATATAGGTAGATAGATATAGGTAGATAGATATAGGTAGATAGATATAGGTAGATAGATATAGGTAGATAGATATAGGTAGATAGATATAGGTAGATAGATATAGGTAGATAGATATAGGTAGATAGATATAGGTAGATAGATATAGGTAGATAGATATAGGTAGATAGATATAGGTAGATAGATATAGGTAGATAGATATAGGTAGATAGATATAGGTAGATAGATATAGGTAGATAGATATAGGTAGATAGATATAGGTAGATAGATATAGGTAGATAGATATAGGTAGATAGATATAGGTAGATAGATATAGGTAGATAGATATAGGTAGATAGATATAGGTAGATAGATATAGGTAGATAGATATAGGTAGATAGATATAGGTAGATAGATATAGGTAGATAGATATAGGTAGATAGATATAGGTAGATAGATATAGGTAGATAGATATAGGTAGATAGATATAGGTAGATAGATATAGGTAGATAGATATAGGTAGATAGATATAGGTAGATAGATATAGGTAGATAGATATAGGTAGATAGATATAGGTAGATAGATATAGGTAGATAGATATAGGTAGATAGATATAGGTAGATAGATATAGGTAGATAGATATAGGTAGATAGATATAGGTAGATAGATATAGGTAGATAGATATAGGTAGATAGATATAGGTAGATAGATATAGGTAGATAGATATAGGTAGATAGATATAGGTAGATAGATATAGGTAGATAGATATAGGTAGATAGATATAGGTAGATAGATATAGGTAGATAGATATAGGTAGATAGATATAGGTAGATAGATATAGGTAGATAGATATAGGTAGATAGATATAGGTAGATAGATATAGGTAGATAGATATAGGTAGATAGATATAGGTAGATAGATATAGGTAGATAGATATAGGTAGATAGATATAGGTAGATAGATATAGGTAGATAGATATAGGTAGATAGATATAGGTAGATAGATATAGGTAGATAGATATAGGTAGATAGATATAGGTAGATAGATATAGGTAGATAGATATAGGTAGATAGATATAGGTAGATAGATATAGGTAGATAGATATAGGTAGATAGATATAGGTAGATAGATATAGGTAGATAGATATAGGTAGATAGATATAGGTAGATAGATATAGGTAGATAGATATAGGTAGATAGATATAGGTAGATAGATATAGGTAGATAGATATAGGTAGATAGATATAGGTAGATAGATATAGGTAGATAGATATAGGTAGATAGATATAGGTAGATAGATATAGGTAGATAGATATAGGTAGATAGATATAGGTAGATAGATATAGGTAGATAGATATAGGTAGATAGATATAGGTAGATAGATATAGGTAGATAGATATAGGTAGATAGATATAGGTAGATAGATATAGGTAGATAGATATAGGTAGATAGATATAGGTAGATAGATATAGGTAGATAGATATAGGTAGATAGATATAGGTAGATAGATATAGGTAGATAGATATAGGTAGATAGATATAGGTAGATAGATATAGGTAGATAGATATAGGTAGATAGATATAGGTAGATAGATATAGGTAGATAGATATAGGTAGATAGATATAGGTAGATAGATATAGGTAGATAGATATAGGTAGATAGATATAGGTAGATAGATATAGGTAGATAGATATAGGTAGATAGATATAGGTAGATAGATATAGGTAGATAGATATAGGTAGATAGATATAGGTAGATAGATATAGGTAGATAGATATAGGTAGATAGATATAGGTAGATAGATATAGGTAGATAGATATAGGTAGATAGATATAGGTAGATAGATATAGGTAGATAGATATAGGTAGATAGATATAGGTAGATAGATATAGGTAGATAGATATAGGTAGATAGATATAGGTAGATAGATATAGGTAGATAGATATAGGTAGATAGATATAGGTAGATAGATATAGGTAGATAGATATAGGTAGATAGATATAGGTAGATAGATATAGGTAGATAGATATAGGTAGATAGATATAGGTAGATAGATATAGATAGATAGATATAGATAGATAGATATAGATAGATAGATATAGATAGATAGATATAGATAGATAGATATAGATAGATAGATATAGATAGATAGATATAGATAGATAGATATAGATAGATAGATATAGATAGATAGATATAGATAGATAGATATAGATAGATAGATATAGATAGATAGATATAGATAGATAGATATAGATAGATAGATATAGATAGATAGATATAGATAGATAGATATAGATAGATATAGATAGATAGATATAGATAGATAGATATAGATAGATAGATATAGATAGATAGATATAGATAGATAGATATAGATAGATAGATATAGATAGATAGATATAGATAGATAGATATAGATAGATAGATATAGATAGATAGATATAGATAGATAGATATAGATAGATAGATATAGATAGATAGATATAGATAGATAGATATAGATAGATAGATATAGATAGATAGATATAGATAGATAGATATAGATAGATAGATATAGATAGATAGATATAGATAGATAGATATAGATAGATAGATATAGATAGATAGATATAGATAGATAGATATAGATAGATAGATATAGATAGATAGATATAGATAGATAGATATAGATAGATAGATATAGATAGATAGATATAGATAGATAGATATAGATAGATAGATATAGATAGATAGATATAGATAGATAGATATAGATAGATAGATATAGATAGATAGATATAGATAGATAGATATAGATAGATAGATATAGATAGATAGATATAGATAGATAGATATAGATAGATAGATATAGATAGATAGATATAGATAGATAGATATAGATAGATAGATATAGATAGATAGATATAGATAGATAGATATAGATAGATAGATATAGATAGATAGATATAGATAGATAGATATAGATAGATAGATATAGATAGATAGATATAGATAGATAGATATAGATAGATAGATATAGATAGATAGATATAGATAGATAGATATAGATAGATAGATATAGATAGATAGATATAGATAGATAGATATAGATAGATAGATATAGATAGATATAGATAGATCGATAGATATAGATAGATCGATAGATAGATAGATCGATAGATATAGAAAGATCGATAGATATAGAAAGATAGATAGATATAGATAGATAGATAGATAGATATAGATAGATAGATAGATATAGATAGATAGATAGATATAGATAGATAGATAGATAGATAGATAGATAGATAGATAGATAGATAGATAGATAGATAGATAGATAGATAGATAGATAGATAGATAGATAGATAGATAGATAGATAGATAGATAGATAGATAGATAGATAGATAGATAGATAGATAGATAGATAGATAGATAGATAGATAGATAGATAGATAAGTAGACAGACAGACATGATAGGACAGGACAGACAGAGAGAGAGAGAGAGAGGCAGGCAGGAAGGCAGGCAGACAGACATATATATAGATAGACATGCAGGCAGTCAGGTACGCTGAGAGACAGGCAGACAGACAGACAGACAAACAGATGTTCAGTTAGAAAGTAATGCGTTATAGACGAGAAATATTTTAGTAGCTAAAGTAATGCTTTATAGTTGTTAAATAGCTCTGTTTTATTGTTTAATAGTAACAATAATATTTAACCTGTTACTATTTCCTCTAGTAGTTAATTTTCATTCCTACTTTTCTAGAACGTCATTAATTGCTTGTTATTCTCTCCATGAAACTCTATATATTCTTCTGTATATCCACATCTCACAAACATTAATTATGTTTTCTAAAAGTAGTCATTGTCCATTGTTCAGAACCATGTAGTGAATATAGAATATGTGCAGTAATCTCTGACTCCTATCTTCAACATGTTTGTGATTTGATACGATGTTAGTATGTGATTATTGTAGATTTAATAATCAAATATTGTTCAGATGTCTGGTGCATTGATGTTGGCTTCCGTCCTGGAGATATTTATGGGGTGTTCTGGGCTACTGAAATACTTGTTGCATTTCATTGGACCAATAACCATTGCCTGCACAATATCCTTAATTGGAGCCTCTTTATATAAACTTCCCATCATTTATGGGAGAGCAAATTTTCCTATAGCAATCAGGTAAGTCATTATCATTAAGAGTATCAGAAAATTCCAGTTTTTCGTTCTGCGATGGTAATTGAAAACTGCAGTTTTAAGTCTTTAGCCTCAATTAATTAATCTACTGCTTCTTCTTCTTCTTCTGCGTTCGTTCTGAAACTCGTGCATTTTAGCAGGATGTAGCCCGGAGAACGGAATGCGTTGTGTCATGGTATACATAATTGATGCGATATCTGCGCCATTCGGCCTGACAAATCCGTCTTCAGCATGGCTTTGGGTCACTGACCCTATATGGGATGGGACAGCCAACTCCACCCCATAACCTCCTTAGTCGCCCCTTATGACATGCGTGAAAGGTAGACGGTGTTGCTATTCTTTGCTTCTCTTTCGGGCCCCGGCAACACACGGGCGATTAATCTACTTTTAAATCTTAAAGCGTCAACTAATTAATTTACTTTAGAAAATGGGAGGGATTTTTGTCAAAGAATTCCACAGCACTATTGTATTTTGTAATGTTTCGTAATGTGAGTTAACATAGTTCAGTACTTGCAGTATTCATATCAATATTACACTCTACGATTATATTTTCAACACTATTCGAGTCATTGCCCACTTTCTAACAGATTATATAAGCCGGAACCACTATTTGAACAAACTGCAAAACCATCAGCAATTCAACACATCCGCATATTTATGATTATATTTCCTATTCTATATTATTATTATACATAATCATCTACCAGTCTACCAGTGGCGTAGCGTGAATAGACGTCAAAATGCTCGGTGCCCCCTCCCATGCTAGAGCAAATTAAATAGGACACACCGATTTATAGTTATTTACTATAAACATTACATAAATATATTAGTAGGTTTATTACTTTTTTAAAAGTTATCCGTCCTAGACGTCAAAACGTTTAGCCTAATTTTTCCTTTAGACCTGCAACTTTAATTAGATGTTGAAGATCTGACATTAGAACTTTTAATATCGATTGAAATGCTCTATCAGACGCTGATTTCAGACCAATATACGCGTATAAATAATTTATGATAATGTGTAGTTCTCAGAACTGAAAACGAAAATTCTATGTTACAATATTTTATCTGTGCTTATACATTTCGTACAAATTCCATTAACAACACTACTCTGTCATGTTCGAATTTCTTGACGATCGATAAGAAACTATTAAGTGCCTTTTCATCAAAATCAACAAATTATTCAGGGGGTATTGAACATTTGAGCAGAAAAGAAGAACATGCTCCTGGAGCTAATTTACAAAATTGTGTAAGGTACTTTTAAAAAAAATCAATATTTTATATAAGGTCGATTTTTTAGTTGGAAAAAAGTTGGGGGGGGGGGAGATAATTATCTATTAAAATGTCACGTGGAGTCCCCATTCTAAATATTCAGGCAACACCACTGTTGTTTGCATAGCTGCCTATCTACATATCAATAAATCAATAAATCTATTACCTGTAATATTCAAAATAGAAACACAACTTTTTTGGAGTTACTTTAATAAAAGATATTCACTGATTTGACATCATTTCACCTATTGTCTGTGTCCACCTGGCCATTAACTTCTCGTTGTTACCTGACATGTACTCACCTTATGATTCGTGATGTGATGAAAGAGATTAAGGTCAAAACAACATTTTTGGCAATAACTCGTGACATATTCATGAAAATTCAGTGACTCTTACTGAATACAAAACTCTCTGTCCATATTAATGAATGAATGTAAACAATTGAGGGTCCTCGAATAAATTCAGTTGAAAATTAAATGCGTAAGTATTATTCATCTCACTACAGAACAATGATAAATCATTATTGGACGCTTACAGACTAGACAATCACATTGTGTAGTGGCCTGACTATTTTATGTTGGTTAGAAACACTATTAGTCGACTTTGGGAGCGATCTCAGAAAACTGGCTCAGTGGCAGACCAGCTGCGCAGTGAAAGCCACAGAGTCACAACTTCTGCCGAAGACAGCCTCATACCGCTGCATCACCTCAATAATCGATTTGCATCTGTGTCCGTCCAGTCAATGCCAGCAGCTTTTCGAATATCAGATAAAACGGTCATGAACCGTTGCACGACACTGGTCTTTTGGCTAAAGGACCAACCAGAGGTTTTGTTCTCACAGACCGGCATCGCCACAACCAACTACAGTGGGTGAACCGGCATCGTCAATGGACGATGACTGGAAATGACTGGAAACTGACTTTGGTTAGTTAGTCTGAAAGTCTCTTCATGACAAGGTTGAAACATTAATCACGTGAAATATAATTGTGGTACACGTTTGAAATAATGTTACATTTTTTGTGGAACAGTATATCTATCTATATATCCATATATCGATGCATCAACCTATCCAACTATCCATTCACCTACCTGCCTATATCTTCCCGTCTGTCTTCTTCATATTTTGCATTCATTTTCAAACTCCTAAAGGTCAGCAGGATGAAGTCTCAAGATTGGCCATTATGTAATATTTATTTTGTAAAATTATATAATAAAACCAGAGTACAATGAAGTAAATGCTCTACGACTTTGAACCCGTTAAGCCGTAATTTTCAATATAACTGCTTTGACGTCTTCCTTCACTTACTATTATTATTGCTTTAATGTACATCTTGATTCGTTCAGTGTTTCATAAAGGCACACGACTTTTGTGGGTTTTTTTTAGACTTTAGAGTACCTTTATGTTTCCTATAACCTACAAGAAGGTATATTTTCGTCCATGTTGAGAAACAATTGTATATGTATAAATTATGGTTGTTACATATGTGCACTATATACGTGTTGTGTTAGATCAATAACAAATCTGTAAACTAGTTATAGATAAGTGCTAATTATAATCATAAGGTGGGAACATTGCACATATTTTGAAAATTGTGAAATTTCATAAAACGTGACATTTCAATGATGATTTACAATAATTATTTTTGGAGAGGCTACACGTGGTCACCTTTATCAGTCGACTTCAAATCCTAGAAAGAAAACATGTAAACAACATAAAACACGATGGGTATGTTGCGACACTTCCAACGATCAAATATCAACATAGATAAAAATGGATACAATTTGATGTGCTCTTGATTAAGGCCTTCACACCAAATCGTCGACTTATGTATGTTATCATGTATGTTCTCAGTAATTAATAAAACTTCATTACCCGATTTGTAATAATGATATTTCTTATCTGTCTTATTTGAAGGAAGCATTTATTTACACACTTTTTATTGAAATGTATTATTTTGTATATTATTTATATTCATGTAACTTGCAGCTGCATGGTGTTAGTACTGCTGTTTGTTCTGTATCTCAATGGAGTAGCTTTACCTCTGCCAAGAATAAGCAAGGAGAGTAGGAAGAAAGCACGTCAGAAGTTTCCCATTTTCCAATTGATACCAGTAAGTAGTCACCACACACACACACAGTTTATAGTGTTGACCATCTGAATAATAGGCAATACTTTTAAATACGACTAGCAACAGATAGTTTAAGGTAATATACATTCTGTACCCTTCAATGTTAAGTTAGTTACTGTGTTCGTTTTTATTTCTTTAGTTACGTGTGCTTGCTAGCATTATTTGAGTTATTGAATATCACAATAATATAATAAAGAGGGTTAAATAACATGTTTACATAAATAAACAGAATCGACGTTTCGAAAAAAATGTGGTTGTCAAGTTAGGGATAAACAAACACACAATGGAGAGAGAAAATCAAACGAAGACTCTATGTCTATGATGTAGTAAAAACTAACAGGTCTGAGAATGCAGCAAAAGACAAAGAGGAGATATCAATGATTACAAGTTGATAAAGTAAATATTTAAGTGTGTAAGAATTAATTAAAGTGGGAATATTTGTACACACGAGTGAAGAATGAACAGAGATATCGAAACAAGATTTTTTAAAACCCAAATATGTAAATTATAAATTTACACCACACTTGAAATCTATAACAAAGGAAACCAAACGAAAGTTCATAAATTCAATATTCCATTATCTACCAACGTTATATTATCAATGTTATACATGGACATTAACTAAAGAACACGACAGAAAATATTTCTTTGGTAGCATATGCTATTCAGAACGTAGCCCTTTTCCAGAATATTTGGGCTGTAGTGTTTTTTTTAGGAAACAGCAACACATGTAGTAGTATGCCACTGATTTCTTAATGGACGGATGTACAATTGCGTGCCGCGGGATTTGAAATCAGTACCTTGACAGTCGCAGACGGACTCCGAATCTCGCCGCCACAGAGGCGGATAAAGCAGCAAAGCCAAAGTTTACTACTTGTAAAATTAAAAGTCTAATGCACACAGCAAACAGAACAAGATGATACCATGTGGGGAATAAAAAGATTAAAAGAACTCTTGGGGCAACGTATGTGATCAAATATATTGAAAAACAGAGATTGGAATGATTTTACCACATAATGAGAATGAAACCAGCGTCAATAGCATAGCCAGCAACAACAGTAGTGCCATATACAATATGAAAATGGAAATAACAAAAGGCAAAGAAAGACCAAAATGAATGTGGATTGAAGCAAATAGCAACGTTATGAAACGTCAAAATATTACTGCATATCAAGAGACCTTAGCGCGAAACCTGATTGCCATTCAATTCTGCGACTACTAAAAGCTGAAGCGGAGAAAAGACAATATAGACATTTCGAGAAACTACAGTATGCAAAGAAAATGCAAAACCTTATAATTTTGTATCCAAATGTGCATTTACGCTGTATACTTTAATTTCTTTACGTGTAATCACGCAAATTTCCATCGTTTTCTCCTCTCTTTGTATTTTGTTGTATTTATTTGAAGACATGTACGTTTCTACCACATCACGGACATGAAGTTCTTTTTGTTTGAATTTATTGTTCCATTATCGATTATTGTCTCCCGTTCTTGATAACGACCTTGCAATCAAAACGTTGGTTCTATGTATTGTTTTGCTTTAAACTGCTCTGTAACACTTTTTATTTTATAATTTTACAATATTATTTTACCATATGGAGCACAGTATTAATGCAATATCCGCTAATTTAATTTTACAATATTTTCACATTTTACGATATTCATTTCGTGCACTGTATTCACTCATCTAATGTTCCTTGCCCAGTAATTATTAATCTGTTATTACAGCGAGTTTCACTGGTTAGAACGCCATGTAGATCTATTTTGTGCAAGTTCTTTCCATGTACCGTGGTCTATTTCAAAGGCTTTCAGTGAGTCCTTTAACGAGTCCTTGTAGCGCTGGCCACCTTGAGATCGTGTACCCTTCTCCAGCTCACCATAGAGAAGTATCTTTGGCAAACGATGGTCTGGCATACGCACCAAATGACCTGCCGAACAAATCTATGTCTGCATCAGGGTCGTGTCAATGCTGGGGATACCAGCTATATCAAGTACAGTGGTATCTGGAATCTTATCTTGCCATCTGATATTAATAACTTTCCTGAGACAAGTTGTGTGAAAATGATTGAGTTTTTTCACATGACGTCTATACACAGTCCATGTTTCACTAGCGTATAACAGCACTGGAAGTACCACTGCTCTGTAAACGTTCAGCTTAGTCTGTAGGTTAATGCCATTTCTACGCCAAACATTTGCGTACAATCTGCCGAAAGTGCTGCTTGTCATGGGGATCCTTGTATACACTTCATCATCAACGTTGGCATTTTGTGATAACATACTACCTAGATATGCAGCAATGCGTATCATTCTGGGATGCACAAGAGACACATCGACAAGAGCTATGCGATACCTACTTGACTGCCCAACAGCTGAGCATAGATTACAGTATTGCCGTGCACGGGCGTACCTTCAAATACATGCAGATAAGGAACACCCGTTGCATTCCGAAATACAGAAAGTTAAAGGCAGCAGACTCAAGAGAGGAAGGTCGTGGATGGGACGTGCTGAGGATGTAATACAAAGCGTGTGCAGATTACAGGATGTGGCAGCTGGTGCGGAATGGATAGGTCTACCCACAGATTTCGAAACTTGTTTGAGAGTAGTAATATCACTTAGCAGGGAATGCAGAGAATGGTGTCCCACAGCTGTTGAGAAAGAAGTGCAGGCTTTAATTAGTGAGAATACCAAAGAGGGGGATGTGATTATATACACTGATGGATCTGTAATTAGGCATGTTCGCAGTGCTTGGGCCTTTACAGCTCAGTGCGCAGGTAAAACGATCAAGGAGGAAAGTGGTGCCTTTGCGGTCACTACGAGTAGTATGACCACGGAGACTATGGCGGTGACCAAGGCATTTGAGTGGCTACGCACACAGAAAGTAACGCAGGTCTGCATCTTGAGTGACTCTATGAGTATGATTAAGAAGGTACAAGTGGGTCTCGTTCGCGAACAGTGGATTGAGGCCTTGAGAAATGCGAGCTTGAAAGCGGTTACATTTATATTCGTGCCGGGACATGTGGGCGTTCGAGGCAATGAAAGAGCGGATCAACTGGCATCGTGTGCGATTGTGGCACAGGGCGATGGGGCAATGGATCGCGTTGACATTTTGAACTCCTTAAGAGATATAACACGCGAGAGTGAGACTAATGTGGATGATGATTCCTTTTCAATGGCTAGGATTAAAGATCAGGGATTGAGATGCGGTGTTGCTAGAGGTGAACATTTTGGAGGGCGCAGAAGAATGATGGTCAACCAGCATAGGACCGGTACTGTCAGCAGAAGTGTGATGGCGGATACACTCAAGGAGAGATCGGAACAACTATGGATGTGTCCAGTTTGCAGTGATGATGATCCGACGACTAACTAACTAACTAACTATACTACCTAGATATGTGCATCTATTCACAACTGTCAGTGCTACACCATTTACACGTGTAAATGTATTGTACACGTATTGTAAACACCCACATTTTTGTATGTGAGATGTGTGGTGACAAGTAGAATTTTAATCTATATCGCAAATAAGCGAGAAGTGAAACTAATAAACGCAATTTAATGTAAAACAAGAACTCTTAGGGTTTACACCATTTTTAGTTCACACGTACAACTTTAATTAAATGCGTTATCTATTTGCTGATATACATAATTTTAAAGTTGGACAAAGCTGGTGAAACGTGCTATAGTTTCTAAATATATATTGTGTTGTTACGTTTTCCAGATTAATGTATGTTTTACCTTTTCTTATTTAATGTAACTGTTGCGTTTTAACGTTTAATATAATTTATACATGTACTATTTATTGTATTTCTTGTTTTTCATTACCGTTTAATATAATTGTTCTACCATAAATGTAATTGATACGTTCTCCAGTTTAATTTAATTGTCACGTTTTCTTGTGTAATGCAATTATTTAATAAAATTACACATGTTCACGGATCTATAGATGCAAGGATATTTACATTGTTTAATACGTCATACTAACGGTTAGTTATAAAAAAAATCATTGACAAGACTTTCTTTACAATTCTATAAGTTATAAATATGTTATCTTTACCGGTGGAAACATTGACACTTATTATAACATCGTTGAAAAAGTGTAATGAGAAAATGCTTGTACTGTAAGGGAATTCTAGCAAATGCCTGTGCTGACTAGTTGTTTCTACTCCCGAACAACCAACTGTTACTGTGATGATGGAAATCATGTAACATAGTCTTGTATTAAGATATAAATCACGTAACATAGTCTTGTATTAAGATATAAATCATGAAACATAGTCTTGAATTAAGATATAAATCATGTAACATAGTCTTGTATTAATATATAAATCATGTAACATAGTCTTGTATTAAGATATAAATCATGTAACATAGTCTTGTATTAAGATATAAATCATGTAACATAGTCTTGTATTAAGATATAAATCATGTAACATAGTCTTGTATTAAGATATAAATCATGTAACATAGTCTTGTATTAAGATATAAATCATGTAACATAGTCTTCTATCTATCTGCTGCCTCCACATTCACTGACACGATTTCCAAAAACGTTTAGCTAGAATCAGCACGAGCAGCTGTATTTCTCTTTCCAGGGTGCATCACGATAAGGTACTTTTGGGTCTTGGTTATCTACTAACCATGGGTCCACCGAGAGCATTGCTGTACCCTTTGCACCCCATTAAGAGTTATAAAGAGCTACCTACTCACAGCTGAATGATTACTTTATAATCAGCAATCATCAATGCTAAAGTACAGAAGAAACGTTGACCAATAATTTTAATATAAGTGAATTCATAATTAGATGTCGAAAACATTATTGTTATAAATGATTTATGCTGTCTTCCATCGCGAAATATATTGAGACAGTATCAACTCCTTATAAAATACGTGTAATTTCTTATATTGCAATGGCAATATAATATGTAAACTCATAAGTGATGACTTAAATACAAAAAATATATAAAATGTAATGTCCTTTACATGGTATGCTTCAATTTATTATTATTATTATTACTCATTATTACATTTACTGTTAATGTTATTATCATTATTCTAAATATCATTTACTCTAAATGTTATAAAGAAAATATAAAACACTTTGACCCTTTTTTATATAGCACTGAAACATCTGAACATGCAAGCAAGTCGAACGAAAGAATAATTTTGATATAATTATGCGTATACTTCTACTCTCAGATTCTATTGGCTGTAGTAATAATATGGATTATCACGGGAATTCTGACAGTCTGCGGGGTGTTTACGGACGATAAGAATAACATAGCTTACATGGCGAGAGCTGATGCTAAGGCAAACATCATCTCCAGCTCCAGGTGGTTTCAACTCATTTATCCTGGTAAGTGATGTGTCTAGGCTGCTAAAATGATTATTACTGTTTACTTCACCATGTTAATGTGTACAGTTGTTTGATTACATTCATTGACCTAGAAATCTTCACCTTGATTTTAGTCACATAGTTCAGGTAATAATAGTTCTTATAAATAAGTTCATATAGTTCTTTTTCAAGTGTCAGCGGAAATAGATACATATTCAAAAACCTCAGACTTTACGTATCACTGTCTTTTTTGCGATTTTCTGTATCCTCCTTTCTACTCTTCTCATATAGTTTTTGCTCCCTGTACTATTTAACCATTATCATATAGACTCATCGTTGTTTACCCGCAGTTTTTCCTTCTGATAAAGGTTTTTAAGTACAAACGTCGTCTGTTCTGTGTTTCGTTATTAGTATGTCATATTCACTATTGAAAAAAAAAGTATTTTACTTATTTCATCAAGCATGCCAGTTGCGTCTGGGGGTCTCACCAATGGCCCACTAGATAAACCAACCATGCAACAGAAAACCGTAGTAGATCACATGCCGTTATATTGAGGTTGTCTTCTTATAGAATCTTCATGGCACATCACCTATACAATTATGCTTCTCGTGATTTTGTTTTGTTATTGCAATGTGTTTTAATATTTGTATATATGTATGCACCCTCTGTGGTTTGGAGGGAGCCAGATATGTACTACGCAACACTGGGGAGGAGGAAACCGACAGCACTGTTTCTTTCCTATGGCTGAGGCCCATCATAGAGGCACAGTGACTCAGGACGTGACAGTCCTTTTGACGTGAACATTTGGTTGAATGCCTGGAGCAGTAGAAAAGTTCGGCATAACCAGTAGTCAATTGGTGGCGGGGAATGAGCACAATGAACCCTATCTTGGCTGCTGTGGCTTGGAGCAGTACATAGGTTGAAACCTACCTTCCTGGTGGTGTGATAGTTATTCTCTGGCCCGGGGTGAGCCGAAAATCCAGACTTCCCAGCAATATGTCATTTAATGGCATTGTGTAAAACGGCATGATCCCATGGGCTGCTGGATCAGCAACCAACCAACCTATTTCACTGACTACACTCAACATCACTGTTACCACAAAACCTATATTTCCAGATATCGTGCCACAAATGGCAATGACACATAGACATCACTGCTATGAAGCCAGAGGCAGGCCATGTAAAAGATGGATCACAGAAATCAAAGAAGCCACAGTGACATACATGCTTACAGACAGCACACAAGAAGGCAATGGCCAGAGAAGTCTTCTAACCCTGGCGCCGCAAGACAAACTATGGTCTCATTAATAAAAGATAGATAGATAGATAGATTGTGTATTTTATGTCACTATAAACAATGGATTAAGGCGGTCAAATCCTCTTCCGCCCGTGTGTTTCCGGGGCCCGAAAGAGGAGCAAAGAATAGCAACACTGTTTACCTTCCATGCATGTCGTAAGAGGCGACTAAGGAGGTTATGGGATGGAGTTGCCTGTCCCATCCCTTATAGGGTCAGTGACCCAAAGCCATGCTGGTCGGATGTGTCAGGCCGAAAGGCGCAGATATCGCAGCAATGCTGTAAACCATGACACAACTCATTCCGTTCTCTGGACTACATCCTGTTAATCTGCAGGAGTTTGAGAATGAACGCAGAAGAAGAAATCCTCTTCAAAAGTTCCTTAATATTCTCTTGCGACATGTTGTATAGGTCACCGTGAACCTATTTATTTCACTCCTGTCGGGCCTATCAACACAAGTGTGCTGTTTTCCATCTAAAAAAAACCCACAAATACACACACGCGCACACTTAAAGAAGACACAATATCTTTCACTGTATTAGCAACATCATGAATATCGGATGGCAGGAGAAAGTAACCCACTGACAGCGTAATTTTTTCCGGAAGTTTGGTTTAAGAAAATGTATTTCAATGCCAGGCAGGTAATCGATATCATCATCAGATTCCCATTAAATTTCATTTCTGTCCTTCAAATTTATGTTGCTAGTTGAAGCTATCCTACGTCTTAAATTTCTGAAAATAAACACCTTGAATACACACATTCATCCTCAGTTATTTATTACAGCAGTGAATACAACACACAAACAACGCAAACCAAATATCTTATTACTAGTGAACAAAACACTCTGCACACGTACTCATAGACAAATTTTGCGCGCGAATTCCTTTCACAAGCGATAACACGTGACTTCTAGCGGGGAAACTAAAAAACTATATCAATTTAAACGGCAGGTCTAGCTTGACCTGGGAAATCGCGGGATACACAGATGTATTGCAATAGTTCACATTTTCTTCTATAATTTCAGCAACTCAACAGTTGAACAATAAGATGACTGTGCAGTATGCGAATAATTAACAATAATCTTATACAGAAACTATAGTTAGTCAAAGGGATTGTCTGTCAATGTTAGGTGTCAATGAAATACTTTTCCATTGACCATAATATCGGATAAAATGTGACAGAGACCGAAATGCATGGAAGTCGACATTGCACAATGATCTCAGAAACTTTTGAAACAATCATGAATGACATGCTAGAATCGCATCATTCGACATTACAATTCTTTGGAGGAAATCCTTCTAGAGTAACCCTCTTTGAATTTCCTCTTGTTTTCATTTGACATTTTTTGTATAATTTTTGTCGACAGCCAATATATATCACGTGTAAAGTTAAATAAACAAATAGCGTAACTTCAGAATGATGAACCCGATGTGTTCACAGATCTGTATTGCTCAAACACAAAGGGCATGTTAGTAAAGCACATGTAAAGCACTGCATAAAGCACAGTTCACTGCAAAACAGCAGTAACTATCATTTATCTTATAACAAACAACACAGGCATATGAAATGTATCTGAATAAGTAAACCTGCTACGCAAACAACAAAAATTAAATATATATATATATATATATATACATAATAAATATTAAACCATGTCTGTGTAAATGAAATCACATTTCAATGACAATTTGAAATAGCTATATAATATATACAAATAATAAGCTTTGACTCCACTGTAAATATTATATTTATCTTACCACCAGGCCAGTTTGGACCTCCAAGAATAAGCTTTGCTTTGACACTTGGATTCTTGGTTGCGAGTTTCTCATCTTTACTAGAATCTGTTGGTGATTATTATGCAGCTCAAAAGGTCTGCAACATTCCCTATCTCCCAGATCATGCAATTTCGAGAGGTATTCTTATAGAAGGTATCGGGAGTTTTATTTCTGGATCAGTTGGAGCAGGGCACGCTACCACATCCTACAGTGGTAACATTGCTGTAGTGACACTGTCAAAGGTATGTTTTGACAAAACATATTTTTTATTTTCTTATTGTATTTGTTAAGATAATATTATATAAAAATTGGATAACATTTTCCTAGACCTTGCTTTACAGAGGACCGAAATGGACAACAAAAAATAGTGAAACTGCTGCTGGTCATGCATGTCGTGGAAAACGACTAAGGAGATTGGGCGAAGGTTTGACTTCCCCATTCATGATCTCTGGTGTCGTGAAGACTCATTCATTCATTGGTACCATGCCTTCCGACGTAGGCGATCATGTCTATCCACAGTCATCTGTTTGTTATATATTTAAATATAGTTTCTAATAATTCTGCAACATGCCAGGCTTTCAAGCCATCCAATATTTTCTCACGTTGTCTTCCTCTGTCTCTCTTAACTTCGATCTTTCCAGTTATTACGATGTTCTCTATCCCACCTCATCTCATGACATGACCCAGAAACTGTGACTGTCGTCTTCTAATACTGCTAATAAATTCTAAATTTGAGTTGACCAGTTGTAGAATTATAGCATTACTCTTTTTAGCTATCTATGATATTTTCAACATTCTTCTATAAAATCACATCTCTGTGGCCTAAAGATGTTTTCTTGCAATATTGTCATTTGTACATGCTTTACTACGATATAACAGTATGGGCTCTGTGTAACGTTTTAGTATGTTCTTTCTTACTTCTATTAATAATGAATTATTACACAAGATGTTCCTCATCTTCTGGAATGTTGCTTTTGTCTGTGCTGTTCAACGTTTTATCTCAGTGATGCATCTACCATCTGAAGTAATAATTGTTGCCAAATATTTAAATTTGTCTTCTTGTTTAAGAACTGTCTCATTGACCTTGATATTACATTTAGAAGGACTAGATATTTTAGATGTAACCATTACTTGTGTTTTCATGATTCGTGAAATGTCCATGATTCATCTTTATACATGTATACGTCGATGTGTATGCATTGATACAAATTATTGATACGCATTGATAAACATTGTGCAATCAAAATTTTAGGGCAAAGCATGAGAAAAGCACAACTTGAACATTTAGTAACCACCGGAACGATCAAAGGGAGAAGAGACAGAGGAAGATAAAGTAACTTAAATACTTAATTATTCCTTGCAGGAAAGAAAACAAACTGAAGTAATGCTAGATTCGAAAACAAATACTTAATGCACTCACAATTCTACGTGCACAATTTCTGGTAATAAAATATTATTACAAATCTAAATGCATGAAGAATATCATACAAATGATGTATATCATATTTATATCATCGGTAGAGATTCAGGAATCCATTGAAAAAAATCTGACTTTCATCAACCTCATTTTGGGCCGTCTCTGCATCGAAGGTTGACTGCAACATACCTCAAACATTCCCTATCTCTTGTTTTGGTGGTGCACAATGTTAGACTGTAACCATCTTGGTTACAGATGTTGTATCTGTCCATCTTGTAATGTTACTCTCCCACTTGTATCTCTGCCTACCTCTTGTTCGCCTCCCTTCGACTTTACCCTCAAGTAAAGTCTTCAACAAGGTGTAATATCTTTTAATGTATCCAAAATATTTAATCGCTTGATCTTTATTTCCTTTATTCTTTCTTCATACTAAGTGTTGTTATAACCTCTTTATTTTCTTCTCTTTCTGTGATGCTCTCCCTATTCTTCTATATATCCACATTTCAAAGGCATCATTTCTGTCTTCTAATAGTTTGTTAATTGTCCATGTTTCTGAGCCATACATTAATATATAATAGATGTAGCATTTTATTATTCTCCTTTTTAGCTTGTTTGTAATTTGGTTAAATACTTATATTGTCCTCATATCATTGAAAGTAATTTTAGCAATTCATTTTCTCCTTTAAACTCTTTTTTAAAGACTGTTTCACATATGCCATCATGTGTGATTATATGTCCATGATATTGATAATGTTCTACTTGTAGTTTCTCTCCAAGTCATTTTATGTTTAGCACTTGTATCTTAGTCTAGCATTAGTTTAGCATTAGTATTTGACTTTACAGGTAAATAACTCTAAAATCTGTGAACAAAAAAATTGGCCAACATACTTGAGTACAATCGATTTGTAGAAAGTAACTGTACGTGTAATTTGAGGATTAACAGATTTGATATGTGCCTGTGTATGTATTTTGTGCATTACCGTATAATGATGGTGTTGGTATTGGTTTCTCAAACTTGATGTCACATCTTAAACTAATGCTGTTGATATATAAAGTTGATGTGTTGATCTGTTTAAGAGGCCATAGATATGGTTTTTGGTAGAAAGGATACGAATTTTTGAAAACGACTCTTCACTTTAATTTGGAAGACCCATTTCGGAAAGTCAATAGCTTATCTTTACCATACTAATTCAAAATGGCGTGATATTTTTATATATGTTTCTGTTTTGTTGGTAGTGGTAATTATGAAACTTTATTTTCCTAAAGAATGAAATGGGTTTGAAGCCATACAACCACTCTTTCCCATCGTACCAATATGCTTATGTCTTTATATGGCCGTGTTGCTTTAAGTTTTTATCACGATAATGGTGTTGATCATGTTAATTGTTGTTTATATAACCGACCCGAAACAATGCACATTTCAATCTCCTATTAAAATCAATGGGTAATAAATGTAATCAGTCAATATTTTCAAATTTCGGGACAGCACTCTCTTACAAGTTGTAAACATCGACACTGAGTAAACAACAGAATAGCGGAGGCTAGTGCCAGATTTGGAAGACTACACAAAAATGTCTGGAACACAAGCAGAATGAAAACTACCACCACACTCATAGTTAACCACGCAGCAGTGATATTATTATTTCTGTATGCCTTTTCACATCGACATTATACACCAGAATCGCTAGGAGATTTAACAGTTTTCACCTAATCTGTTTCAGTAAGATACCCAAGTGCTAATGAATACACAAACCACCAGCATTCCATCAGGTTAGCATGAAAGATCTTCAACTGTTCAGAAAAAAATAAAAGGATATATGGAAAACTCTAGATACGTTTCCTGTAAGGCCGCAGGATAAACACATTTTAAAGAAATGCTCAAGGCATCACTCACTTAATCTAGATACAAATCCATGGGAGAGTCTTGCACAAAACTAATCGATTGGCGTGGAAGAATCAGATGTGTTTCTGCTACTGCGGAGAACCTCAGACGCTATGCTACTAAACATAAATGTGCTAGAGGAAAGGAAAGATGTTCAATATCCCACAGACTATCCCACACATTTTCAGTGTGCAAGAAAATAGTTTAATAATTTTATTTGAACTAAAATGGTCAGCGTCCACTCCAACACAAAGGAAGGCTGAGTACATTATAGTTCTCCGCTGTGACCTTTGCTCTAGTTTCGATGTGTTTTCTGACCTTTGTTGTGTGATTTGGCAAGCTTACTGGTAAGTACATAGAGTAAGGTTAGGATTAGAAATAATATTTATAATATTTGCGCGCACCTCGCTCCGCGTATAGCGGGCAGAAATACTGATCGCTCACCACAAATAATAGGAAATTGTAAAAAATGTCTAAATTGGAAAACAAACATATTATACATAAGTTCGTGTGTGTCTAGAGTTGAACTGTGCGATTGTCGGATATGACGTCACGGCAGCCATTATTTTGATTGGTATTACACGGGAATCCATGACGTTGGATAGTTAAAATTGTCAACAGTGTGCTATTTATAGCACAGTGGAGAACTATTCTGTACTTTCACCCAAAGGAAAAGTACATTATCTGAAAGCATTTTCTGCTATTTAAGTAATTATTGAATTTTAATTGTATTGCAGTGAAATAATTATAAATGCATTTTGCTTACGTAGAAAAATAAAACATGTTTTGTACCATCTTACGCACAGACAGCCAGTCGAGTGGTCATGTACGCAGCCGGTGTTATTCTATTACTTTTGTCACTACTAGGCAAAGGCGGAGCAGCTTTAACGTCAATTCCAAACCCTATTTTGGGTAAGTTATTCCATAATATTTTGCAATCTATGCAACTTAGTTGTATAGCAGTTGATTACTTTATAGATGTTCAACGTCAAGAAACATTTCCATTCAACGTTAGAATAGTATGTTCATATTAAATCGTCTATAATAATGAATTATATTTGAAAAAATGTTTTTCTTAAGCAACATATAACTGGATTAAAGTACGGAAATATGACCCAATGGGAATATTCATATAAAATAATAATAATAATAATATCATTACTAATTGAATTATATCATGCACAGAAACGGCTCTTAACCTTTATTTTGTCGCAGAACATTTACATTTTGTTTCCGCAAATTTCAAAAAATATTATACATTTGACATTGCACAGAAGTGAATTATTAATGTGTTAACGATGGTGAATACTGTCTGTAATTAGCAATGAAATGGTAATGTGTGCCAGGATCGTTCCGAGCTATGATACAAGGAGGCGGCCGCATCTGGATGTACCGTAAGTAGGCAACATAAGCAATAAAATCACAATACAATATGAACCTCTCAATAATTTTAAAACAAATCATTTAATTAGTGGCATTTCAAAGACTTACATCAAACTGAGAAAATCAACCGCACGTCCCTAAGTGCTAGTAATAGACAAAAGCATAAATTAAATACAGTTTTACTTACTGTTAAATTTGAATGAATCCTCCATATCCGCGACCCACAACGCTAATTTATGTTCATTATATATCCATATTTACACAATTCGAAATACAATGTCAGAAAGCAAACGCTGTGACTTACAGCTTTCGCCAATACTCAAAATCACAACATTCTGAATGACTATAAAACAACTATTGATAAACAGTATTTTATATGTAATCAATTTATGTCGAAAATGTTACAAATTTTCAGACATGGCCCTTGACAAAAACACTAGCGAAAATGTACACAACGAGTGAAATTAGATGTTTGATGAAAGCTATAATGTCATCAGAAGAGACCGAGTATAAATAAAAATATCAGAATAGAAATAAAGACTATCTCAGGTCAAGACTACATCGAGAGAAGAGATTCTCGTGGTTTTGCCGCCTATTAATAATAGAACAAGCGCAATCAGCACTTCATATACACAACAGCAGAAAATCGGGATAGGAGGAACGAGGAAGACCAAGAGCTAGATGGGTGGAGAAAAACTTAAATCTTAAAGATTAAAACTAATCTTAAAGAGACACGAGATGACCATAGCCAATGCGACCTAAATGGCCAAAGATAGATAACTCCAACTTCCCCCACGATAAGTAGAACTGGAAATTAATAGATCTACACAATCTATGAAAGTACAATCAGTTATTAAGCATAAATAACATTACAATAAACGTTAGTAGTGTTCACATTTAGCACCCATGCCATAATCTGCCCATAGCTGCACAATATAAACCAGTCAAGTTCTATTCAATTGTTCAAGAATGATATGTACAGTGTTCTCAATGTTTTTTTTTTTCCGGATAGGTATGTCTTATGTCTTGTAGAGCAGATATGGATATCAGGTGGTTCTTCACTGTCTAATGCGTTGGGAGTGTTATGTGCATTTCGTCCTGAAAAAATTAGACTTCAGCTTTAATCTATGATATGAATCACATAACAGCTGAACTACACCTCCATAACCCTAGTTAGTCGCTTCTTGCGGTATGTTTGCAGGAGAATCGGTGTTGCTAGACTTTTCTCCTTCTTTGTTTCATCGACATATGTCAATTACAAATAAGAAAAATTCTAATGTACCATTGGCCATTTAAAAACCCGACGTGTTATATTTCAGGTGAATTTTTAAAATCCTTTTGATTTATAACCTGCTTTATATATAGACCCTACAAATTGTGTCTTCCGCGACTAGTGACAAATAAATATTGCTTTCTCCCGTGTTTTCTAATATTGTTCAAGGTTTTATCTTCCAATGTCATCCTTCCACCATTTTAGTATCGTATTGTGGCGGAACAATGCTAATATAAAAAAAAAACTGCAGTGGCATTTCTTAGAGTGATAAGGCTCATGTCGATGAATCTGTTTTATATTGACGAGACATACATTTACCTGTGTGAAATACTTTGACAGGTGCCAATATAATGTGTGTGTAAACTATGTTACAGGTGGTGTAATACTGGTTATCGTTGGTACTCTTCTTTCCATTGGACTATCAAATCTGAAGCACGTTGATATGACATCATCTAGAAATATTCTGGTTGTAGGCGTCCCATTCATGTCAGGTATTGTCATACCTGCGTGTCTGGACATGTATCCTACTTTGATACAAACAGGTAATCTATGTGCATTCAAAACATAAAAAATTAATGTGTGAATAGTTAATTAGTTAAATAGAATATACAAACAAGTAGGTTGTGTAAAGTTAATATACCTATTAGCAGGTGAATCGAGTAAATTAAAGAAGAAGGAAAGAGTTGCTACAGTATTGAAATGTACACCAACGAATCATTCTGACCTACTCAATGTGCTTCAGAACCTGGTCTGATGAGAATATTGATTAAACACAGCCAATGCGACACATCTGGCCTTGGATAGACAACTAAAGCACCCAGTCACCAATTCTCGGCTTAATAGCAATGTGGATATTCCGACCATCACCCATCTTGGGATAGAAAACAGAAAATTTTATTTCTCAACGCCAAATTGAAACCGGGAACCTCTGCACTGTGCATTTGTTTAGACGGAAATCTGATCACATATTGACTTACCTGATGTGCGATGATAATAACTTTCACTCGTAACAACTCGCAAATTGAACGTAGAAATATGTCACTTACGTCAAATTGAAAATATATATATATATATACTTTAATATATAAACCATTATAAACCATTGTGCATGAAATATTGCGTTGATGTAAAGCATTACACAATAGGAAACATTTCATATGACATCAAGTGCCGCATCCAATAGGAAATTCAGTTTCAATTTGTTACCCCATTTTTCTGTTTCGGAGATTAAGTCTCAGGAGGTCGTTGTGACTACATCACCAGAACCGCAACCTCCACTATATTTGATGGTTAGAAGCTCTGATATAGCCTATTTGGACTAACGTCAGTGGTTGAAGAGTGCGTATCTCACCATAAGATATCATTTTATTTAACCAGGGAATCTAAGATACTATTTTATAAAAAGACTCGATTTCTTCAGTGACTAGTGGCACACTACGGTTCATAAGCCAAGCATCTTATAATAAAGAATTATAAAATACAGGGTAGACTTTATATTCCCAGATAGCTAGTTGTCAGAGCATCATCACTGGATAATTAGTTAGCTGGATCAGGATTTCTTAACTTAACCATATAGCCTTCAGAGAGTCACAGGAAAGTCCATACTTGCTGTCAGAGCATCATCAGTGAATAGTTAGTTGTCTGCGCATCAGTGGCGTACCGAGGGTGGTGCGTCGGGTGCGGCCGCACCGGGCATCAAGGCCTGAGGGGCATCAAAATGCCCCTCAAAATAATGAAAACTTTGAAAGGGGGTTTAAGTGCCTTTGTCGTGTTAAAGTTGATGCTCCACACCGTTAAAAAATAACATTTCTCCTTGTTAAAGCCCATTTATTTGGCAATTAGGTAATAACACATTTTTGGCACATTATTATAAAACATTAACATTAATTAATAAGTAGAACTAGTTCCTCTCGAAGGAAGACACTGCCACAATTTACTTCAAAATTATATTTTAGCTTGTAAGAAAAAAGAAAAATAAGTTTCAGTTTCAATCGTAAATCAATTAAGTTACGGTGCTAATTTTACTTAGCACCGTAAAAGTCCTTCATACGCAGTCTATGAATTCGATGACAAATCAAGTTTATTTCTAGGATTCTATCGTTGAATGATATCATTCAAAGACAACGATTCTATCATCGATAAAGATCAAACATTTAAATCAAGTTTTAAACTTTGGCAGGCACAATCAGGTTCGTGTTTCAGTGCATCATAAAATCCTATAACCTAACTATAACCAGTAAAGAAATCAGATAGTGAAAAAGTGTAAAAAGTGTTGTGTACATGTACATTCTTGATTTTAGTAAAAACTCCTTAACTGTGAACTAATTTTTAAAGAATTTAAAGAATTTTAACGTGAGCTAGAATTTCAAGAAAAGGACCAAAGGCCTTTGGAATTACTTGCCTTCAATCAGAAACATTGAAAAATTGTCAATCAAAAAAGTGAATTTATAATTTTAAATTAAGATTTTAAAATTCATTTCTCTCTTTGTTAAAAGTGAATAAAAATCGATGATAATAATTAACGTGTAAAATTTTACACTTACTTTTACAAAAATCAATTTCGGGGGGGGGGGGGGGGGGTGACATCAAAATCTTCATCGCACCGGGAAGCACTTACCCTGGGTACGCCACTGCTGCGCATTATCACTGGATAATTAGTTAGCTGGTTCAGTGTTTCTTAACTTGAACAATATGACCTAGAAGGGGCCACAACAACTTCCATGGACCCACAGAATAAAGGGACAAAGTAACACAAGCAGAAGCAATTCTGAACAAGGATGTGTCAGACCGAAAGGTGCAGCTAAGCTGTAAACCATGGCACAACACATCCTCCTAATAGAAGTTTGTGAAAGGACGCGGAAGGAGACCACTTGTGTGTTTTTTAATAGATTTTTCGTAACATTACAATTTTTACAAATATTATTACTTTTGTGTTTGCTTTTCTAGGAAATGAAGAAGCAGATAGGGTGATTAATGTATTTTTGGGAACACCAATGTTTTTGGGAGGATTAATGGCCCTCATACTGGATACAACTGTGCCAGGTATCTTTTTAAAAATTGTTATATTATTACTAAATGCCTCAAGCACATCATATGGATGTTGAAGAATGAGTACACTTTACTAATTCTATTTCGCCTCTTCCCTATAATTGTGTTGTCAGCCCCTATTTTCTACCATTTTAGACCCTTTGATATTCTCCTTATATTTCTTTACCATTTTGTGTACCATTTTTTCCATATTTGGGTTTACTGTATTCTACCGTTAATTAACATTTCTAACAACTCTTAACATTTGTCAATGCTACTGTATCGCTTCAGTGTTTTGTAACTGTCTTTTTCTACAAATGTATGACAACGGGACCTATGAGAGGTAAGACATCTGATGCATTTATGTAACAATCCTTTCTGTTTTCATCATCATTCTGCTCCTGTTTATCAGGATGCATTTTGAGAGCTTAATTTGTTGTGATGAGGTTTGCAACTCGGCTGAGATATTTGCAATGCGTCCCGGTATATCAAACATTCGCTTGAAATTTAGGAAGCGCTGTTAGGTATATGCTTATATATCACAATAAGTGGGTGTATCTAAGCTTTGTTAGATTATTTATTATTTATATAGAAGGGATCTCCAGTTACCTGTAAGCAGACATAGGGAGCCGCGTAGCGCAGTGGTTAGCGCGCTGGCTTCGCATATGAGTGATACTGGGTTCATTCCTCATTTGAGGTGGAAATGTTTTTCAGATCTTAACGGCTCCCGGGTCGACCCGGATTAATCCGGGAGGTAAAGACTGTGAGGGTGAGGAGATACTACCGCCCTCATTTGCAGAGCCACTGAAATGTGAGTTCACTGACATCTCACACCCCTACGTCTTTAACAAATGTTATGAGTTACTTTACTTACTAAGTAAATATAAGTAGGAAGCCAGAGGACAATTTTTAAAAATTCTTGAGACTAACGGGAATTGAACCAGTCCGTTCAACGGCACCAAATCGCCTAGCAACTATTGAACACGCGTTTTTCCGTACTTGACTAACCGCATCTAGACGTATGCTTTTTTGGGAACCATTTTTGGGAATCTAGATGCGGTTAGTCAAGTACGGAAAAACGCGTGTTCAATAGTTGCTAGGCGATTTGGTGCCGTTGAACGGACTGGTTCAATTCCCGTTAATCTCAAGAATTTTTACTTACTAAGCAGACATGGCTGGTTGCATGGGTTTTGTTTCACATGACATAAAAAATATGAACCAATTGTGATTATTCCAGCTAGCAGAAAATTGATAGTCGTTAAATGCTGTTTTAAAAAAGCTTTTATTTTACATTGTTAGTTTTAAGCTACTGTGTTGGTAATTTTGAATACATGCATTCGTTTAGAATGTGTAGCCAAAAGTTGTCAATACTGATACCACAATATTGCTGCAGGATTTTATGTTAATGAAAAGGATATGCATCCAGTTAAAAACTTGCTACGACAGTTGATTACACTAATTTACAAAAAAAAATGAAGTTGAAAGTTGTCTATAATTTTTTAACTGAATTAGGAGCATTTTGTGCCACTGAAGCCAAAAATTACATCCATTTTTCTCAATCAGGTCAGGTTTTATTTCTAAATTGATTTTTTTAAAATCTATTCTTTGACTATAGCCTTCTATTCATAACTACATTTTGGTGATATTGGTAGTTGATTTATGTGTTACATTTCTCACATAAAAAGTATTTAACAGAATGTATTTATTAAATGTTACAAACATGGAATTATTTAATGAAGAGAAGACATTGAAAAAGGTAAGGACATGTAAATTATGTCATCACTGAGCAAAATTCGAGACATAAACTTCAATTTCTTCGACTTTCTCGAGTGCTCAGCAGCAGGGATGTCTCTCTTCAGAGTCCAGCAGTAATCAGCGACCATTACTGCATCCCAATGTCCTTGATAGCTGGTCTCCATCTCTTTTATATCCTGATGGAATCTCTCTCCCTGCTCGTCACTCATTGATCCAAGATTCTCGGGATCCATATGCGAGAATAAATTATGCACTTTTATGCTCATGTTGCATCCAATGTTTGTGAAAGCAGTCAGCATATTGTTGACAACTTCTTCATAGTTACTGGCATTGGTGTTGCCCAAAAACATTCTTCACAACCAGAACAAAGGTCTTCTATGCTTCCAATTCCAATTTGTTCATTGATTTTTCAAACTCAGGATCTCTGATGAGCTGACGAACTTGAGGACCATCAACAATTTCAACTATAAAACTCTGTATGGTTAATCCTGAAAAAGCGCGGCACAGCTAAGTGAAGCAGCCATCACCTTTGTCCAGGGCTCTGGTGAACTGTTTCATCAAGCCAAGCTTGATATGCAGCGGTGGGAATAGTATCTCGTTTCTGTCTACCAGAGGATTGTTGACGATGTTCTTTGATCTACCCGGCACCAATTCTTCTCGTGCAGGCCAATCCTTCTTGGTATAGTGCTGAGTCCTGTCCCTACTATCACACATGCTCAGAAAGCAGGTGTACTTTGTAAAGTCAGACTGTTGTCGCAATAGGAAACTCACCATCGTCAAGTCAACACAAATATACCACTCATGGTAATAATAAGAAACCTTTATTAAGCACATACTTCACCGCTTCATACTTCTCTTTCAATGTAATCGAGTGATCAAGGGGTACAGAAGCAAACTGATTGTCATTGTGAAGCAGAAACTATTTTAGTGATCTCTTGCAGCTCTCAATGAACAGTCTCCAATCTCTGGGTTCATAATATTGCACTCCAAGCTTCTGCAGAAGGTGAACAATATATGTACAGTACACCAAGTCCTTCTCTTCAAAGTAAAAATGGAGGAACTCTTGATGCCTGTTGCGATAAAAAGTGATGCTTGTACTGTCAGACAAGAGGTTCTTTTCTTTTAATCTGGATGCCAAGATCTCAGCTGATGACTTCGACAAATTGAAATCGTGAACAAGATCGTTAAGCTCATTTTGGTAAAACAGGACGTGGAGCATCATCGCTAAAAGTCTCTTCTTCTTCATTCTCCTCTTGACCTTCTAGAACACTGGAAGAATCTTCATCACTGATGTCAGTGAGTTCTGCATAGATAGGTACTGGACATTCGTCAGAGTGAGCTACAGGACGATGTGCTGATTCAAGATCAGGATGTGTGAGGACATTTCAATTCTTTCTATTGATCCCAGTCACATCAATAGCGCAGATATAGCAGTCAGAGACATGGTTTGTGGGCTACCTCCAAACCATGGGTGCTCCAAATTTCAGACTGCTTTTCTTGCCTTTAATCCACTGACGCAGGTATTCAGTGCATGACTTGCACACCATGTGAGGAGCCCAAGCTTTATCCTGGTCACCAAGTTTTATACCAAAATAGGCAAGATAAGCTTGCTTTATGAAAATTGTGACTGGATTCCTATTAGGAACGAGGGTGTATTCACCGTAGATGTAGCAGAAGACGTTAGGCTTATTTCTGCAATATCGTCTAGTTGAAGCCATTTTAATCACTTGAAACATTTAAAAAAATACACCCAAAAAATTAGCAATACTAGTAAGTTTAAACATGTGAAATCTTCATAATTTGTATATTCCAAGATAGATTAAGAAATTTTGCAACATATGGCGTGAAAATATCCATACATGTGACAATAAAATAATTGCTTTCTATATCATTTGTACTTTTAAATTGGAAAAAAATAACCACTTGTGATCAAATGTGTGGAAATCCATTGTCGTTTTACTGATTGATTTGACATGAAATATGACCAAACTATAAAAAAAACATCATGCGGTGCTAGATAAAAAAACCTGACCCGATTGAGCAAAACCAATGTGATTATTTTGGATTCAGCACAATAAAAGTATCCTAAATCCGTAAAAAAACCATAGACATCAAATTTGATGTTGACCAGTGTTATTTATAACTAAAATTGTGTGTTTTTACTGTCTGTCTGTCTGTATCTTGTCTTGTCTGACTGCTCTGCCTGGTCTGTCTGATCTATCTTATCTATCTTACCTACTTACCTAACTATCTACTCTATCTATATTTATTTATCTATATCTATATATCTATATTTATCTATTCATTCTTCCATCCATACATGCATTCATACATCCATTCATCCATACACACATTCATCCGTCCGCCTTCCCGCCTGTCTGTCTCTTTTATTAAACTTATTAACAACATAAGAGGGGTGCAAAGAGAACGCATTGCTCTAGGCAGATCTAGGGTTAGCAGATAACCAAGATCCCAAATGTACCTCCTCGCGGTGCACCCAGGAAACAGAAATACAGCACTCGAACTGATTCTGGCCAAATCATTTCGGGATCGTGTCCGAAAATGTGGAGGTAGCAGATGGAAAGAGATTTGACTGCATAAGAGACAGACAATATCTCCGACACCACCACATACAGCGACACTGTTGACATACAGTGCAGCTAGTCAGTCCAGTCCAAACATTGGAGGGGCGGCCAATGTAAAAAGCATGTAAAGGTAGATGCATGGCGAGATACAAATAGATTTCATATTGAGTACAATGATACAACAAAAGGGCAGAACAGCGCCAGTGGGCAGCGCGAACTGCAAATAGAAAGGGAAAAGTTCCTAGGAAAGGGGAACTACAAGCTCTGTTAGATCGAGACGAGCTTCTAGTTACTTGTACTCCTTATAGGCAGAGACCCAGACCCAATCATGGGCGTTCGGAAAAGCAAGAAGACCTGACCCAACTCTAATGTCGAGCCTTCCTATACCGGAAACATGCTCACCAAGAGAAAGGATTTCGTACCCAATGGGTTCAGGCACACAAGGGACAAAGAATTTTTCCCTGGCCCAACTCTACTGTCAGGTTTACCTATACCGGAAATATACTTGCAGATAGAAATGGTTCAGTACCTGACGGACTCAGGCGCTATTGAGATAAGGTCGCTCAGCTCGAGAACGCCTTGCTCTCAAACGCGTGGTGTGAGACTCGAACTTGGGCGAGGGGTTCACGATGTCTGTGAACGACGCCTCTGGTAGGAGGGGGACCGAGCCATGGTCGAAACTTCTGACGGGTTCTTCCTCTTACGGAACCATGCTCGCGGATGAGAAACGGTTCAGTGCCCGATGGGCACAGGCACAGTACGTCCAATTGCACGAGATAGGTTCATAGAAGGTGGAACACCTCGTGCGAGAAAAACGCGCTCGTCAAGCGTCGTGGCGAAGAGGCACTACACACCAGCGTGCCCGGCGACAAATAGACAGGCTGTCACGGACTAGGGAAGCCTACCCGAATTAAAGGCATGACGAAAACGGATGTGCTGGACCTTGGACTTCCAGACCACATGTGGCCAACTGAGGTGAAAATAACACGGTTCTACTGTGGAACTTGCAGCTCAACGTACTTCACGCTCCCTGGCGAAAATCACACGATATATTCGTTGTGGTTATATGAGAGCGAACGCAGAAGAAGAAGAACAACAACACAAGACACATACTAGTAGAGAAACATGATCTTCTGTGCCGCTCGACAGAATGTTAATTTAATATATGCACAATGTAACAACGCAGCACCACTCATTCTGTTTTTTCATATTGTCTGCTACATTAAAATATATTCTAATATTCTTGCTAAGGTACACGGGAATCTCGGGGAATGATCCAATGGGAGCAGAAACATACATCTGACGATGCTGAACAGGCAGATGATGTGTACAGCTGGTCAATCTATCCACGTCTTCTTAAAATATTTCCTAGACTTCAATATGTTCCTTTTTTACCCGGAGTGACACAGTTCCAGCAGTTTAAAACACAAGAGACCACGACAAGGAAATTGTAGTTTTATTAAATTAAATATCGCATAATATTTTCACAATATTTCTTTGTATAACTTAACATGTATCATCACCGTGTCTTTGTGCACAATAAAATTATTAACATATTGTATTTCGTATGTATGTGTTTACTGACTATAACTATTATCAACAAACACATTGTATTATCTACCAACTCATAGTTTAATCAATCTATTTTTCCCCAGTTCAATGAATAAAGTACAGACCTAAACTCATAAAATCATTCATCACCGATCTACTAATTCATTTACATTATTGTATTGGTCGTATGGAAGCCATACAACCTGTGCAGGATTTATGCATACGCTAAAAAAACTATAGCCCAAGAAATTGGGGGCCCACACACACAAAATTGTCCGAGAGAGAAATTGTCATATATTACGTATAGAGGACGTAAAAATGACCCCATATCTCAAATAACTTAACGCCTTATCAAGTCTAAATCAGGCCCCGCATACAACTCTATATTATGTATGAGTGAACGGAAAACTGCACTACGACATAATGGTAAATAAATATTGATAAAAAATGACATAAATAATTTTATAGCAGCAGTTTTATGTCGGAAAATACAGGGACAAAAAATAAGAGATGCCAGAATGTCAATAAAAGTGAACATCTCTAGTACATTCATAAATAATATATTCAATCTGCGCCTCTCATCGTTGTTGACTTTGTGTTGTTTTCCAGACATGCCCATTTCCACTATATCTATATTACTTGCATGTAGTCTCCGGTTTTTTTTTGTATACTCCATTCTGTATTTGTTATTCCCTATATTGATGAAGACTGATTGTTCGAAACATTGATATTGTGAATTATTAAAAATAAAACTATTACTTTAAACTCTTATTATATTAAAAACATATTTACTTATGTTATTTATAATGATGAGGAAGCAAACATAGATTCCACCGAATAGTTGCCGGCTGTGATGTGCTTGCACAGTCATTACAAAATAGTGGTATATGCCTTCTAACATACACACACAGACTTTCTCAGAGGTAAAAGTTTCTTCTCAAATCAATGCAAACAGCTAAGAGTTGGAGTCTCTTGTGTATGAAGAACAGCTGAGAGTTGGAGTCTCTTGTGTATGAAGAACAGCTGAGAGTTGGAACAGCTGAGAGTTGGAGTCTCTTGTGTATGAAGAACAGCTGAGAGTTGGAGTCTCCTGTGTATGAAGAACAGCTGAGAGGTGAAGTCTCTTGTGTATGCAGAACAGCTGAGAGTTGGAACAGCTGAAAGTTGGAGTCTCCTGTATATGAAGAACAGCTGAGAGTTGGAACAGCTGAGAGTTGGAGTCTCTTGTGTATGAAGAACAGCTGAGAGTTGGAGTCTCCTGTATATGAAGAACAGCTGAGAGTTGGAACAGCTGAGAGTTGGTCTCTTGTGTATGAAGAACAGCTGAGAGTTGGAGTCTCCTGTGTATGAAGAACAGCTGAGAGGTGAAGTCTCCTGTGTATGAAGAACAGCTGAGAGTTGGAACAGCTGAAAGTTGGAGTCTCCTGTATATGAAGAACAGCTGAGAGTTGGAACGGCTGAGAGTTGGAGTCTCCTGTTTATGAAGAACAGCTCACAGTTGGAGTCTTCTGTGTTTGGAGAACAGCTGAGAGTTGGAGTCTACTGTGTATGGAGACAGCTGAAAGTTGTTGTTTGCTTGTTTGTTTTCGAGCCCAGGAATGACTATCGATTGGCTATTGCTTCCTATGTGCAGTAGAGAAGTTTCTCCGAGCTTTCTTTCATACCAAGGAGAATTCACCTTTTGGCTTGGTGTGATACCTATTGGAAGAGCCTTCTACTCAGAGCCTTCTGCATGTTACGAGACGAGCTGATAGCTTTAGTTACCCATTGTCTGTCTTTTCTTCGACAAGGCATTTCACAGCCAGAGAGCTGTTACTCGTGTAGGATGAAAACTCCATTACCATCGTTTGTGTCCCTAGGTCTCAGACCTAATTTCTTCTGCATGCACCGTGTTGAGTAACAGTGACTGTCGAATTAGACTCCGATTGATATACCTTCATAGACCAGGTGCTGCTTTGCCACACACATTGGGGGGTCTGGGATTGGACCTGTGAAATTTACACGAAGTCGTCTCGTTCGCTTGTGATGGCCATCTAATCCATCGTCAGTCGCGGCGTGTGTATTTTGACTCTTCGTCATTGCGTATATTACCCAACGACGTGGGTAGATTACACTTATCTCAGACAATGAGCTTCACAATGATCCCTTGGGTACTGAACACAATTCTCTCTGTATGAGCCATGTTGGGCAACGGCCGTAATTTGATTTGGGCTAGGTTTGCTGTGTCGTTAGTGACGCGTCCCCCTCCACGTTGCCGAGGGTCCAGAGTCCGAGTCTAAACACAGCTTCGTTCAGAAATGTGAACAATGTGCTCGCCAATATTTCTTCAATGCTTGTCCTGTGTGCAGTGGTGAGATGTGTTAGAGGTTTTCTTTGATACCCAGGTGTACATGTTCAAGTTGGCTTATCCAATGCCCAAGACATCACTGCTACTTTGAATGGGGTCTATTGTGGTGGGACGTGTAGCTTCTGTGTGTTCTTGAGCATGAACAGCACTTCCGCCAGTTGGTCTCGTGCTGGACAATTATCACGCCGTTGCTACTATATCGATTCACATACACGGCGCTGCCCTCTAACACATTTTGTCATTTCCATTTTTAATGTGTACCATAGAGTCATGATATTTTAGCGGGATCTAACCAAATGGGGCATTTACATTAGTTGTCCCTCAAATGTTTCTACAGTTTTTGCTATACGAGGCACAATGCACAGATGCCATTCGTCACTGTGTGCCGACATTACTACTGGGTGTGTTTGCGTAGAGGTCTAGGTGATAGTGTGTGTCTCTTTGCAGGAAATTCTCATCCCATCTTCAGCCTCCACATTCACTGACACGAGCCTAAAAGTATTAACCAGGAATACAGCAAGAACGTCTGTATTTCTGTTTTCTGTATGCACTACGAGGAGGTACTTTAATGATCCTGGAAATCTGTTAACCCTTGGGTCAGCACGAGATCAATGTGAGAATCTTTGCACCCCACAGCAGAGAGTTGGAATCTCCTTTGTATAAAGAATAACTCAGAGTTGGTAGTCTCCTGTGTATAAAGGAAACTCTGGAGGGAGACGTCACACAAATTGTAGATACCAAACAAGACCGCTATCAATGGTAATTCCGGGGGAGCGAAACAAAAAAATATTCTTGTATTGATGTGTTTAATTCAACAACTTTTGTTATTACTGAATTATACCTTACGTTTTATTTAGAGATTGTTAGTTGTAATTTTTATTATTGAATTTTATATTGTCTTTACACATTGTTTGCAATACTTTGTTGAGCTCTAACATTATATAGCAAAGCATAATATTGATTGCTCTGGATAGGATGTTCCTCGTGTAGGATGAATTTCTACACGATATATATAGCTTATGCAGTGTAAAGGCCGACGAGGATCATAATCAGGAAAACGTTTATGTTGCTGTTGCTTTGAACAAGTTGAACTTGGAAGTTTCTGGTCGCACACGATGTCGGCACAGTTTATTACATTACCGCTAAAATACACATTTTGTATTCTTCAAATTATGAAAAGAAAGCAAATATGCAAAAGGTCTTCGAAATAATTCTTTATAGGCAAGTGTTGCCATATACTACATTAGCGTTGAAGTTGGACAACGCATTCGAAATTGCAGCAAGTGACAACAGATCATATACACAACACATGGAAATATAAGCATCACACTGTAAGAAGTAACAATGATAATTTTGTTGTAGAACACTGGAAAACTACTCACATGAACATCTCTACAAATTAAGTTGTGGGGATGCTTTAACAAATCGCTTTATATTTGACCAAAATCGGATTAGAAGCAAAAGTAATAAAACGCAGAAGAAAAGTTGGAGCAAATTTGAAGCCTCAACGTAGAAAATGCGGTATGTAATAAAGGAGCAAGGACGAAAGATTTGCATTGAGAAGATGCACATTTGAAGAAAGATAAATCTGTTTATGTTTATGTTTGTATCACATACACAGTTGCCGTCTCTATAAGTAATAAATGTAACGTGAATAAGAATGTGCAATCCTTTGTTCATAAATACATTATCACACTCATCACCAAGGCTAGGACAGATATTGAAAATGATTTGATATTTTGATTTATGATTTATTTATAATATGATTTGATACAATGGAATTGTTACTGGTCTGTGTGTGTGTGTGTGTCTGTCTGTAGAAGTGTTAATACGATAGCTCAATGAAATGAAAGCAATAAATTGTGATCAGAAATGACGCGTCTCTCAAATAATTAATCACGCTTGCTCTAATCGCGTAGATTTTTCATGATTACAAAATAAAAATGTATTCCATTACAGTACAAATGGAAATTGCGGTATGTTTATACATATATACCGATAATCCTGGTTTGCGCCATTGCCCCGACACATCATTCCTCGGGGGGGGGGGGGCATCAATATAAAACAGAGATGACAACACACTGCTGTTAACATCTGGGTGAATAAACAGAAACTAGAGAAATTGATACATATACATACTTCGGATCTTACATGACCAGTAATGGAAGCGCTAACAAAGAAATAAAGATTAGACTTGCAATAACCACAGCTGCAATAAGTAAAGCAGCTGTGTGAATATAAACATGTATAAATCTCTATCACCAAAGTTGCATTATACAAGACTATTATTATTCCAGCACTATGCTACCAGTGCCAAACCTGGACAATGACAGCACAATACAAAAGAAAAATAGTGACAACAGAAATGACATGTCTACGATGAATACTCGGAGTGTCATAAGAAGATTTATTTAACAAGATAACTACTTATCCTCATAATAAATAATTACCGTTTTACTTTAAGTTAGAAACAAAAATATAAAATTGAAAAATGCTATCAGTTTAGTTAGTTAATTTGTTCCTTTCGTGCCGCAAGCGACACATAGGGCAGAAGTTTTGGTTCTCCATATGATGCGGTCCGCTGCCTGCAGCGTTAGATTCTGGATGGTCTTGCAGCATATTAATTCCCCTTCTTTAAGATGTTTAACGTTATGAAATATAGAAAGACAAAACACTTTATAAGAATATGGTTAAAAGAGACATGGAGATGAATAACATTGTAGAGTGATTATAATATGATCAAGAGAGAGCCATATTACAAGAGGTGAATGACAAAATCTTATTTCGTCATGAACTTTCTAAATAATATTTCAAGAAGACTCCTATGGGTGTCTTAGACTTCCTAAGCATGTGTAGAAGATTATGCATAATGATGGCTCACTTGGTTCTAGTTAAACAAACCATCGCTCGTCTACGTGGTAGCACGCCCATCTTGAGACAGGTCTCCTTCAAGAGAGCCAATGTGGTTTACGAAAGGGAAGAGGTACAGCTGACATAATATTCACCGCCAGAAAACTACAGGAAATGTGTCGCGAACAGAACATTGGTCTCTACATTACATTTGTCGACCGAACTAAGGCATTCGATACTGTAAATCGTGAAGGACTATGGAAGATCATGGCAAATTTGGATGTCCCGAAAAATTCATGGTATAACAGCCTGTGTGCAAGATGACGACGCACACTCAGACCTGTTTCCAGTAACTAACGGTGTCAAACAAGGTTGCGTCCTGACTCCGATGCTCTTCAGCATGGTGTTTTCTGCCATGTTAACTGATGCCTTCCGGAAAAACAATGCAGGAATTTGTTTTCGCTATCGAGCTGATCGAGGGCTGTTTAATCTTAGTAGAGTAAGGGCGAAGACCAAAACTAAGACGGACTTGTTCGCGACCTCTTGTTCGCCGACGACTGTGCACTAAACTATACCGGTCTGAAAGACATGCAGGATATCATGAACCTTTTTTTATTGGCCTGTGATACGTTCGGTCTCACCATCATCACAGCGAAGACATTAGTAATGTATCAACCAGCGCCAGTTGTCTCCTACACAGAACCAGTAATCACAGTAAATGGACACAAACTCAATACTGTAAAGAAGTTTGTATATCTCGGCAGCACCCTATCTCAAACTACTACAATTGACGATCATGTTGCCCTACGTAATGCTCGCGCCAGTGCGGCATTCGGGAGTCTTCGTGCCAACGTCTGGATCAGACGTGGTCTCATTTTGACACCTAAGTTGAACGTGTACCGCGCAGTGGTTCTACCAACACTGCTTTATGCAGCATCATCCTGGACTGTCTATGCGAAACACGCTCTACAGCTTAATTATTTTCACCTTCGGTATCTAAGAAACCTCATGGGAGTACGTTGTCAGGATCGTGTACCAGACATGGAAATCCTTTAAATGTCCCGTACGCAAAGCATCCATGTACTGCTTATTAGGTCCCAACTTCACTGGACTGGCCACATCGTCCATATGCCAGACATGGGTATTCTAAAGAGATTGTTCTATGAGAAGCTGTGTAATGGTAAACGTTCAAGCGGCGGACAGAAAAAGCGCTTCAAGGATCACCTAAAAAACTCTCAAGCACTGCAGCATCGATACTAGCTCCTGGGAGACTACAGCCTTGATCGCTCAGCTTGGCACACCCAGATCACTGCTGGCATCACTAAATTTGAAAATAAATAACACTGCGGGAAAATTATAAGCGATGAAATCGGAAGGACAAATCCGAAAACTCTCCTACTCCAAACCCTCTACACTCCTGTATGCACTGCAATATAAATTTCCTGGCACAAACCGGACATCTACGAACTCACAAACCCAATTAGACCATATCGTAAATATTTGTTGTTTTTCTACTTGTTCATCACATTTATTGTTTTTCATATCATGCTCATCAAGGCTTGCGAAGAAGGAACACAACACGCCACTTCTCGTGTCATATTTAATTCCAATGCATGTCAATAGATATCAATTAGCAATAAGATTAAAATGTCGTATCATTCAATGCATCATTAACTAAAAGTCGTTTTATGTGTAATACTAATTCCATGCGTGAAGACTAGCCCTAATCACTTCCATATATGTTACAGGACTTTGATTCAATGTCCGTCTGCAGCTTAATGCGTCAAACTTCACGCGTTTAAAATACGCAGCACGTGATATCCAGCAAAAATGATCACTCTAGTATGCCTGAACGACAGATCGATATTTATGTTACCTTTCTTTCCATTCTATTCCTAGCTACGGACATCGATATTCTCAGCTTATGTCTCGGCCTAACACACTTGGACTGCTCCGTGTTGTCATGGTAACGAGACATCGTCACATTGTTGAATCTACGGAAACCGCTATGTACAATAAATAAATTTTCGTTGCTTGCTATTCACATTACGGCAAGTCTTAGCAATTAATACAATTGGAGAGTACTTTGAAACAAATGTGGGAGTTGGCAGGGATGCAAAATGTCTCCAGTACTTTTCAACATTACAGAGCACATTGTCTAGGAGGTCTTTCAGGATTATAATACGTCTATATAAATCGGAGTATTTACAATTTGCGCTTCGCTGATGATAATTATTTTATACCTTGTCAGAACAAGGATTTCACGAGTTAACAGCAAAATTGGATGTAGTTATCTGCAGGTACGAAAAAGAAATAAACACAGAAAAGATAAACATCTTGGTTAACAGCAGAAAAACAGAAGCACATACCATCACGATGAATTGGTATAAACTTCAGGACGTGAATACTTTTAAATACCTCGGATTTAGCATATGCAGCGATGAAAAAAACAAACCAAAATTAAAGCTAAGGCTGGAGATAGTTTCGGATTCTATGTCACGGTCAAACTTAATGTGCAAAAGTAAATCGGTGTTAGAGTGCAAATCAAATGTTATAACGCACTAGTACTTTCTATTGTGTTATATGGTTGTGAGAGTTGAATATTCACTTAGGATATAAAGAGAATTATAGGCCTTCGAACACACATTTTACAGAATTCTATGAATCTCCTATAGAGAACATAATAGAAAAGTATACAGGTCCACAAGAAGCATTTATTTCAATAGTGAAAAGAAGAAAACTCGCATGGTTTGGACATGTATGCCCGCATGATATCCTGTCGAATCTATACTGAAGGGAACAGTCGAAGGTGGAAGAAGCAGAGGAGAACAAATACAGTCATGGACATGCAACATCAGGGACTGGAAAGGGCAAGATTTGTCCTTATTTATCGGCATCATTGATGATAGAAATCACTAGAAGACTGTGTGTTGATACATCCAATGTAGTACCCCTACGACGCTGACAAATTGCGGGTTTATAGATAGATTCACATTAGTGATTGTTTTCAATTTTCAAATTGACCATCAACCAGTAAAGTAACGAGTGCGCAACCTTCTCATTAAAATTTGCCTATTTCTTTATTGTCTTCCTATTCGTAGTCATTATTCTAGATGTTATGGGTTCCAATCCGGCTATTGATGTCTTTCGTTTGAACAAACGTGTTTCCTTGGGAGGGAAGAGGACATAGGAAAATATAAATAAAATGAAATACATCCTTTAAATTTATGTGAGCCATTGATAATATTAGATTTTTCTTTTTTAAATTTACACATGATCTCCGTTATTCCTGTCCTGATAACTTTATTAACAATCTCCACACACAATACAAGCCGAATAAATCTCTAGTATCACTTAATTCATGACGATATTCATATATTTTTGCTGATATTTTCCAAGGACTTCTTCCAGGTTAGAAATTGTTCATGTCCCGAAATGTTGACGATATTTTGTAGATCAGCTGTGCAGACAGCGTGGACAGATTATATTGTGTTATTTTCTATCTTCCCTATTCAAAGAGAAATCTTAGTAACACACAGTTTTTGTATGTACTAATCTGTGACCAAGTATTGTATATTCAACATATGACGACATATTTTCCATTGCCCACATATAGTTGTGAAACGTAGCAATGGGAATGTTATAAATATTTTAGAATGGAAAGGCAATCTCATTTATTATTGATGGTCATGATATGACAAAGGTGGATTTCATGGTTGAAAGAAAAATGACTCACAAAAATTGACGAAATTTCTTATTTAAGAAAGGTGTGAAGAAATTCACAAAACTTATCAAAAGCAATGCATACTAGCAGTATCATATTGTTTACCTTAAGCCAAGGGTTTCCTAAGTGTGCGTTGCGGCGCCCCCGGGCGTCGCGGTAGCCTCGCCAAAAAAAAAAAATATAAGTTTTGTTTCATATTAAGGGCGTCGTCGGAAATAATCTGAACGTTAAGGGCGCCATGGCTTTAAAATGTTTGGGAACCCCTGTCTTAAGTCATTGACATATCAGCAACCCATATTTATTTGCGTTTGATACATTTAAAATTTAATAACAGTGTTTTGTAATAACACGATGTTTTTCTTTGTTTCGTCATAAATCTAAGGCGTTATTACTTTATTATTACTTGCTGCTTTTCCACACAATTGAGGTTCCAAATCAAACTGAATAAAAGGTCGAGAATGCAATAATTTTGTGGCAGTGCAAGTGTTAGCTGCATTACTTTCTATTAATTTGAGTTATTACTTGTATCGCAGACTCGATATCCAAATCTAACAAAATGAAACATTAAAATTGTATTGGCAATCAAACGTTATAAGTTATCGTAAGATTTTTAGATTAATGGTAATAGTTCCATACGCTTAGTGATCTCAGTGATGCCGCATTAAAAAAGCAGATGCAATGTATATTTTACATACAACGAATCGTCTAATCTTAGTTTGTCATCTACAGTATGTAACTAATGAAAACTGCAACTATTTTCTGTTTACTGAAATATGATAGTTTCGGTTACTTTTAGTATGATATTAGTAGGCGTAAAGAAAATATATTGTCGCAACTTGAAACTCTTTAGTGACTAACAATACTTCTGCTACTTAAACAAAATCCTTTTTTTTTGTATGCTTTTATATCGCATTAATTGGTGACTTGGCATTTATACTCCTCAAATTACGGCAAACGAATGCTATAAATAAGTATACAGAAGAATTCTTTAGCTGATTATATGATAATATAAGGTGAGTGAGTGTAAACGGTGACCATTTATATGTGTAAATATTGATTGCTTGTAAAAATATTGATTGTATGATGGAAGCAGAGATTTGTGTGAGTAGAAGATACACGAGAAAATAGATAAAACTTAAAAGATTTAGCACGACGATATAAACACAAACGCCTGACAAAAATATAGCTAGAGAAATAGCGCTGTTTTGAGAGCAGTCAAAGTTTACAACCGACAAGTACTTTTTTTTTTAGATACTTTCAAATACTTAGATGTGTTGCTATCCATATTATGTTGGGTAATACTTTGTTATATCTGTTATCATATCCCGTTCAATTTTCAATAAAACCCGCTACCATGACTACATGTTTCCACATACATAATTGTCACCTTGAACTTGGTATTGTTTACATGTCAATAGTTTATCTAGTGTCTCTGTGGTGGTAACATTGTTTTTACTGTTTTCATTATTTTTCACTGTTTGTTTTATAATTTTTAAGAAAGACCAAGCGGTTAGAAACGTTGAACATTTCATGTGTATTGTAAATTGTATGTTTTCTTGTTTACACCTCATAACCCCTTAGTCTTAGTGATAGTCCGTCTGTTGTATTCAAGTGAAACATCAAAAACCTGTGTTCTACGTAAGTACTAAAGGTTATATTAAGGACTACGCACTTTTGTCCGCAACGATTATTCTCTAGTGCCATTAAGGACTGCACACAAATGCCATTACATACTGCCCACTAGTGCATCAAAGACTACCCACTACGCCATTAGATACTGACCACTAGTGTTATTAAATACTGACTATTTAGTACCATTAAATATTGTCTGCTCGTACTATTAACGACTGTGCACTAGTACCATTAACGGCTGTGCACTAGTGCCATTAATGACTCCACACAAATGTAATTAAATACTGACCACCGTTGTATTTAAAGACTGCCCACTAGTGTCATTAAAGACTGTCTTCTGGTACCATTAGCGACTGTCAGTTGGTACCAATACAGACTGTGTGCTGGTGCCATTTAAGAATGTCTTCTAGTATCTTTAAAGACTGTCTGGTGGTACAATTAAAGACTGTCTTCTTACCATTAAAGACTGACATCTGATACGACTAAAGACTGTCTGATGGTAAAAGATAGTCTTAAAGACTATCTGCTGGTATTATTCAAAACTGCCTAATCATGCACTTAAAGACTGTCTTCAGGTACAACTAAATACTGCATAATAGTACCATAAAAGACTATCTGCTAGTACTATTAAAGTCTGCAGGTCACTAGTATTAATAAAGACTGTCTGATGGCACCATTAAAGACTACTACTAGTACCATTGAAGACTGCCTGTTGGTACCATTGAAGACTGCCTGTTGGTACCAGTGAAGACTGTCTGCTGGTATCATTGAAGACTGTCTGCTGGTACATTAAATACCTCTGATAATACCATTAAGACTTCTTTTGATACCATTGATTCTTCTTCTTCTTCTTCTGCGTTCGTTCTCAAACTCCTGCAGACTAGCAAGATGTAGTCCGGAGAACGGAATACGTTGTATCATAGTTTACAGCATTGCTGCGATATCTGCGCCTTTCGACCTGACACATCCGACTTCAGCATGGCTTTGGGTCACTGACCCTATATGGGATGGGGCAGCCAACTCCATCCCATAACCTCCTTGATCGCCTTTTACGGCATGCGTGGAAGGTAAACAGTGTTGCTATTCTTTGCTTCCCTTTCGGGCCCCGGCAACACACGGGCAAGTACCATTGATGTCTGTCTGCTAATACCATTAGAGACTGACTTCTGGTACCATTAAAGACTACCTGCTGTAACTATTAAATACTGTCTAATGGTACCATTTAAGAATGCAGGCCGCTAGTACTATTAAAGATTGTCTGATGATATCATTAAATACTGTCTTCTAATATTTGTAAAGAATGTCTTGGTTTCATTAAAAATCATCTGGTCCATCAGTAATAATTTGTCAGTTCACCAAGTTGTTTATGCGGTAGAATAAGGATCAATAACAATAATTTTCATGAACTACTGGTCACTTCATTATTATTTTAATTAAATATCTGGCATACACGGTTTACCATACAGAAAGACATCACATTTGACTCGGTTCCTGCCATTCTGGTTCATCTGACGTCATATAAATGACACTGACGTAGGCGTGAACCGGAAATTTTAACACAGTAGCACCAGATTGTTGGCTTCTTTAGTAGAATTCATTTCTTGCTCATTTATGGAACTAGAAGGCTGTAAACAGAGATAACTCACACAACGTAAGTGCTGCTATCTGGCAATTGTTTGAATTGTATATTTGATCAATTAACGTGCATAAATGTAGACGGTTCGTTATTGATAACAAAGTATGTTATAATTAATGTTATGTAGGACTTCTTGCGCAATTCAACATAATCGTACAAGACAATTATCTCGAATATGAATGATCATCGATGTCCCAGCTCTCTGATAATTAATTAATATGATAATTATCGAGTCCGACTTCCAGTCAGTGATTCGAATGAGTTAAAACTATCTGAGTCTGTGTCGGTTAATGCTATATTTTTAATGAATTATTAAGGGACGAAGTTATTAAATGCTATTGACAAAATTAAGTGTGATGTAATGCGAGAGATGGCAATCTTAAACTCGATGATGCATATAGTGTTGGCGATAGAGATAGATTAGGAGGTAACATCACTTACATTACTTTGCGTTCACCTTCTGGATGTGGGCACTACGTTTCATGATACATATGTATTATATATATATATATATATATATATATATATATATATATATATATAATGTTCTTTCAGTGCCATATACTGTGCATAAGGCAAAAACTAGAGCTCTCCTTCTTGAGTTGGATGTGTGTGTTAATTCTTGCATGTTATGGAACACATAGTCATATCTTCTTTGATGATTGTTCTGCGAAAAAAAAAAACCTTTCGTTACTGCATGTTTTTCTGTGAGGGAGGATCATGTTTCTCCACGACTGTCTGTCTCTTGTGTTGTCAATAAGCTCGGTTGGTGAACTTCTACTGTGCCACAATGCTAGTCCATCTAGCTACTTTTCTCTTTGTCGTCCCCTGTCTCTTCTCACTTTGATCTTTCCAGTGGTTATTAAGTGTTATTCTCAGCACATGCCCTAGAAATCTTGACTGTCTGCCTAATGTTTGATATGATTGATCTTTTTACGCCAGCGTCAATGGAACATCTGCATTAGTTTTCTTAGCTGTCCATGGTATTTTCATCATTCTTCTCAGAAACCACATCTATGTAGCCTCTAATGTGTTTTGAATTTCTTTGTTTACAGTCCATGCTTCACATCCATAACAAAAATAATTGGTTTGATATAATATCTCATCACTCGAATTCAGGTCTGCATTGATAGTCTTCCATTGTACAAAATGGTTCTCATTTTTTGGAATGCTGACTTGGCTTGTGCTGTTCGGCTCTTTATTTCACTTAGGCATCTAACTTCTGATGTTAACAGGTTGTCAAGATATTTCACTTTTTCAACTTGTTTTAATTTTGTGTCGTTAATTATGTTGCATCTTGGTGGTATATGTCTCTTTGAAACAACAATTATTTCTGTTTTCTTCTTGTTTAAACTGGGGCCTTTTTCACATTATTTCACTACTTTATCTAACAGGGATTGTAGTTCTTGTTCACTTCCTGCGATCAGTACTGTGTCGTAAGCATATCTCAAGTTATGTATATTGCTTCCTCCCACTTTTATTCCTGGCATATCTTCTATATTTCGCATAATATATTCTGTATACAGGGAGAAAAGATCCGGTGACATTGCACAACCTTGCCTCACACCCATTTCTATCTTTTGAAATCTACATATAGTGTTGTTAACTCTCATCGCAGCCGTTTGTTTCCAATACATATTTCTGACTATTCTTAGATCTTTCCCATCAACGTTAAGATTTTCTAGCAATTTTATAATCTCTGTTTTATAATCTTGTCGAATCCTTTGCTGTAATCTATGAAGCACAGATAAAGGTTTTGCTGTACTTCTATGGCCCTCTCCATTAATGTTCTTATTATAAATAGGGCATTTCTTGTGCATTTTCCTTCTACGAATCCGCATTCTTCGTCTGCTATCTATGGTTTTAATATTCCTCTTATACGCCTCATTATTATGTGCAGTAGAATCTTGGTAATGGGATCTGACTCATAAGGCTTATTGTTCTCAGGTCTTCGCAACCTACTGCACCAGGTTTCTTTGGTAGGGCTATGAAAATTAATTGCAGCGAATCAGATTACTGTTGTAAATGTCATTTAAAATGTCATATCAATTTAGATGTCATATCAAGTTCGTCACTTATTGTATTTGTGGGAAGAATGAATTGGCAAATGAGAATTATAACATACATAACCAAAGACGTGTATGCCTGAGAAATAGAAGTGAGTAGACAGAAAGACATGCAAACACTATTTATATACATCATTGGTCCGGATATATGGTAGAAAAGTAGTGGCTTTCCAAGTAACTCGGAAAGACGAGATACTTGGCTTGATTTCAGCTGCAGATAGTTGGGCATCTTGTGAACTGTTCAGGAAACAATATAAAGCTACTGAACGTAAATTGTATCTAAAACATTGTTATAGCAAATAAATGCTGGATTGGTCGCTACTTCTTGAGTAAGAATGCTACTAAAGTATAATTGATTATATAATAACAATGAATAACATTGGTATATTTTAGTAACTATACATTCTATTAAAAAATGTAGAGCAAAATTTAAAAAGCCTAAAAACTTTATGAATGCTAAAAAACTATGAATGTTGTTATGTAATTAAACTTTCATTTTTAACCAAATATTTTAGATAATTTATTAAATTTGTGCACTAATTTTTGAAAATAGTGGCTTATTAAATATGTGTTATTTAGTTATGAAAGGACGGCATCATTGAAAACAACAACAAAATGCTAACACAAATGATGCCACTGAGATGGTTTGATCATACATTTTATATTCAGTGTGAACAAGAAGCAACATCGACCACTTTATTGATCAGGCTGGCTGAGCTATTTTGTCAGTGTTTATATTGATCACTTTCACTATGCGTGGTTGTATGTATGTGCATGCGTGTGATCGCGTGCGTGTGTGCGTGCGGGTATGTTTGTGTGACAGTATGCGTGCGTATGTGCGTGATGTTTGTGTGTGTGTGTGAAGCATACATTTATCTGAAACGTTGTGTTGTTGTATTCAGTAATAATGTCCTGTAATTCTGCAACTTGGTAGATGGAAGTTTCTAGAGAGCAATATGCTTGACTTGCTTGAATCTTTAATTTAAATTATATCTATATATCTATTTAAGTTCCTTCAGTACTGAGCACGATCCATTGGACATAAACCATAGTTCTACAGTTCCAGCGATGAGATACTAATGTGCAATTCTTGCATGTTAATGAGTTTTCAAACGTTTTCAGACTTGTGTTAACACATCTCTCTTAGGTGTGCAGGAATGACTAGAACTAGAATTTTGGAATATAATCTCTACAGATGGTAGTTGGGTGTCAACAGCAGTGCTTAGAATACGAAAAGATGGGGTGCAGATCAGCACCTCCAGAATGGAACATCTTCACAAACTCATCAAGTCAATGATCACTAAACAAACTTGGTACAATTATACGCGCCGAGTCAGAGATCTCAGCATTTTCAGATGTATCTGGAGAGCAATGCTGCTATGACAGAAACATAAATATATCGAAACTTGCATATGCATTAAAACATATGCAAATACATAGGTTTATATACGTAAATACATACTGGAATATTAAAACCTATGCACGCAATAATGGTGTACTGGAATATTTTATTTATATGCTTCGATCACCAGGAATTACGAAAAATTAATATCGTGTTTCCTAAGTGCACATTTAGTGATTTTCTCCAGAGCTCCCTTTCATATTAAGAAAAACTGATTACAATGTTGACGCATACAATTAATTTAGAGCAGAGATCGGGAACCCATGGCTCGCGAGCCAGATGTGGCTCTATTGATAGCTGCATCTGGCTCGCAGACAAATGTTCGATTATAAAAGAAATGTTTCTTTAGTTTCCTTTGATCTACATATTAATTGCATATCAATATTTAATTCTACAAATGAGCTAAATTCTACTGCAGCTCAGCATCAGAAGTCGCATTGATGGTAAGAAATAATCATTATTGATTAGCAACAGCATAAAAATGATATTAAAAAAAGTTCAGAGACATAATTATTGTACTTTTAGTGTTGAAATTACACAAAATGCACACATTTACTTGAATTTTTAGTTTTAAACATAATGTATGGCTCTCACAGAATTACTTTTCAAAATATGTGGTGTACATGGCTCTCTCAGACAAAAAGGTTCCCACACCTGATTTAGAGTGAACTATATACTCAGAATATACCTACACAGATACACACACCAGCGTGCTATTCATGTATCTAGATATAAAAATATACACATGTGAACACACACACACACACACATATATATACACACTTATACACAACGTAACGTGTCCTCACTGCCACTCTGTAAATCTCTCTGTTCTGACTTGCAAGATGTCCTTCTTCTTATAGTGTCATGTTCAGAAGGTCTTCGATGTCATGTGTCCATTGTATTCTTGGACTTCCTCTTCTTCTCTTTCTCGGAACTTGTCCATCCATGATTAAACTGTCTAAACCATTGTATCTTTTTTTATATCCGAAATATGTTAGCTTGCGTCTATTTTATAGTTTTGAGGAGCCAGTCGTCTTCATTTATTTTCTTTTCTTAGCGGACGTCTGCGGTGGTTCGTCATTCTGTCCACGATATTCTTAGGACCATTCTATAACATTTCATTTCAAATGCCGATATTTTATTTTCCATTGCAGATGCCATTGCCCACGTCTTACAACAATATGTTGTCACTGGAAAGATATAGCTTCTTAATAGTTCCAATTTTTTTCTGTTTGCCCCTTGCCATAGATTTTTTTCATCTGTGATTTGTTTTGTAGGGCTATTGCTAATCTCTTTATGATCTCTGTTGAGCAATCTTCTGTGGTGTTGATGGTTGACCCGCGATATTCAAAATTGTTAACATTTTCGAGTTGTTATGTGTCAATGACTATTGTGTGTCAGTTCTTCTCTTCTTATATGCATACCTTTTTTTTGCATTGTGGAAAAATGTTGTGCCTCGCTATAATTGTTGACTGACTTAATACTGTGTTTGTGTTTTGCACACACAAAAAAAAACCTGTGCGGCCTCTTAATTTCTGGGATCTCATGTCCTCCGATATTAATTGTTTATATATGTAATCAGGTGACATATTCTTTCGAGGATGTAGTCTTCTGTATAGACGATCTGAAGAACTTTTGATTCTGGGAAGTGCTAACCTGCTGCAACCAAAGAAAAGTTTAAATACTTTGAAAAATCATTTTTTCCACCGTCATCTGTGCGACCTACTGCTCTGTTTACCAGTAACACTGTCTTCCATTACTAGTTTTCCCACGTTATTGGGTATCTAAATACATAAAACACTCAAACTATCTTGTTAGAATTTTGTTTATTCTTCCTCTTCTTTTTTCTTCCTTTTTTAGCCCTTTACTGGTGTCGAGGGAGATACAATTTTCTTGTTCTCGCTTTTCTGGCAGCTTCAGATAATGTTATTTGGTGTTCGTGTAATGACTCTTTGATGTCGATCCAGCGTACTCTAGGTCTACCCTTGGCTCTTCTTTCTGCTTCTCCTCTCTTCATATATGCTTTATAAACTAATGAATCACACAGCATTCTGTTTATTTTGAAAAGTATATTTAAAAGTCACATCTTTTTCACATTTAATGTTGATAACGTTTAATGATTCGTTTATTTCGCAATTTATTTCTATGACATTCTCCATATATTAATGCGGCGACTCTCAACTTGGACCATATGGCAATTCTGGTTGGTACCCATAGCGATTTGAAGTGGGACCACGGATACACATTTTGTAATTGGGGCTGAAGACCTGTCTGGGAAAAGTGCGAATGAATGTGGCCACTTGGACAGCAAGAATTATGTTGATGATGCCTTGGTGAAGAATAAAGAAAGTTCATGGACTTTAAACACAAAATTAAGACACCTGGTGGGGAAGGATGGGCGGAAGAGAAGTTGCTTCAAAATGGGGCATGGGTCCTATCAAAAGGGTTGAGAATCATAACTCTAATACACATACCTCAACAAACTTATTCAGAGAAACCAATACTCACAAAAAATACATTCATAAGTAACAAGACATGTGCGAACAGTTCATGTTTAGATTTGCTAACGGGAGATTTAAACACCCCAAACCCCTTTTATCTACGGGTCTTTATACTACAATTAAAGTCGAGGGTTGAAGAAGCAGAGGAGGTAAACGACAATCATGGACAGACATCATCAAGGAAAAATACGGTCGGAATTTTTCATCACTCATCCGTATCTCTGAAGATAGAAATCGCTAGGAGACTTGAGTGTTGATGTATCGAATGCGGCACCACTACCACCCTGACGGCATATGGATATATATATATATATATATATATATATATATATATATATATATATATATATATATATATATATATATATATATATATATATATATATATATATATATATATATATATATATATATTGTCAGATAGTGATCATTGAAAATGCAAAATGTCTACCGATTGCTTCAGAGTCATCACATTATATTCGGAAGAAGGAGTCATGCTTTTGATTGTTTGTCTGATTATTTTGACAAAAAAGTGCCACATAGAAGAGATAAAGCTCCAGTTTCGAGAACCAACCAGAAACAGAAAATATTGACTAACTAACTACGACTATTCGATACTAACCCATGTGTCATACAGGAAACTTCACATGCCTTGGTTGCATCTTCATGTTTGCTTCCCTCCGTCCGGCTTTAGATTCCGTTCCCGCGTTTCCTTCTACCACAGGTTGTCCATTCTTCGGCCCTGAGTTCTCATGGTCTCTATTCTATCACGCATCTTTTGTCTTTTATAGTACAGCGTACCTCTCACCCATCTATACAGTTATACAGGGGTGGACAAACTTTTTGTGCAGAGGGCTGCATTGAAAATTGTAAAGCTATTGGAGGACCGCATATACTATTATGTATGTTTTTGTTTAAAATTCTCGGTAAGTAATCAATTAAATATTTTTATTGTAAAGAAAGGTAGTTTTACATAATGTAAATACCTTCTGAAATAAATTACACTTCTAACAGACTTACACTATAACAGTATATTTTCTAATATGGATAAAAGGTTTTGCAAATATTTTAACAATGTTCGTGTATTTAAAAATGTGTTTGAGGGCCGCAAAATATCCAATGGCCGTAGTTTGCCCACCCCTGCAGTAATTCCTTCTTATAACACACATGTCAAAGACGGTCTTCACTGTTTAGTAGTGCCTTATTTGGCACCTTCCCCTTCTCCCCATCACCGAATGTCCACCTAGTGTGGCACGCCTCTGTTATATTTCGTGGGTCCTCGCCAGCTCGCTACTACGATTCCTGACTGAAGTTTTCCACCTACTTCTTTTCTTCTCTCACTATTCTCGTCTAGGTTGTTTTGTTAGATCGTGATACTTGCGCATTTTGTCTCCCTCCGTCTCTATCCGATCCTACCCTCTGCTTCGCTTTGATCCCGCTGTGGACACTGTCAACAGTACTCTTTTGTCTCATCTACGGGCTTACCATACGTCTGATCATTCCTTATTGTCTCTGCCAGCATGAAGTGGTGGCCTATTTATTTTCCGACTTCTGTCTGCGTCCTTTATCTATCTTCGATATTCCCGTGTCCATCACGTCACCTTGGACACATCATTCTTTGGTAAAGTATAGTGTGTTGGGCAGGCCATTTTACCGTCGGCTACCACCTGGAGAACTACACTGCAATACGTAACCCGTTTTATTATCAAATTTGTGTCTTATCTAACCACCAAGGCTAGATGGTAAGATTTCTATCATCACAATCTCAGCCACCATTCTCGTTATGATATGGTTAACTTCTACTACTATATTGGACCCTTCAAGCTTTGATCTTTCTCTTTCCCATGACATGTTTATTACCACGCTTTAATCTCTTCCTCCTATCATCCTCATATGTGCTTTCTTACGTTTAGCATATTGTTTATTGCATTTGTTATCTTTCGTCCTGGTGAAGACGTTTAGTTGAAACGTCATCTGTCGCTCAGTCTCGTTATTTGTTTTATTTTATTGACTAATATTCCTTATTGGTAACACCTGTGCCACATATGTGCTTGGTTTTGGGGAAATAGTTTGGAGGACAAAATAAAACACATTTAAAAGCATATGCAATTTTTTTTTGAAAAGTTGTAATATTCTCATCCTATTTTGGAGCATATGCCTAGACATATTTATGGAGCCGCGTTAGCGCAGTGGTTAGTACACTGGCTTCGCATATGAGTGGTCCTGGGTTCATTCCCCAGTTGAGGCGGAAATGTTTTCAGATCGCAACGGCTCCCAGGTCGACCCAGCCTTAAATGGGTACCGGATTAATCCGGGAAGTAAAGACTGCGAGGGAGAGGAGATGGCTACCGCCCTCATTTGCAGAGCCTGTGAAATGTGAGATCGCTAACATCTCACACCCCTACGGCATTAATAAATGCTATGGGTTACTTTACTTTACTTTACTACCATACATCTCTAGAAAAACTAGATGTGCTTTAAACTAGAACTATGCTTTAAACTAGAACTATGCTTTAAAAACTAGACAAGCGCCTGTCATTTGATTTTCGGAGATTTTCGCATCATCAGTTTTCGGAGACATAAGTTTTCGAAATTCTTTAATTTTTGTTCTGTTGCTTGAGATGACCAGCTTTCACTTTCATACGTTATGACATGTTTTAATTATTATGACATAATAGTGTTTCAGTTTCCTGTTGTTTTCATTTCCATTATTTGGTGCCAAGACCGTAGTAGATACGAGGGAGAGGTGTGTTTAAAACCCTTTAGCAAATCAGAACATGACTTTTTGCACTAGTAATATAGCCAAAAGTTGAGTAAAAGACATAGCCCCCCCCCTCGCAATTTAAAATATGTTCATAAAATGGTCATCACATTTTTCACCAATAAGAGGGAATCAGCAAATGGCTTTGTGTTTCATTTTATTTAGAATAAAACCCCTACGTATTTAAAATGTATCTACAGTTCTATTGCAGGCTCACACATCGCATCAGCATTTCTGTAGAATATAATTCTCATTGAAATCGGTATAACTCTGAATAAGTCAGTTCTTCTGTCTTCTCTTTTCTTGAGACAAAGGATTGATATAGCATCCTTTGTCAAGATCTACTTGGCCTGGCAGCTTCTATTACAACTAATGCCTACCTAGATTGCTGCAATGACTAAATGTGTTACAGAAATGTCATCTTTCTGGGACACAATATTGACAAAACATTTGGAATGCGGGATATATTTCAGTATCTTTTTGTTGTCAATAATTTAGTTTGCTCAATCATTTTGTTGATGGATAGTTTATTATTATATTATGAAGGTGTGTATAATTGTGGGGACTATATGCCTATATATAAACGTACAAATTAATATTATTTACATGATATCTTTCTTTTTCAGAACACAAACAAAATGTTGACTTTGGTGTCTGCTGCATTATTGTTCGTGATAACACAACATATAACGAATAATGTATTTGCTGCTCCACAACCAGGAAATACTGAAGAAATAAACCTACATATGCCCAAAGTTAAGCCACAAGAGGTCAGTGTATCAAAAGAATATTTTACATTTGTTGTGATATCTTAAAATGAAACTGTGCGCTATATCAGCAGCTGTTGTTAAATATAAAATATTTGTCTTGAGGTGTATTAACTCATTATAGCATAGGCTATGTGTACAAGTTTTCTATTCCTGGTGTAAATTAATATAAAATTTGGGATTTTATTAGCTTACCAGGACAGTCGATAGTTTTGTTAAGGTTTCATTGCTTATTTGGCATAAACAATTAATAACAACTTTTAAAAATGAACTTGCATAAAGCATGTGCTAAATATAACAAGGAACATGGTTATAGAGATAGTTTAAGGATGTATAGTTAATTTTATTTTCAATGATGCATTCATTAGTTAGTTTAGTTTGTTCCTTTCGTACCGTATGTGACACACAGGGCAGAAGTTTTGATTCTCCATGTGTTGCGGTTTGTTACTTTCAGTTTCTATATCGTCTTGCAGACTATTATTTCCCTTTCTTTAAGTATGATGTTTTGTATGGTTGCTTTAGGTCTTCCTCATTTTATTTTACCCTCAGGTATCCACATAAGGGCTTGTTGGTTTATTCTATTTTCAACTAGTCTTAAAACATGACCCAGGTATTTCCATCTGCGCTTTCCTATGACGTTTAACACATATTCTTGGTGTGTTGTGTTTATTAAATCACTATTTGTGACGAAATCGCTCCATTTTATGTTCATCAGTTTTCGGAGACATTTGTTTTCGAAATTCTTTAATTTTTGTTCTTTGCTTGAGATGACCAGCTTTCACTTTCATACGTTAATACAGAGGCAATAGAGAAGTGAATAGCTTTAGCATGGCGTTTCTTCCTAGATCTTTGGATTTCAAGATATTATTTTAGTGAATCATTCTCATTGATTCAGTGAATAAAAGAACTTTAACACCTTCTTTCCATTGACGATGCTTTTCTTTCCAGTTGATTTGTCCATCTCATGATGTTACCTTTTAACTTGCATCTCTGTTTACATATCATTTAATTAAATGATGAAAGTTGGAACAGGTTAATGACGTTTTGCTAATAACTGGAAACACACATAATAACACACACAAATTGACATTTCGATCATAAAGGTCTTTAACAAGAATACATTCACAGCAAAAAATGACTAGTAAGAGTGGCACTATTGACGTTCACATGGCTGAGCTAAATATGGACATCACCTGGAAGAGTTAAAACCAGACGGTCAGAGGGGAATCAACACAAACATAAATAGGCCAAATACACCCAAACTTTTGTGAACCATGATAACAGAGAAATGACGGAACAGCAATATATCATCCATACGACTGATTAGAATTGATCATCAAAGGTTCAATCATTCCAAATTTATATAGATAGCGGTTCGGAAGTGCATGTCGGGTCGGGTTCAGTCATCTGAGAAGCATGACTTAGTGGCTGTCACATGATATGAATATCATGGGCACCATGATGACCTATTCCAAGTAAATGGTCAGCAACAGGTGCACCAGTCTGATTTTTGATGTTGCACAGATTTTCACAGTCTGTTAGCTTCCTTCATGTCTAAATCTATGTACGTCAGGGTGCAACGCTTGCAGATGATGTTGCAGGACGCACTTATGAAACTCTCTTAAATGGGGGAAAAGGTGGCTTTGAGGAATGTCACAAGAATGAGTTTGGGTAACATAGACATTGGCCAATGTGTGGCATTTACTACTTTTGCATCTAATGGTGCCAAAATAATTAGGAACATCTGGCGATATAAATATTTTAGTCAGTTGACCCTACACCTACTAGAAGCTTGTTAATTGTTCATGTATTTTTAACCATATCATATGGGACTATTCGTTTTCTACACTCCTAAAATTGCTGTTGTTTAGTAGGATGTATTCTGGAGAACAGATAATGCATTATGTCATGGCTTAAAGCATGACTGATATATTGACCTTTCAGACTGACACATGAAACTTCCGAATGTTTTTGGGTCAATTTGTCCTTTGGAGTGAGACACTTAATTCCACTTCAAATACCTTAGTAACTTTCTATATGACATGAAGTGGCAGCTCATAATGCTAATATTTTTTGCTCCCCTATCAGATCATGTAACATAGGCCTATTTGCAGTAGAACCATACCTTAACGTAAAGCAGGTCTAAATGTAGAATATCATCTTCATTTTTAATGTGATAAAAGGATTTCTCTTTTTTAGTATTTGTACCCACTTCATGCATCCAATAATCATTTGTGATCTTAACTCTTTCTTACACCCTAAGATCTCAGGACATACCACCTCAGGATATACTTTCTTATACTGTAATATGTACCAGGTACTAATGTAACTTGTTTGTATCTAATTATAATGTCCTTTGTGGGAATTATATAAAAAAATCTGGTATTGATATTGAATCACTTTCACATACAGGTGAAATTTGGTAAAGGGTAATGAAATTATGCTCATCTCTAGTAACACATACAATAACACATATAAATAGAAGTTTCGATCAAAATGACTGTATCAAAAATACAGCCTAACATAAGAGTAACAACTGGCACTGTCTACGTTAACATAATAATAGATGGATTGGATAAATGTATGGAATTTACATGTCTTATGTTGTGTTCTTGATAATGGCATGTAGTCAAAATGTTAAATTCTGTGTTTTATCATGTAGGTCTTTATTATCAAAATGATTAGGAAAACTTCATCAAAATTGTCAAAGTTTCACCTGTTGGACTACAGTTTTGCTGCAATTATTACCTATTTTCGTTTTCCCGTACATTGGATTTCAGCCACATCTTGTCTATTTCATCTCATGTACTGTCATATATTTTTTTTAACATACAAAGCCTACTACTTGCACACATATGCTACTTGCATACATGACTGCAAATTTTATTTTTCACTTTTAAAAATGTTACAAATTTATAATTTTAAAATTTTATTTTAAAATTTTATTTTTCATTTTTATTTTTTTATTTTTAGGACTAGAAATTGTCTGCATGTATTTATGGTAGAGGTCATTTATAAATACTTTTTCTGATTGACCTCAAGAATGAAACAATCTAGAATGTTAGATGTGATTTCATACTGAAGGTACCTATCTAGTTTAAATACATAGATATATAAATAAATGGGTACATTGTGTATAAAATATAGGTAAATGCCTAGAGGAGGATAATGATATAGGGGCTATTAAGAATTTAATATGTAGGCCACTGAAAAATAGAAAACACAGCAACTACAAAACAAGAACTTACAAAAAAGAAGTTCAAATCATAGGTCTAGTTGTTATTTTGTATACAAAAATTTGCTACTAAGTGCCATCTATTTGATTGATATCATAATAACAGCTCTGCTTTATCTAACTCCACAGCCTGACACTTATCTTTGCATAGCACAGAAAGTGGAGGAGGCACATCGATATATCAGTAAGTACTTCATGCATTTGTCATGAATGGGATTATATTGCTCTTATTGATAATTGGATACTGTAGTAACCTCATAATATTCCTGGTAGACCCATATTTTCACCCTGTCCTAAAATATTTCAAGGTCTAGACATGCATTAGGTTTTTGCGGTTCTCCAGTTAAAAAACAGTCCTTATTTTGCTGAATGAAGCTTACATACCCAATCCTACATGTGTAGGCCCTTTTATAAGATTTCGAATTGCAGTAAGCACTATAGATGCCATCATATCATCAGTGACAACACACGTGTTTTGTGTCACATACAGTTTCACTTGAACAATGAATGTATTCATTCTTTTCAATTGTTGATCTCCTGATTGTGTGGTGTTATTCTATGACCAGGAGGTCCACTCATTAAAATCTTCGCCAATGCTAACGGAGTGTATGGGAGCTGAAGTCTTTGTGAATGTAGCAGCTATTACACGTTTTTTTTTAAAAATGCGACCAAAATAAAGAGGCCTAAACGAGTTACATGGGGATCACACATTGAAGAGACGGAAATAAAAGGCACACGTAGACTACAAATAATGAAAAAGGCCATCTGCGACAGATTGGGAAGCTGACATAAAACCATAAAGCAAGTCTATGTAGTAATATTCGTCCAGCACTGTTGAATGGATTGAACACATATGCAACGGCAGTAAATACCAATCTTCAGAAGCTGAACAAAATTCAGAATGCAGCCTAGGTCTCCGAATTATAAAAGGAGGACTCAGGAGCACACCTATAATGTCAACGGAAGCAACAGCAGGTTACAAAATTTAACAAGTCGCAGGGATGAGAAAATGAAAATAATGACTGAGAAAACAAATTAACAAAATACAAACTGACTGAAAAGACCAAGCTTGAATCACCTATGAAAAAAACGTATGTAATCCAATGAAGAAGTAACCAGCAACAACCCGAATGAATGGGAACATCTAGAAGCATATTACAACATCGCAAACATCCCCCCCCCATGCAAAACTTACATCCCAGAGCATTGAGAGCAAATATATGGAAACCCCTACTGCCCTTAAGGCAAAAACACTTGATCACCTAGGTACCCAATACCCAAGCTAACAGTGGATTCACGTCTTCACAGATGGATCATCAGAGGATGCAGTAAAGAAAGGAGAAGCTGGGATACTAATGCTCATACCAACACCCTAAAACTAGAACTCTCAATCGCTACTAGCAAATTATCAACAAACTACAGAGCAGAGGTACAAACAATCTTAGAAGCATCAAAGGCTCCAGAGGAACAGAGACTCAAAGAAGCTAATATATGCATGTCAGTACTCCAGTCCATCCGAAATAAACCTAAAGATCTAACAAAAACAACTGTATACATTTTTAATTCAAGTAGGAAGCATGAGGATATATGAAAATAATTCTTACAACTGACGGGAATTGAACCAGGTCTGTTCTAGCAGCACCGAGTCGCTTTGTAACACAAGTAAACAGGTTTTCCGTACTTGACCAGCCACATTCTCAACAAAAAAAATGTGATCTCGTCAAGACTTTCAGCCTGTGTACTCAAGTCACTGAGAACAGACCAATCGAAACAATGTCAATTACACCATCAACAAACATCCCGTACAAGCATTAAAGTATACTTAAGAACACAAACACAAAACATGTATATTCGTACACAAGGACCTAAAGGCCTTCTTGTAAATATAAATAACATAGAGATAGAACAATATTGCTTAAAATAATATCTGATACAAGTAAATTCAAGTAGGAAGCATGAGGATAAATGTTTGTTTGTTTTGCGTTCGCTCCATTGTAATCGGCACGGATATCCGTGTGATTTCCGCCGGGAGGTGATTACGTTGTTCCACCGTTATGCGCCTTGCAGGCCTAGCACATCCGATTTCGGCATGCCTTGACAATTCGGGCGGGCTATCCTAGCCTGTGACAGCCTCCTTATCTGTCGCCAGGCACGCGTGTGTGTGGTGACTCTTCGCCCAGACGATTTTTGATCACGTCAGCACGAGGTGTTCCACTGTCTATAAACTTGCCTCGTGTAATTGGACGTACTGTGCCTCTGCCCATCGGGCACTGAACTGTTTCTCATCCGTGAGCCTAGTTCTTTAAGAGGAAGAACTCAGCAGAAGAAATGGACCATGGCTCTTTCGCCCTCTTAGCCGTAGTGTCATTCACAGACATCGTGAACCCCTCGCCAAAGTTCGAGTCTCACACCACGCGTTTGAGAGCAAGGCGTTCTCGAGCTGAGCGACCTTGAGCCCATCAGGCACTGAACCCTTTCTCTCTTCAAGTGTATTTTCGGTATAGGAAAACCTGACAGTAGAGTTGGGCCAGGGCTAAAATCGTTGTCTCTTTAGTGCTTGAGCCCATCGGGTACGGAACCCTTTCTCTCTGTAAGTGTATTTCCGGTATAGGAAAACTTGACAGTAGAGTTGGGCCAGGACTGCCATCTTTGTCCCTGTTTGCCTGAGCCTAACGGTTACGGCGCCCTTTCTCTTTGCGAGCATGTTTCCGGTATAGAATTACTCGACATTAGAGTTTGCTTCCATGTCTTTTTTGCTTTGCTAGACGCCCATTATTGGGTATGGGTCTCTGCCTATAAGGAAATCAAATAACTAGAAGTTCGTCACGAGCTAACAGAGCTTGTAGTTCCCATTTCCGTAATCGTTTTCACGTTCTATTTGCAGTTGGCGCTGCCCTCTAGCGATGTTCTGCCCTTTCATTTTTTCCATTGTACTCAGTATGAAATCTGTCTGTCTTTCGCCATGCATGCACCTTTTCATGCTTTTTTCATTGGCCGACCCTCCAATGTTCGGACTGGAATGACTAGCGTCACTGTATGTCAACAGTGTCGTTGTATGTGGTGATGCCGGTGGTGTCGGAGATATTGTCTGTCTCTTATGCAGTCAAATCCCTTTCCATCTGCTACCTCCACATTCTCAGACACGATCCCCAAATGATTTGGCCAGAATCAGCTCGAGCTGCTGTATTTCTGTTTCCAGGGTGCACCGCGTGGAGGTACATTTGGGATCTTGGTTATCTGCTAACCCTGGGTCCGCGGAGAGCAATGCGTTCCCTTTGCACCCCATGAGGATAAATAAAAATAATTCTTACGAGACAACTGACGGGATTCGAACCAGGTCTGTTCTAGCAGCACCGAATCGCTTTGCAACACAAGCAAATAGGTTTTCCTCTGTTTTTTTGTTTTGTTTTGTCTATGTTTTCCCTCTGTTATTGGTCTGTTTTCAGTGACTTGAGTACACAGGCTGAAAGTCTTGACGAGATCACATTTTTTTTGAGGATCTGGTTGCTCAAGTACGGAAAACTTGTTGGCCTATTAGGCCTGTTTATTTTCCTCTTCGCACACCAGCCACGTCCATAGGTGCTCAGATCTCCACTTCAGTAAATCTCTTAGGGTATAACGGCTGATGGTACCGGTTCTATGTTGGTTCACTGGTCTTTTTCAGCGATTTGTCAGGGGTTTTCTACGGGCCACGCCCATCTTCACTCCCAATTCCCGCATTCTCGATATTGATTCATTCTCAATTAACTAAAAATCCTCAGATCGTGAAGACTTACGAAGAACAATGAGTATGTCTGCTCGGTCCATAGGCTGACCTACTGTTGTGGTGGCGAGGCTAGCTAATTTGTTGGCACGTTCGTTTCCCTCCGCGCCTGCGTGTCCATGGACAAAGATAAGCGTGAGTTTTCGTAGTGATGCCCGTATTTTAACTCTCTCTAATGACTCCACCCATTCCCTACGTACATCAATTGTTTTCACTTTTTGAATCATAATCATTGAGCCACTTAATATGCACGCATGGGAATATGCTTGCGATTCCAGCCAGTTGAGTGCCTGCGTTACGGCGAATATTTCCATTGTTAGACTTCTTGTTGTTGCGGGAAAAGTACTACTGGCTTCGTGTACTGTTCTTCCTTTTGATCTGGCAGTAAAGGCCCATGCGCAGCGATGGTGACGGATGACCGACCCGTCCGTGTAAATCACATCTGTGTTATCATTATTCTCGCATATTAATGCGTTGACCTCAGCGTCCACGCTCACAGGGCTGTGTTCCCTGCACTCTCTATTGAGTGTAATGAGGGTCTTGAATGCCTTTGAAAAACCGCAGGAATAGGTATCTATTTTACGCCAGGAGTTATATCTTCTGGAGCGCAGATATATTTAACGTTACCCTCGGCACGACCCATCCACGATTTGTCTCATTTGAGCCTGCTTCCCTTTACGCGAGGGAGCTGGTTGTATAGTGGGTGGTCTATGTCAGAACTCACTCTGAGGTATGCACGGGCAGGCCACATTAATTATGTCACGGTGTAGACATTGAATAATACGGGTGAGAGGGGAGATCCATGTAGAAGACCTGAACGTATTGTTATGGAATTAGATGTCCAACAACCGCACCTAAGAGCCAACTTCTTCTCGAGCAACGCCGCTGATATTCATCTGACGATAAAAGGGTTAACAGTTTAGCGAGAGCATGTTGATGAGGTACTCGAAAGTCACTCTGTCATACGCGCCCTCCAAGTCAATCGCAACAGCACACATTTCCAGTCCTGCGTGGAAGCCCTGGAATACGTCGTAGGTGAAAACAGCGGAATTGTGCCACGTTTATTTCTGACGTCTGTAGCATCCGAGCGTGCCCGGGAAAATGTGTCTCTCTTCCAGGTCTCGAGCGAAGTGCTGTGCTATAATCTTCTCAAAAAGTTTCCCCTGGTGTTCTGCATTGTTATGATTCGGTCGCCGTTGATCTGTGCGTAGTTTTTATTAGGCTTCTTTATTGGCAATAGGCAGCTGTGTAGCCATTCTTCCATTATAGTACCGTTCTTGATACTTCCCTTAATCTCACCAACCAGGTCGTTTATGTCACTCTCCTTAAGGAAGGCGAAGTCCTCATAATGTATACCGTCAGGGCCTGGGAAGTATTCCGCGACCACTTAAGAGTGGTTTTTACGGTCTCTGCCGTGATGTGTATGCTCTCCTTCCACTCAGCCTCCGTACATAGTCCAGGCAGCGTGGTGATAATCCCCCGCCTGACATATAGATTGTTTTGGTCCGTCTGTTGAACTTAATGCTCAAGGAAGACCTTTTCCGTATCTTCGTCTGATTTCTGCCATGTCAGATCTGTGAATTGAAAATCGTAGACGTGATAGGTTTTTAGACTGATGCTCAGAACCACAGCAGAAAAATAAATAGGTGGTAATACCACATATCCCCAGACAAAAATACCTTCTTCTATCTATATATATTGGGTCAAAGGGCATGGATCTCTGGATCAGCAACCAATCAACCAACTACCGATCTATATATATATATAGGCCTATATGTGTTCATTTAGCATAAAAAAACAGAGCATAGGGTAGAAATCACTGCTCTCCATTTTGAGTATATGATGCAGCTCGGTGTAGTTTTTTGTAACACGGAACTGCATAAATTTCTTTTTTCAATGATAACTTGTTACGCCATTGATCATTTTTCAGACCTCCAATCAGCTATTTTAGGGTTATCAGTATTTAATATAACCTAGGAGCGCCATTACTTTGACTAATCATTAAATCAAATCATCTAGCCTTTATAGGTCTATCACTAAATATCATTGAGATTCTCAAGACACGGCATAATACATATTTCCTTTACATTTTGTACCATCTGCATTACATTCATTGTTACTAATCAATTGTTGTTTTTCTGTGATCTTCAGCTGGTTTTGTACCTGATGCTGATTCCAATATAGCTCATCACATTCTGCTATATGGCTGTACAGTACCAGGTGCTCCTGCTGGTGAGGTATGGTAAGTATGTAACATTTATTTCTTGACTATCTCATGTGTGTGGGCGGTTGTGCATGTTTATGTATGTATACATGCTCTGTGTATGTCTTCTGTAAAATATTGTATTCAATATTACCCTAAACCTCTCCACTCTGTGCAAGATAACATGCCTTCATCAGTGTCATATTTATATGATAACATCTAAATATGTTAAATGCCTTGTTTCCGTCAACATTTCTTCACAACCTTCATTTCTCTTTCCTGAAATCTGTACTTCCAAGATTGACATCCAAGTGTACCACAAGCCAACCTAATAAATAGGTTTATGATTACGTTTTTATGACATGTCTTAAATAGATGTCTACAGATGCATCTCAATGAAATTATTTTGACATGTTTGCTATGAGTGTCCGACTCTGGTAGAAGTATAGAGCAAGTCCTGTGACCGCAACAAACAAGATTGAATGTCTACAATAAGCAGTTGTTTATTTGTACCATTCAGAAAATAAAAGCAAACAACTGAACATAAACATAGGGCATATCAAGAAAAGACAACAGCCTGGCCAAAAAATGTCATGGTTCATGGCTATATACTGAATAGGATATTATTTTTTATACTAAGAGTTAGTCTTTCTGAAACATTGGGTCTTCATGGTTCATGGCTATATACTGAATAGGATATTATTTTTTATACTAAGAGTTAGTCTTTCTGAAACATTGGGTCTTTTATGTGTCTGCAAATGTCAGCTTGCATTTCATGATATTTTTCAGAAGTCAACCTTTGTTTATGCTAAAACCTGAGAGACATATATTTTGTTGTTCAGATCTAGATATTTCATTCACTTGAAGGTGATCCAAAGTTTGACTTCACATCATGTAAGTCAAGACTTCTTCTCTGGCTTTCTTGACATTCTAAGGGAAATTTATATGGATTTTTTCTTTGGACTGCATCAATAGAAGTACCCAGGATGAGCTTTGTACTCTTTATCTTGTACATTGAACTTATGTCTTTCTATTCCAGTTGATAACTCTCCTCCCAACTAATTGTGTCAGGGTTGATTTTTAAAACTTTCTTTCAAATCTCAGATGATTGCTTAACTCAATGTGGTTGTAGTATACAAGAAATTTAGTCATGATTTGTACATCTTTGAGATACATTCCACATTGAAGGGTTGAATACCTTCATTCTGGACCATCATAGTGTCAGACTAAATCAGAAAATTTAGCACATTCTCCTTTTTACATTGTTAAAAAGGAACCTTATTATGCCATGTAAACTGATGCATAGTCTGACTGTAAATTTATAACTATAATAAAAATGATATATAAGCCTGATAATAATTTGTCAGGTAGTTAATTGAATCTATTCTGATAAAGGTTGCAAAAGAGAGAATTAAATGTTTAACTTTTTTTGATCCTTAAACACCAGCTGCTTTTGTATACAGCATTTGAAATTCCAATACAGCCACGTGTTGTGGGGACCTGAAAAATGCACAGAGAATATAGCAATCCTGTGACTTGCCATGTATGTAATAAAATACTAGTGAGGTTTGGTGATGGAATTGACTATTCCATCCCATAAAATATATCAATGTGACACACACAAATGTTGAAGTTGGATGTGTAAGGCTGAAGGAAGCAGATAGATTCAAGCTATAAACCATGCCACAACAGTCAATTCTCAGAGATTCTTGATTAGGAACAAGCATCACAGCACTTGGGGCGTTCCCATATATGCTCTGCTTGCCATTCCTTCAGCCATCTAAATGTGTATAAGCACAGTGTCCCAGTCAGTTGCTGATAACGTGTTCTTCTGATCTTTCCGGAGAGGGAGCACTTTCTCCCATCACCTCTAACCACTCCCATTTCTACCATTCTCTGAATATGTGTTCTGAATTCTCAGAGAACATCCTGCTAACCAGTAGAAGCTCGAGATGAACATTTAAAAAAACAAGAAATGTTGATTAGTTAGCTTAGTGATAGTTCAAGAAATAGTTATGCAAATTAATTAACACCACAGAGTGATTCAGAAGAAGCAGGAAAACAAATAGAGAAATAACAGCAGACAGTTGTGATCATTTTTTTTTCAAATTTTTAAGCATTAGGATCATATTTGCAGGGACTGTGGAGAGATGTCATCAACATCTTCAAATTACAGACTTGGTGAGGTCTGTCAAGAAGGAAACAACATACTTTATGCATGGGCAATGGATGCACCTCAATTATCCCTCCCTAAAGGTTGGTAAAACTACAAATATGATTATTGAGTTTCAAATATTCATTTATGCTTTGGTAGGTAATCCTCAGTGTTAATTTATACAATTGTATAATGCTCCTAATGTTTCATTTTTACAGTGATGCAATACCCCCGCTATATCATCTACAAAGTGATTTGATTGTTCATTGTTACAGTGGTATGACATCTAAACATATTCATTTATACAGTGGTGTAATGCATCCAATATTTACTTCTACAAGAATGTAATGTAAACTTCATGTGCACAGATGACAATGACGAATCACTTCACTGGATCAGGACTAGATCATCATATAGGTAAAGTTAATCAAGCTAAATGGCTTTGGGTCACACATCCATATCTATCTAACCAGTGGTTGACAAGAGACTAGTGCCATCTTGAACACCTACATCTTAGCAATTGTGCCAGTACTTGGCTTTTCTTGCATATGTACCATATAATCCATCTCTAGTTGACTTGGTTCACTACAGAAGTTTTTATGCAGTCAACATGTCAGGAGTCAAGTAGAAATTGGACTGCTTAGTAAGAGTAGAAATGAACAGATTAATTAATTTGTTTTATGCTGAATACATATTAGTTAGTTAGTTTGCTCCTGTATTGCCAAGGGTGGCACATAGGGCAGAAGCATGTTTCTTCATGCCTTGTGGTTTTCTGCAAGTTGTTGTTGTTTTTGGGTGGTGTTAATACCCATTGTTATTTCCTTATTCTTGATTGTTCTTTGTAGTATTGTCCTGAGCCTTCTATATTTTCATTTTCCTATCAGAGACCATGACAGAGCTTGGTGGTTAAGTCTGTTCTTGTCTGATCTAAGCACATATGCCATGAATGCATATGCCGTGAACTAAAACTTCAATTTTTATATATGGTAAAAAAAGCTCTGATATAAACAAATTAAACCCACATTAAGCACATGGTTAAAAGACTGATATATGAAAGACTGCTTGAATTAAAAGTGTTTGACACTATTTCAAAGGATGAAAGCAAGAAGTTGGTTAACTCATTGCATTGGCAATTCTCCATCATTTCTACAAAATGGTAACTCATGAAGGAGAAACAAAACGGCCGTTCATTTTAAATGTATTTATTTATTTTCTATGTTGTTTATTCTAGTTTCAAACACCTCCACAATTAACTAGTTTTCTTTCTTCCATTTCATGCAATTAATTTACTGTTTTGCCATTTAAAATTGTTGACAATTTAGTTAATTATGCATGTGATTTTTCTTGTTGATTTTTAATATAATAATAATTGTCCAAGTGGAACTGGGAAACTTAAAAGACAGCTAAATAAGCAATCGGCCTAAAATAAATTGATGATGCAGAATAAATCAGATGATTATAAATGTTGCATGTTTGTATAAGTATGCTTATATAGGGCCTATTTGGTGAAATATTAATGGAAAATTGATACAAAGAATATATGTCATCATTGATTCTCAGTGTGCACTATGTGGCACGCTCCATGAAGTTTTACCTATTAATTTAACACATCTGTATCATGGTTGGTTGGTTGGTTTCTGATCCAGCGGTTCATGGGCTCATGTCCTTTGACCCAATGCCATTGTGTGATATATGCATGTGTTTGTGAGCTGTTGTTTTGTTCCATATAATGTGTTCCATTTATCTGGCCCTGGAGGGAGAAGCATTTTCCCGATGTCATCCAGCGCTGGATCTGTATCATAAAAAAATTACTTTCATCAAAATAGTAGACCTGAATAGATATTGTTATTGAATCCAAGTGTTGGTTACATGAACAATGGTATTATTTCATCATGAATGCATCTCTTGATGAGTAATTTTGGTCATTCTTTTTAAAAAAATTTTTAATTTTACTCACCCTTTGTCCCATACATGACTAATCATATATTATGTTCTGTTAATAATTTCATCCTGTTTTACAGTCATTTGATATATAGACTAATCTTGATTCAAAATACAAAAGTTAGTAAATTCTGAACTTGATGGAATGTGGGTTTTTTCTTCTTCTTCTGTATTTGTTTTTAAGCTTCTGCAAATTAGCAGAAAGTAGTCCAGAAGATGAAATGTGCTGTGTCATGGATTACAGCTTAACTATGGAATACAACATGGATTACAGCTGTGATATATGAATCTTTCATTCTGATACATCTGACTTCAGCATAGTGTTTTGGTCACTTTGACCCTTCTTGGTATGGGATAGCCAGCATCATTCCAAAACATCCTTAGTTACCTCATAAGTCATGCATAACAGATAAACACTAGCTATTCTTTGCTCCCCTTTTGGGTTCCAACAACATGAAGACAATTTAGTGGTTGCAAATTCAAAGAAAGAAAATTCTGTCCAGAGGAAAAAAATAATTATAGAGTAAATAGATAAGAATATTCAGAAAGACAGAAAAGAAAACAAATTCAATACATGGTTTCCGCCGAAGACGGATGTGTCGGGCCATTGGCACAAATAAAACGGCGACACAGTGCATTTCCATTCTCTGGACAACATCCTGCTGGAAATCTAGTAGGACAATGGTCCTGCTACAAGAGAATTCTGCAGGAGTTTGAGAATGAACGCTGAAGAAGAAGAATACATGTTGCTTTACTTTTAACAAATTCTTTGTTATATAATCTATATAGAAATCTTACTATATCATTTAGGCCTATATTAAAAGACCTGTTTCCTTTTCTTATGATCTGCTATGCATGTCACTCTCTTACATACAAATAGCATGATAGATAATAGGCTAACTGTACTTTGTACAGTTTGAACCGCCGAAGATGGATGTGTCGGGCCATTGGCGCAAATAAAACGGCGACACAATGCATTTCCATTCTCTGGACAACATCCTGCTGGAAATCTAGTAGGACAATGGTCCTGCTACAAGAGAATTCTGCAGGAGTTTGAGAATGAACGCTGAAGAAGAAGAATACATGGTTGTGATAATGCAATTGAAGTTTATCTGTCAATGATCCGTCTTTACACAATTGAAGATTAATTTGAGGAATTATCTACAGAATAGTCACATATTGCATTGTTTCTCTTTCACAGATGTTAGTTTTGAGATTGGTCAGGAAACAGAAGTCAAATTCTTGGTGCTACAGGTGCATTACAAAACTGTGACCAAGTTTCTACCCCCTCGTAAGTCACCAGCAAATTTAATATATCCAAATAATAAATTGTGCTTTTTATTTCTGCTAGATGTCTTTCAGGATGAAATTAGGGCCTATTCTGGGGTTTGGATGGAATTAATTTTGGTCTGAATAAAGTACCAAAAGAAAGAAATGAATTTGAAATGCATAAACAATAAAAAATATAAGAATTATACAAAAATTACAACACAAGCAGAGACATTAAACTAACAAAAAATGTTTGACACATAATTTGTTATGCTCAACTGCAATTTTACTTCTCATGAAATGTTTCTATCCAATTCTTACTGAGGCATCTGTCTTAACTGCCCATTTACTGTTCATAATTCTTTGATTTGAAGTAAACAGTTCAACCGCTAGTGTTTTATGTCACTCTTTGTCTCCCAATTCAAATTACAGAGATGAACAAAATAGTGTGAAAATTCATATTTATGAACTGTTTACATCTGAGTTATTTATTCCTATTTTTTGTATGATGTGCCCTAAAACATGCTTTTGGGCAGAGGTGGGGGGGGTTCGTCTATATACCCCACACAGTAATAACGGCTGCATTTTTTCAGCTTTGATTTCTGCATTGTGCACACTACCTGTTTGTCATAATCAACTAAATATACAGTGTCAACAAATACTTTATCCTTTGAGAGTACTGATGGCTTTTTATTTTCTCTTCTGTATAAGCATTTATAGACCTATTTGCTACAAAACTGTAAGTAATATCAGTTGTCAACAGTGTAAACAGACAGTCCAGTGGTGAGGAATTTTCATTAAATGGTGCCTGGATACCAGATGCAGTCAATCTAAACAGAGATGACCTGTAAATCATTTTGTTCAACTTATTCCACTCGATATCATCATTAGATCTGTTGTCTGTATAATGTAGTGCAAGAGTATCATTGCTGTCACTATCTGATTCTTCAGAAATAGAAGCAATGGGAACATTCTAGATTTTTTTAGCTGTTATTTTTTCCCCTTACCAATAATATCAGTATATTTCTTTTCCAATTTATGAAATTCTCTACCACTGTCAAAATCTAAATCACTGTTTTCCAACTCATCACTTAAAATAATATCTTCAGCTATAAAACTCTAAACAAAAAATAGTCTGATTTTAGCTAAATCTTTCAGCTCTCTTATTAGTGGAAGACATACATAAGACACATATATAGGCCCTATTACACATTTTATTAATTTCACAAAAGCTAAATCTACCTTGATCGAGCAAATTTTAATTAAAATAAAAATATTATCAATGTCTGATCACATTGTACCACCGTAGTTTCGTTTCGTTTACCAAATTTCTATGCTTTAAACAGCTGAATTAGCTAATCCAATTTCATTTATAATAGAAATGAAACAAAAGTAGACATTCTATCTGTAACAATGACATATAATTTTTACATTGAACCTGGACTGTTTTATCCATAACATTCTAAGTCCAGAAAGAGTTAACTTGTTGGCTGCATAGGTCTAATGGGTTTAAGGTTAGTATGGAATTAATTGTTTTTTACACATCCATGGCAGGAATAAGAATTAGTACTTCTAAATGTATTTTAAACTTGTGTCCAATTAGTGCCTACCAATGTTTACAATGATCATAGTTTTTAAAAATATCCTGATTGTATTTTTAAAATATTGTTAACTATAAGCTTACACAATTTATGTTCTCCTTTAATACAATGACATTAAATTTGATTTTGTTAATTTATACATTAGTTTAAATTTAAAATATGAATTGTGTGTTGAAAATATTTGCTAATATCTTTTGCATTTGTCCTCAAGCCACTACAGATTAGCAGGATGTAGTCCAGAGAACAGAATATGTTGTATCACATTTTACAGCTTGGCTATGATATCTGCACCTTTTGTCCTGGCACATCTACCTGTAGCATGGCTTCTGAGTCACTTTAACCTAATATGGGATGGGGCAGCCAACTTCACTCCAAAACTACTTAGTTTCCTCTTATAAAATACTTGGCAGATAACAGTATCTCTATTCTTTGCTCCCATTTCATATAGCAGCAGGCAGATGTTTACTCATGTGAAAATGAGGTTGCTTGAACAAAAGTTAGTTCCATGCACAATGGAAAATTATTTGAGGGAGTGTTGCACAAAATATATTATTATGTAGGCCTATGTATTTACCCATAATCATAAAATAGAAAATGACTCTAATGAAGTCCAAATAACTGACAGAAACCTGGGGCATAACAAAAATTCCTAATGTTACTTTGCCTATCTGTAAAGGATGATGTTATAAGTATTTTATTTGGCAGTACCTATTTTGAATTTGAGGTAATCACCACTAATTAGAACCTACTACTAATCACGACTATTCTCTACTAATAACCATTTATCACTACTAGTCACCACTAATCATCACTAATTCAATTATATTTGTATGTGGTTGTATAGAAAATGGAGATGATAGCTCAGGACTCAAACTGCATATGACACATGTTCCGTAAGTATTTATTCACATGCAATAAGTTTAGACATAGGGCCTAAGTTAATTTCTGTATAATAAAGTACAGCTATCTGTTTACTCTCAGAGTTCATGTCTTAAAATATGCCCCTATTCAAGAACTGACATAACTCACTATAGACTTTCTGATTTATGGACTAAAAACAAATGCTGATACAATAACGTCTCAATTCAACAGTGATAATAGGTAATCACTGCAGCAAAACTGTAATCAACAGGTAAAATGTGAATGAGTGTAATGAAGTTTTACTAGTCATTGGTAACAAATATAATAACACATACAAACCAACATTTTGACCAAAAGGCCTTTATCAGGAACACAATATAACACACTATGTGTAAGAAATGTCCATGTCCATATATTACTGGCTAGATGGGATAAATCTGGAAGTCCAGAAGAATGATCAGCCCCCATCAACAGATGTTGACCACAAAAATTAACACAGACAAAAAATCAAAAACGTGAAGGAGAAATATCAAAGAACAGCCCCTATTAGTAGAATTAATAATACATCCAAGAACTTATTAGATTAGGATCATAGGGGTGCAGCAAAGAATGCATCAACAAATAGAGATTTACATTTTCTTCTCCTCTCTCCAGTGCAAAAGAGTGTAAAGAATTCAAGTTCAGTCCATTCCTTGATATTATGAAGACAAGATTTTCTCTTACTTCCACTGCTTTTTCACTCCAATATTGATTTTGATAGAGTTTTTTCAGGTGACATAACCAAACCAAATCAGCTTTTTTATATAGCTGTAGGTATGAGTGTTTCTTGGAATCCAGCGCACATGTTGCTTTACTTTTAACAAATTCTTTGTTATATAATCTATATAGAAATCTTACTATATCATTTAGGCCTATATTAAAAGACCTGTTTCCTTTTCTTATGATCTGCTATGCATGTCACTCTCTTACATACAAATAGCATGATAGATAATAGGCTAACTGTACTTTGTACAGTTTGAACCGCCGAAGATGGATGTGTCGGGCCATTGGCGCAAATAAAACGGCGACACAACGCATTTCCATTCTCTGGACTACATCCTTCTGGAAATCTAATAGGACCATAGTCCTGCTACAAGAGATATCCAGTGGGAGTTTGAGAATGAACGCTGAAGAAGAAGAAGTACAGTTTGACATCAATATTTTTGTTTTGTTTCTTCATGTTTCAAAATCTTTACATAATCACCAAAGGATCACCCCTGGCAATTTTTCATTCATCTATTGTTATTTCTGTCTATCAATAATGCGCAAAACATATTCAACACAAGTGATCTGTCATTTACCAGATATGCTTGGTGCATCTTTACTTGGGAATGTTTTGTGGTGAGCAAAACATATCCATGTCATTAAAGGTTTAATATTTGTATGGTCCTGTGTGTTTTTTTTATTGTTTATGTTTCTTGGGTTGGACTATAACGTGGACAAATTTTCTTGTTATTTTGTTTATTTCTAGTAATTTATTTTTAGCATTGTTTGTTAGGATTTAATAGTAACCTTTGTACTTTGTGTAGTATATATCACTTAGGGCCTATTCATTTGGCTACTGCTGCACTCTCTATTTTGTTGGACATCCTCTGAAATTTTAGTTATTTATATTCATAGACTACAGCACAGCCTTTGACAGAGTCCAACATAAAAAATTAATTGAATGTAGGCCCTAATCAAGAAATAGGCATAGATGCGAAAGAAATCAGACTTAACAATAACTGCATCAATAAGGTGTGAAAACAGCTACTAACTGTACATAGAAATAAGAAGATGGGAATGACTAGTTTTTTCACCAGTCTATTTAATTTCTACACAGATAACATTTTAAACATATAGAAGGAATACCATGACTCAAGATTAGTGGGAAAAAATTCTTCAATAAGAGATGACACTGTCCTTTTAGCAGAAAGTGAACAGGACTTACACAGATTAATTGGGGAGATGATCAAGTCACTTAATCAAATAATATGGACTGGGTATAAACATCAAAACAAAATAAAAACAATGGTAAACAGAAAAATCACAGAACAGGAGAATACAATTGGCTAAAATTACTTTCACCAACATGTGCAAAATATTGACATCTAAAGAAATTACAAAATGAAACTGAGAATTATAAAATGCTACACCTAATATATGTTAATGTATAGCTCAGAGACATGGACAATGAACAAACAACTAGAAAGCCTTTGTGATGTGGATAGAGGCATACATAAAAGAATAGAGTAAACTTAATGAAAAGTACACTTTGTATGAAAAAATAACTTTTCATGTTGTTCATTGAGACCAAGTGACAGAAGACAAATGTAAAAAAATCAAGACAAGATAAGGAAATAGACATCAAAGAAATATAATATTTTGGACATAAAAGACATTACACCTTGTTGAAGACCTTACTTGACGGTAGTCAAGGGGAGGTGAGTGAGAGCCTTTGTAGGAGGAGATACAAATGGGAAACATCACAAGATGGATGAGATCCAGTCTAGCAGAGTGCACCACGAAAGCAAGAGACAGAGGATTTTGAAGGTCTATGTGGTCAACTTTCATTACAGATATGGCACTTGATGATGATATTTAGCTAAAAAATAAATGTTTTCAGCAATGATTGCAAAGATTTTGGCCTTTAATTAATATTGATGTATGATCTTGTAAGACCCCATCATAATCATCCAAGTTAAGATTGAATTATGGGTGCATGTTTAGTACACGAAGTGGGACATTCCACTGTAGTAATACCCTAGAATCATCACTTCCTGCCCAAAGCATAGCATAGGCTACACTTCAGTGCCAACTAGCCCATCATTTTTCTGTCAGATCTGTTGAACCGTGTCTGCATTTGTGGTATTCATAGCATTCCCCACCACCTAGAAGTCTACCACAAAAGGACAAAGGTGCAATATCCGCTGACCTGCATATCTTCCTCATTTCTTAAGACCAGGTGATAGAGGAAAAATGTCAGAAATGAAGACAAGACATGCATTGAAAATGATGATTTTCACAGGTGAGAGGTATTCAGTCCATCTCCCAACTTGTTTTAGTCATTTCCTATGAGATGATGCCTTTGAGATGTGGGTATAGGCCTATAGAAGAATAAGGAGAATATCATGGAAAGAGAAGAAAACAAATAAAGAGGTGCTAAAGACACTTAATATGAAGAAAGAACTAATAAGAAAAATAAAGATCAGGCAAATAAAATATTTTTGACACATTAAAAGACATGACACTTTATTGAAGACCTTACTTGAGGGTAAAGTCAAAGGGAGGCGAGCAAGAGGTAGGCAGAGATACAAGTGGAAGAGTAACATCACACGATGGACAAGTTACAGTCTAGCAGAGTGCACCACCAAGACAAGAGACAGGGGATGTTGGAGATCGGTTGCAGCCAACCTTCGTTGCGGAGATGGCACTTGATGATGATGATGATGACATGATGGTAGCTTAGTTGGTAGAGAGCTTGCTTGCTATCACCAGGATAAAGCGTGTATGGTTCGAAACCATGTCCAGATACACAAAAATCTGGGTTGTGATTTCTCACTTGATGCGACCACTCCTCCAGTCAACTCAGCTGTAAATGAGAACCTCACACATGCATTAGGGAGGTAAAGACAGCTAGAAATGAAACTGGTCACCCCATCTAATAGTTGCTGCGGCTTAGTTCATTCAGTTATCTTCATCCCTGATGGCAGATTGCTGCCATGGGACCTACCTATAGGCTTACATGTATAATATTCCTTGAAAGAAGATAATCGCCAAAGACAGATGTGTCAGACCATTGGCACAGCTAAAACGGCGACACAACGCATTTCCATTCTGTGGACTACATCGTACCGCATATTTAGTAGGAGCAATGTCCTGCTACAACAGAGATCCAGCGGGAGTTTGAGAATGAACTCTGAAGAAGAAGAAGAAAGAAAACAGGTGGTCCTACTCTGTGCGACCTGAATTAGAAGATCAGATCCAGGTTGCCACATGAGCATCAGAAATAGATAGAATATATAGGCCAGAATAGTTTTATAATTCTATGTTGGGCCTGCTTCATTTCTTAGTGGCTAATATTTGTTTTAATCACCTCAGGACCTCAAAACAGGCAGCAGTGTACATCATGATGACTGATGGCCATATTCCTGCTCATACAATTGGTAAGAATATCAAAAACATTTCATAGTAAAATATTTGCCAGATTTTTATTGATCTACAGGTAATTTTAAGTTTTGTTATGATGAAAATACAGAGCAAATAGAACTAGGCCTATATCATTTTGTGACAGAATATTATTTCAAATAATGTTCTGTCACACAATAGTAGGTCTATATGCCTATTTTTGTCATGGAAAAAGAAGAAAATGAACAGAGAAGACCTGACAAAACTGCATATTAAAATCTATATCTTTGAAATAATTAAAGACATGACATCTTGTTAAAGACTTTACTTGAGGAAAGAATTGAGGAGAGGGAAGCAAGAGGTAGGAAATATACAAGTGGGAGGGAAATATGGTAGGCATGATACAGTCTAGCAGAGTGCATCTCCACAGCAAAAGACAGAAGATCTCTTGCAGCCAATATTCATAGATGGCACTTGATGATGATTTTAAGAGTTGGATAAGCTCAGTTGCTAGTATGCAGGTTTGAGGGTCGAAAAGTTCTAGATTTCAGTCACCACAATATAGGCCCTACACATGCATACCTGAAATGCACAGTTGGGAAGATTAATAATACAAGGACTGTCCCATTCACTTAAGATAAGCCTGAGGGTTAGGTTTATAATACTGTGAGGTAGAATACATTTTTCCAATTTCTTAACTCTAAAGCAATCACAGATAGGCTATATCTATCAGCTATTTGAAGAAGCTATATGTGAACAATAACCAATATAGGGCCTATCAGTTTTGGTTTCAATTAACCATATTTTGATTAGTTTAGGACTAGGCCTCCTATAGACCTACTTTGTGGTTCATTAATACAGAATTTTATGTTAAACCAATTCTTGGGGTGCAAAGGAAACGCATTGCTCTAGGCGGACCCAGGGTTAGCAGATAACCAAGATCCCATATGTACCTCCGCGCGGTGCACCCTGGAAACAGAAATACAGCAACTCGAACTGATTCTGGCCAAATCATTTGGGGATCGTGTCCGAGAATGTGGAGGTAGCAGATGGAAAGAGATTTGACTGCACAAGAGACAGACAATATCTCCGACACCACCAGCATCACCACATATAGCGACACTGTCGACATACAGTGAAGCTAGTCAGTCCAGTCCGAACATTGGAGGGGTGGCCAATGTAAAATGCACGTGAAGGTAGATGCATGGCGAGAGACAAATCGATTTCATACAGAGTACAATGAAACAATGAAAGGGCAGACCAGCGCTAGAGGGCAGCGCGAACTGCAAATAGAAAGTGAAAAGTCCCTAGGAAAGGGGAACTACAAGCTCCGTCAGCTCGAGGCGAGCTTCTAGTTACCTGTGTTCCTTACAGGCAGAGACCAAGACCCATCCATTGGCGTTTGGTAAAGCAAGAAGACCTAACCCAACTCTTATGTCGAGCCTTCCTAAACTGGAAATATGCTCGCGAAGAGAAAGGGTTCTGTACCCGATGGGCTTAGGCAAGAAAGGGACAACGATGGTAGTCCTGGCCCAACTCTACTGTAAAGGTTTCCTATAACGGAAGTACACTTACAAAGAGAAAGGGTTCCGTACCCAATGGGCTCAGGTGCTATTGGGACAAGGACGCTCAGATCGAGAACTCCTTGCTCTCAAACGCGTGGTGTGAGACTCGACCGTGGACAAGGGGTACACGATGTCGGTGAACGACACCTCGGCTAAGAGGGCGAAAGAGCCAGGGTCCAACTCCTCTGTTGAGTTCTTCCCCTTAAGGAACCAGGCTCATGGATGAGAAACGGTTCAGTACCCAATGGGCACAGGCACAGCACGTCCAATTACACGAGGCAAGTTCATAGACAGTGGAACACCTCGTGCGAGTCAGATGAGAGCAAAAATCGTCTGGGCGAAGAGTCGCCACTACACGTGCCTGGAGACAGATATAGAGGCTATCACAGGCTAAGGGTAGCCCACCCGAATTGTCAAGGCATGCCGAAATCGGATGTGCTAGGCCTACACGGCGCATAACGGTGGCTAACGTAATCATGCTCCCGGCGGAAATCGCACGGATATCCGTGATGGTTACAATGGAGCGAACGCAAAACAAACAAACAAACAAACCAATTCTTTACTGCTACATGTGAGAATACTTCTATGTTTACTAAAAACAAATGTCTTTTGTTTCTAAAAGCTGACTGTTTTCACTTTAACATCTGTAGTATATTTCTGACTGAGACATATTGACAAGTGCAACTGCTTCTGGATACAGCATGGAACAAACTACCTGTATTGTTCTTATTCATAGCTGTTCAGAGACAGAAGATTGCAATAGCAAGTATAGGCTACTAATAGTTGTAATCTTCTCAAGGACAAATATTAAAGAGGTTTGAATTAGGGTTAGTATTTTTGATACATGTGGCCTATAAGTACACCACTTAACACCACTGTCAACACCACTTAAACATCAAAGAGCAGTGATCACATAACAATAAGCGTTTAAGAAAATAGAATGACTAAGTTCATTTCAAATTGGTCAAAGTAATAACATAAATCTGTATGTGGAGATATTTTACTCAATAGACACAAATCAATATGTAGTAAGTGAACAAAGTTTGTAGATAATGAAAATGTGGTGATGTAGGTCTATATTTATTAATATATTTTTTTGCTGTGATTTCTAGAGAGATAATATGGCTCATCTTTTGGAAAGTTGTCTTGATCTTCACCATAGAATGCTTCATCTTTCTTATAGACATTGCTAAGAAAGTCTTCACTGAAGGAGATTGTAAAAATATTGTAGTATTTCATCCAATCACAAAAATTTTAAAGTCTTTCATCGTGACTACTTATCAGTTCTGGTGCAAATAACATCGTTATTTCAATTGTCTCATGCGTTCAGAAAAGAAGTGAGAAATTATCATAGAAAAAAACAAACATTCAAATCATCATCATGTGACATATTCTCTCCAGAACGTTGTCTCCCAATGAACTCCCTGAACCCTTCTCTGTCTTTGGTCATGAGGCTTGCATTTTCTGACATATTCATGTTATTTTAATGTGTTCACCCCATTGTCTTTTTGGTCTGTCCTTTCTCTTCCTCCCAAGTACTCTGCCCTCCATAAACATTTATGTCAAAACACTTGTGGTTTTCCTTTTGCTATTGTGTTTAATAACCAACATTCTGCCACCTTCAGTGTGTTTATAATACCAGAGTTTCTCCTTTTTTCCTTCCATGAGATTCTAAGTATCTATGCAGCATTGCATCTCAAAGACTTTGATCTTCTTTGCTACTGTTTTACTTAGAGTCCATATTTCACAACCGTATATTGCAACTGGAAAAATAACAGTTCTTCAAATCATCACAGAACTTTTATTTATACAAAGAAACATTTGAAATGTTTTAAATACTATAAATTACTGTGATTTAGCGGTCTTTACCTATACACGAGTACAAGATAATTTTTTATAAATAACGTCAAATCCCATTAGCAGAGCAAAAAAAAAAACTATAAAAAAACCTAAACCAAAATATAGTCTCAAAAGAGTTATGCTTTCTAAATAATTCATTTATTTTAGTAACACGGTCAATTTAATTCCTAGTATATTGGGATCACCTTCACAGTTAAGTGGTGCATGCCTTACAGATAGTCATTAGGACTATATGGTATAGGTCCTAATATACAATATAATCACAAAATTCAAGAGAGAAATAGAGAGTGAAAGCTCCTATCTTCATAAAGATTGTAAAGACAAAGATAGAATAATAGAGTAAATTTGGGATAGATTTGGGAGGCTAATGGTACAGAGAACATTTCACATTCCAAACATACCATTTTTGAAACAGTCACAAGTAATTTGGAAACTAAATCATTCAGAAAGTATGGTACCTTATTGATTGTAGAGTTAGACCACTCTTGTTTGGAAAATCAGTACAATGAAAATACTTGTAGACCAAATGCAATGTCCTGGAAAAAATTCAACGAACAGCTTATAAACAATAGGACCTACTTATTACATACTACTTGTATAGGGCCTTATGCATTTTAAAACTAATGCTTCAGTTTGAAATTTATAGCAGAGTTTTATAAAAATATTAACTTAGGCCTATAAGTAGTAGGGCCTATGTTTTCATCATGCTATTCCTCTTTGCTTCTTTAGAATATTTTGAATCAGCCTGTGAGTTTGAAGAGGACATTGAGATTGTTCCATTTGCTTACAGAACACATGCTCATAGTCTAGGTAAGTTTGATCTGTTTGAAGCATAATTATTTGTATTTGTGGGCTATCAATGCATAGTTATTTACTACTTCTAAATCCTGTAGTTGGATTTACTTCCTTTCAATTGATCCACAAAGTATGTTTGCATTAAATGATTCATCATTCATTTCCTAAATGGCTATTCATAGAATCATATAGGCTATGTGAAGCCTAAAAAAGCTTCCTTGCAATCCTTAACAGGAAAATACACAGTCATGATGGAAGTTATTTAGGCTATGTTGCTATAGTTGAGTCGATGTATTTTATGTGCACCACTAGCTAAACCTTTTGCCCACTGAAATAACAATTGATAATCACACACAGAGAATACAGAACAAAGCTCTTAAACTTGTACGTAAGAAATAAAGTAGAGATGTGTGCAGGTGTTCAGGAGCTATTGCTTTCAATAGTGAAATGACGAAAACTAGCATGGTTCGGACATGTATGCAGGCACGATTCCTTGTTAAAAACAATACTGCAGGGAACTGTCAAGGGTGGAAGAAGCAGAGGAGGACAAATAAAGACATGGACAGACAACATCAAGGAATGGACAGTGCAAGATATTTCCACACTCATCCGCATCGCTGAGGATAGAAATTTGCTGGAGGACTCTGTGTGCTGAAGCATCCAGTGTGGTACCCCTACGACCCTGAAGAGTTATGGGTTTATTGATTGATTGATTGATGTGCAATAGGTCTATCATACGTCAATAAGACGTATGTGCTGTAACAGAGTGGAGGAGCAGTTATAGCATGGTGTGTCTCACAAGTGGTATTTAGGCGCATTAGGTATGATGGTTAGGTTCAGGGATATGTTCTTTATTTTTTATTAGGAACAAGCATCACAGCACTGGGGGCATTCCCCATATAGGGCCTATGCTCTCTTTGCCGTTCCATCAGCCATTTAAAAATGTATAAGCTCAGTGTCCCTGTCAGTTGCTGATTACGCATTCTTCTTATCTTTCTGGAGAGGGAGCACTTTCTCCCATCGCCTCTAGTCACTTCCACTTCTAACTTTCTCTGAATATGTACATTGTCTTGTTAGACTTCCTCCCCATCTTCTCGTAGGGTATCCATGACTGCTCTAATCAATTCGATCCTGTTTCTTTTCGTCTTGAGGCCGTTCACCAAGGCTTTACCAGCAAACACATTGGCTCTTTCGTTTCCCCTGATTTCATCATGACCTGAGCAGTAGATCCATGTAATGCTCTGCGCATTATTGAGAAGAGAGACACATTCAGTTCTGATCATACACTTTTCTATCTTGCACAGCATACTTTGAAAGTCCAATAGAATCACGGAGTCTGTTGGTGGTTGCGTCGCCAGCCAAAAAGTCTGTTGTTACCACTTTTATTTCCATTCTCATACTCGATGTTGTAGTGGGGTACGCACCTGACTTCTCAGCTAGTTTCTTGCCATTTTGGTAGGCTACGAAACCCCAACCACAACTGTTTGTTTCTTATGTTACTAAGTCATCTGTGTCAATTATCGTATCGTCTGGCTTTGAGTACTGCAGTATGAGTTCTTAAATCATTCCTTCTGTTCTGTTGGCAGCCCATTCGCGGCACTCTCTTCCCATCTGTATCATAACTGTTGTCAATAACTTTCTCTCTTTACCAAATGTCGCCCATTCACAGCCTCTTCCCACTTCCTCCAGCTCACAAATTCTGAGTAGGGTATCTTCTGCTTCTGCCATCCAGGACCTTCCTCTCTTGATACATCTTCATTTTGTGTTGTCTAGAGATTGATGTAAGAGGTGATGATCAATATTGGTGACCTTGAAGTATTCTTTAACCTAAACTATTTTATTTCTTGATTTGTTGCTCATATATAGGGATAGGTTCATTGGTGTTTTATCACCAAGAAATGAGCAATATCTCTTGATTCCTTCATGGAATGGGAAAGTATCTTAAGAGCAATTTTTGAGCTAAAACATAATTCTGTCCAGACTCTGGTTTGGTCATTTTCCATATATTTCAAAGGTTCAATACCAGGTTATGATGTCTTGATTACATTTCTAGATGGCGAAATAAGAGTACAACAGTCTACATATTTTTAGCCATGTGTTTTCTTATCTCACAGAAGACTGTCAGAAGTCCTTCAGTAATAGTTCTACATCTCATTCTTTCCTATGTTTCTGTTAGTAGGTTTGCAAATGTGATTATTTTTCTTCTTCTTCTGTGTTCAGTCTCTGATAAAGAACAAGAAATGTGTATAATTTCTGCCAAGGATTGGGAAGTACATTGTACTTCTGGTTTCCAAGTGGTTCTGCATTATTTTGCATCTTTTGGTCAAGCATATTCATTTTTGGCATGCTTTTTAATTCAAATGAGCTTCCCTAGACTGTTACAGCCTTCTATCTGTCACAAGGCAAACAAGTAAGTATCTGCTCTACACTCTGACAGTTTATCACCGACTATGCCCTTGGAATTTACAAGATAAAAACTTATCCCTGGATGGCAGTTTCTGAATAGATAGTCAACAGGGATTATGACTTGGGTCAACTACATCTATCTCATATGTGATGTTCTGCTGTTAGTGAACTTATTTTCTGTAATTAAGACACTATTGCCCCCTATGTCCTCAGTTACTGGCTTTTGTCTTGACTGCAAGTTTCTTTCAGTAAAGGTAATTTTTCAAACAGTAATGTTAAACTAGAGTTTATTCATTCTCTTAGCCAAGATTTTGTTTACCAATATCGTGAATACCTAGTCCAAGTTTGAGCTTCTACCAAGATTTTCTTTGTACCTGGATAGTATGGTATCTTACCTTTACCATTCCATATAACTTGTTGCCAGAAAACAGCTTGTTCTCGAGCATAAACATTGCTTTCGGTTATGAAATTCTCACTTAAATTCTCACTTATGGTGCTGATCTTTAGTGCTGTGCTACCTTTGTGTGTACTCAACCAATGAATTATACTTCTCTATGGGTATTCTTGCCAGAGTGAGGTTTCAGACATGCCAACCAGAACTCCAGGACAGCTATTGTTTTTTATATGTGATGGGCCGAGGTTCTATTAATAGATATTGTCTGTCCAGTGCAAACAGTTCTTATTCCATGTCAGTCTGCACTGCCCAGACACGATCCATAAAGTATTAGCCAAATTTCTTTGCACAAGCTTTATAACAATCTGTTTTCAGGATCACAATGAGCAGGTGCATTTAGGATCTTGGTTATATGCTAATCCTAGAATTGCACAAGAGCAATGCATATCCCTTTGCACCCCACAAACGTTTTAGAAATTCAAAAATATTCAATTTTAAAACTGCCCATCTGTCTAAGCTATCAAATGTCATGTCACTGCCAAAAGTTCAATGCACAGCAAAGAATTCAGTTCTAAACTTGTTATATTATTATGGGTATTATAGCTAGTTGGACTGTACACAGTCTTTTCTGTTGAAAACAAACACAACCTTTAGGCCTATTCTGTAGCTATTTGTGTAAGATATTTTTTAATCTTTCTAGGTTAATCCTATTTAGTATTATTTCTGAAACTGATAATCTCCTGTGATTTGTATAATCATAGTTTTTTTTTTGTCCCTTTTTGTATTTAGTTTGACACATTATCATTCTTTTAAATTTCTTGATATTTTTTTATCTCTCCCATAATTTTGCACAGTAGTTTGGAAATAATTGGAGATAACTGTGGCAGGATTACTTGAACTTCCACCTCTTCTACATTATAATGTTGTGTCCTAAAAAAATTGGCTTGCATCTCTGGGAAAGAATCATGCTTCACTTTGAAGAGAATTTAATCCACAATCCACCAATTAATGAACTAATATTCTTCCATTTTCTTTTTTTTTTCACTTGGAATGTGCTTATGTTTGAAGTTTTGTCTCTTCTATAAACTTGATTGTTTCTTGTAACTTACAGAGGTCCATAGAGTTTTTCTTCCAGTTTTGTTTCTCTGGGCCAGTGTGTTTGCCACAGCATTTCATATTCTGGGCATTCCTGAAGAATATTCTCTGCTGAGGTGCTTGTCCACTTACACATCACTGTGTTGTCAATTTTGAACTTTGTTTAACCTACATGTGGCTGCAGAGTTGATTGTGTCCTATTCTAGGGCACATAATGATTACTTATTCTGGTGTGTTCGTAATTTCATCATCATCTTGTGTTGATTTTGGCTTTCTAATTGCTTTGATAATCTGTTTTTTAAATTGTATGTTAATGGTACATCTGGTTGATCTTCAGCAATAGCCAACTTAGTCAAATGTTCTGCTTTCTCAATGATATTCCACAGTGTGATAGTATCCACTGTATAGCTACTTTATTATGATTGCTTCTTTGTTCAATAGTATTTGCAAGTCTGTTAGTTTTCTGGACTAGAGAACTTGAAATACTGATCTTGCATGTCAGGAATACTGCAGGCTGTGGACTGAGATTGGCACTAAGCATAATTTCTGCGTCATAATTATGACATAATTTCCCAGTTTGTACTTTGACTGCATCCCTAATATTGTTTAGTTGCTCTACATATATTCCAACTGTTATAGTTTTCACTGCATTCTCTGCTGACCATTCTGTATATACTCTGATCCTTATGTCTTGTAGAAATTCATTATCCAGGAAACTGAGAATAAATCTCTTATGTTGTACACTATTCTGTTTATTCCAACAAAGGCTGAAAACTAAGATTGGCCAGGCCCACCTATAATCGAGAAAGACCACAAGTTCTGAAGATGGAGGCAAACAGCCATGAGGCGCACCAGAGTAATCAGGATGTCACGCACCAACCCACAAAATGAGAATATATTTTACCAATATTATGATTATCAGGTAGCATATCCAGGACAGGAGTAGCATTCATCACAGGCTTTCAAAACTTCTGCAAATCTTGAGCTACTTTTTGCATTACTATCATGTTATAAAGGTCTTGAATATTTTGTGTCCATCTCCTTGAAAATGGTCTATCTTGAATATCACATTTTTATATTAAACACTGTCCACAACTCAGTTGGATACACTAAACACAAATCTGGAGCTTGTAATATATAAACTGAAACATTTTAATCTTGCGTTGTTATACTCACAGGACGTGTCATCTCGGGTTACCGCATTCGTGATGGTCAATGGTCTGAGATTGGCCGGAAAGATCCAAGACTACCAGAGGTAAATGAGCTGTTTATTTAGTCATAAAAAGTAGACAATGAATCAATTGATAAAAAGATATACTAACTCCTTCATGTGTACATAAAAGATGCATAATATTGCTGCCTTTTTATTGAATATATTAATTAGAACAAATGATATTGTCTGATTATCAATATCATCTTTGGGCTATGTGTAGGCATATATATATATATATATAGGCATATATGATGCCACTGACATCGTCTTTCAGAAGATTTGTTTTTTTTTAAATGTCATACTATATTTTTCCCATTAGGGAGTTTCTGAGAGTATTCAAGTGTTTTGTCTGATAAAGGCCATATGCCCTTAATGTCACCATGTCTTATTCAGGGCACGTTTTTTTCATTAACATTCTGACAGAGAAAACCCAGCCCTTACTAGGAATCAAACTCAGGACCGCATTTAATTTAAATATTTTTTAAATTAAAAAAAAAAGGCATTTGGTGTTAAAAATTGATGTTTTTATAAGAATACGTAGGCCCATATGAACTTTTTTAAATTTATATTTATGTAAAAAATAAATTGACAAGCTATACTAGATGTTATTTCCGTTGTTTCCCAAGTTTTGGATTTCCATGGTCAACATTTGTTTCAACAAGACTAGCAATATTCAAATTTATTCTTTCTCAACAGATGTTCTACAATACCAGTAACCCTGGCATGACAATCAGACGTGGTGATATTTTGGTAAGTGTTTATATATACTCATGAATATAATATGACAATAATAATAAGACACATAGCCCATCAAGTCCTGCTTCTTCTTCTTATGCGTTCATCCTCAAGCCCTTGCATATTAGCAGGATGTAGTCTGGAGAATGGAATGTGATAGGCCTATGTCATGGTTAACATCATAGCTGTGATATTTGCACCTTTCAGCCTGACTCATCTGACTTCAGCATGACTTCTGGGTCACTTGGACCTCTATGGAATGGGAGAGCTAATTCACCCCCCCCCCCCCAAACCTTCTTAGTCACCTTTCACCATGTGCATGATAAGTCACAATAACAGTGCCACCAATTTTTGCTCCATTTTCGGATCCCCACACCACACGGGTTGGCCCATGACCATCTACAGATATAGAAGACCTAACCGCTAAATGTAAACAGTCGTTATTCGGTATGGTTTTGATTATTGTCATATTTTCCATTGGTTACTATTTATATAATTGTAGTAGCCTTGGCTATTTTTGGCATGTGATTCCAAGTATATAAATATCGGCCATCGAAAATCATGGGAATAATCAAGAAAAGTAATGAATTGAGGCCTTGTTAATTTTGTTAGGAGGCCTGTAGTACTCCATCAAAAGCCATGGCTGATCACTGATCTATAACACATAGCACAGTCCACATCACACGGGTTAACCACTGATCTAAACCATATTGCACAGTCATTGTTTTCTTTTTGTTTTTTCTCACATGTCCTAATGTTGAATCTGAGCACCAATCTTACTTGCATGAACTGTCCTCAAGAGATAGAAATAGGGCTCTGTTTACTGGTAGAAAACTCAAAAACTTTTGTGTCTTAGATAGTCACTTTGACTAAACATAATGCTTCATAAATAACATTTAATTTAGTCATAGTAAATACAGAATTTGCCACTTTATAGAAGGTGGTTTTACATTTGCAGTCAATTGGAGATAATAAAAACAATTGTCAACAGATTTGTTTTAGCAATTATTATGTGAAAATAAAGTTAAGAAATCTACTAATGCTACTAATATATATATATCCACACATACACTTAATATATTTCAAATGTTTCACATAAAATATGAACAACTGATATACTCAAATAACCACTCTACTTGTATTAAACTTGCTTGTAGACTAAGAAATAACTTAGAGCAAAATTTACAACAGTTTAAACTTAAGAGACACCATGTTCAAATGATATTTTTAATAGACAGGAAGTTCTGCACTGAATAGTTGCTGCACTTGTTGCTATGTAGTGCAGATTGCTGTTTCATTTCCTGGGGCAACTTTCACTGTCAACAATGATTTCGCATGTGAATCCCTTAACGATTTTTACTCTATCATTTATACACAGGGACAGGAAATATATAGGTGAAAGTGGCAAAAGACTAAGTGACTATTTCTTCCGACATGTTCATGTCATTAACTACAGAACACATATGCCCTTCTCCTGTCACTATACATTTCAGTGGCACTGTTTGTTGTGGCGTCTATAATATTTAGACTGACGATAAAGCTAGATACAGCCTTGAAAATCATTACATATTGCAGTTTGGTACCCTCTGGCCATTTGAATACCACACATTCTTTTCTTTAGTATTGGGGGGGGGGGGCTTTGTTGTGTTGTCATTCATGTTGTTTTCAAGCATATTTGTTTTATTTCGTTCTTTTTCCCATATTATTTAATGTGTCTCTCTATGGTAGTGGATGTGTATCCGTACATTATTGTTATCCTGGATGTCTCTGCTGTTAAATGTCTGCTGTCTATTTTTTTTGTGATAATGCCATTATTTTTACTGTTTTTATTCCCCATCGAGGCCAGAACCTTGAAGTGGTGATGGGGCTTAGTTCAGCCATCAGAGGCTGGAAACTAAGACTGGTCGGGCACTCCCACTCGAGCAGGACCATAGTCCGGCCCAAGTAAGCAGAGTGCTGAAGACGGAGGCAACCAGCCAAAAGGCGCACAGATAATCAGGTTGCCACGCATAAAACACAATGGAAACATGTCTGCATCTAATAAACGTTATGGTGCCTGCCCTGTGGCGGACGTTCAGGCAGGGACGGTGCCGGGCCCTATACCTCGAAAGGGCCCAACCTCAGTTACTGGAAGTCCTTCTCAATTGCCCCGAGGAGCCAGGAGGCAAGGGAATAGAGCTACTGGCCAAACAAACAAACGACCAATAAAAATAATGCACTGGAATGCTGAGGGTGTCAACAGTAAAAGAGATGGATACAGCAAAAAATTGGAACTTGAAAATGTCCTCAGTGAAGAACAAGTTAATATATGCTGTATCCAAGAAACACACCTCAGCAGCGACATAGCCTTCAAAATCAGAGGCTACCAGTGCTACCGATCTGACCGAAAAGACAGGCGAAAGGGTGGAATTCTGACACTAGTTAAAAACAATATCAGTGCATGTCAGCTGGAAGTATACATGGACGGGGCAGAATACCAGATGCTCCACCTAAAAACAGACAGTGCAGAATTCCATCTCCTGAACTACTACTGCCCAAATGATAAACCATTGGCACTAGACACAATTCCAGACAAAGAAAGGCTTATGGTGTGTGGTGACTTCAACAGCCACTCTCAGAGCTGGGGCTACGATCATATCGACAAGAGAGGTGAGGAACTTGAGAGCTGGCAGGATGAAAATAATCTCATTCTTATTAACCAGCCAGCAGACTCACCAACCTTCTACTCGAGAGCATGGCACACCACCTCTACACCAGACCTGGCATTCTACTCACCAGGCCTGGAATGGAACATCACACGTATCGTTGGAAAGCAGCTTGGGGGTAGTGACCACAGACCAGTATTTCTGGAAATTCACAATGAATATACCAAGGACAGCAGCACGCTCACTAGGTGGAACTATAAGAGGGCAGACTGGAAAATGTACCAGCATTTAACCAGTGTTCTAGCTAAGGACATGAACTTGGACAAAGACATCAATAGAGCAGTGAGTGAATTTAATAGATGTATACTACATGCTGCTAGTAAAACCATACCCAGGGGGGCACGCAAAAACTACAAACCCTACTGGAATGATGAACTGGAAAAGCTGCAAAATGAGATGGAAACATCTAGAAAGCAGGCTGAGAACAGACCTAGCCAAGAACATCACAACAAATATCAGCAAACAAAGGCTAAATTTCAAAGAGCCAAGTTACAAGCCAGACAGAACAGCTGGAAAGAAAAAACAGAGTCGCTGAACCTAGAAAGAGATACTAGGAAATTATGGAAACTTGTAAAACAACTAAATGATGAAGGTACAGGGAGAAATACCAGGATCACACTTTATAAAGATAAAAACATTTTAACAGGTAAACATGCAGCTGATTACTTTGCAGATTCCTTTGCAGAAGACAATAACATCAAAGTCAGCCCAGACAAACAACAGGGGGTTCGAGAGAACCAGCAAAACATTGGACAAGGCGAACCTATACCTGAAGTCATGGAGGCACCAATCACAATGAGAGAACTGGAGCATGCAATATCCAAATTGAAAATGAAAAAGTCCCCTGGAGCTGATGGAGTGTCCAATGAAATGATTAGAAACCTGGGAATTGCAGCAAGAGCAAAGCTACTGCAGATCTTTAACACACGCTGGTCCACGGGTAATGTACCACAGGCGTGGAGAGAAGCAATAATGATACCACTCCTCAAATCAGGAAAAGATGGCAACACAGTCTCCAACTACAGGCCCATCAGCCTCACAAGCTGTCTATGCAAAACAATTGAACGCATTATCAATCTTAGGATGCAGTGGTACCTAGAAAGTGAAAACCTTCTGGTATCACAGCAAGCAGGTTTCAGACAGTGCTACTCTACTGAAGATCAGGCAACCTACCTCTCCCAAGAGATTGAGGATGCCTTCCAAGATAAGAAACTGGTACTAGCAGCATGGATAGACCTCAGGAAAGCATTTGATAAGGTCTGGAAAGAAGGGCTCCTAAAGAAATTGCGAAATTGCAGGGTTAGCTCAAGAATGTATAAATGGGTAAAAGCATACCTGCATAATAGAAGAGCCAGGGTACAATTAGATGGTCGCAAGAGCAAGAAAGTTCTACTGCGTCATGGAGTCCCCCAGGGAGGAGTCCTGTCGCCCACACTTTTCTTGGTTTACATCAATGACCTAGTTGCTGAACTACCACACGGGATCAAAGTGGCAATGTATGCTGACGACCTGGTGATCTGGTGCACAGAAGAACATGCGACAGTGGCCACTAAACAAATACAAAGAGCTATCGATGCCATAACCTTATGGGCTAATAGATGGTGCGTCAGCATTAACACAGATAAGTGCAGCACTACACTCTTTACCCTCTCACCAAAACAAAAAGCTGGTCATATCAAGATAGATGGAGAGCTCTTGAAAGAAGACAAACAACCCACATACCTCGGAGTTACTTTTGATAATAAGCTGACATGGAAGCAGCACATAAACAAAGCAACAACAAAAGCCAGGAGGAAGCTAGCTATCCTGAGAAAACTAAGTGGAACCACATGGGGAGCCAGTGGAAATATACTCAGTAAAGTTTACCAGCAAGGCATAAGACCACACCTGGAATACGGTTCAGCTGCGTGGTGTCCTGCATCAAACACCACATTGCAAGATCTAGATAAAGTGCAAAACCAGGAACTTAGAATAATGTTGGGAGCAATGAAATCAACACCCATAGCAGAGATGCAGAAAATGGGAAGAATGCAAACACTTGGCGAACGCAGAGACACAAAAGTACTAATTCAGGCAGAAAAGTTTCAGTGTATGCCAAGTCATCCAATGAAGGAAAGATTCCAAAATCTAGCAATGGGACGACTGAAAAGAAGCAGCTTTATCCATCAAGCTAAACGACTCCGCAGACAACTTACAGACCTACCTGAAGTTGACAGCCCCTTAAGGCCTGTACCAAAACAAACCCCGTGGAGTGAAAGACATGGAATGCCAATATATATTCAGACCCATGTGAAAGGAATACTAAGCGTGGACGAACAGAACAGTGTGCAGCGAAGGACAGTCACCCTCAGTTTCCTGGATGAGGAATATCCACAAGATATATGGGTCAGAGTGTACACAGATGGGTCAGCACAGAATGCCGTGAGGAATGGAGGTGCAGGTGTATATATAGAATATCCACACAAGCCTAGAGATACAATCAGAACACCGACAGGAAAATTCTGCAATAATTATGATGCAGAAATCCAGGCAATTAGTGTGGCAGCTAAAAAACTGCTGAACTCCAACTCTGACCTACAGCCTGTGGTATTCCTGACAGATGCAAGGTCAGTGCTTCAAGCTCTCCAGTCTGAAAAACTAACAGACTTGAAAAAACTACTTAGCGAATTGTCTTACCAGTATAGGGTAACCATGCAGTGGATACCCTCTCACTGTGGAATACCAGGAAATGAAAAAGCAGACCAACTGGCTAAGGAAGGTGCTGCCGAAGACCAACCAGATATACCAATCACCTACCATCAGAAAAAACAGATGATAAAGTCAATAAGAAAGCCACAAACACCAACACAAGATGACTATCATATTATGAACAGACCAGAACAAGTTATAACTCTCCGTCTCAGAACAGGACACAACCGACTCCGCAGTCACATGTATACAAAGTTCAAGATTGGCAACACAGCCATGTGTACATGTGGACAGGCAGCACAGAGTGCCAAACATATACTTCAAGAGTGTTCTGAGCATGAAACGCTGAGGCAGACATATTGGTCAGAGGAAACAACACTGGAATCAAAACTCTATGGGACACTGTATGAACTACAAAAGACAGTGAGTTTTATTAAGGAGACAGAATTACAGATATAGACATGTTTCAAGTGAACGAAAGAAGAAGAAACTGTTTTTATTGTTTGTTCACTGTTTTTCTTGTATTTTCTTTAAATAATCTCAAGATTGAAACTATCTTGTATAGGCTACTGTTATTTGTATTTTTCCGTACTGATAGGGGCCTACTCTATAGTCTGTGTGCTCTTTGTAATGCTGATCGACCTTCTGTTCTACATAAGTACTAATGTTATACAGATTTACAGCACCCTTACTCATTATCTACTGGTGCCTGTCACGACAGGAAGTACTGCACTGAAGACTACTGGCGACTGTTCAAACAGGAAGTGCTGCATGAATAGTACTGGTGCCTGCTCAGCAAAATTCTCCATGAAAAATGTGTTATTCACAGACAAGAAAAATTGTATGTGGCAGTGAAAGGGACTTTGTGCTTCAATTTCATTTGTAGTTGTGAGCAAAAATATGAAATAATTTTATCATATGAACATGTTATTTGTATAAACAGGCTGCCCGATGCACAATGGAAAACAATCTGGATCATGATGTAGCTGTTGGGTAATTACTTGTGTTCTTCTGTGTGATTCTATTATGAGTGTTCAATAATAATTAGTCCTATCCTACACTGTGGTAAAAAGAATAATTTCCTCATCTGTAGGTATAAAGTTCCAATTCCTTTTAACCTTTAGCGTGCTAGTTTACAATTACGTAATATTCTCCTCTGCCGCTGACTGCCACGACATTGGTTTTCGCAAATGTTACGCAATCGCCGGTGGCTGTTTTGAAATTGCAATAACTTTTTTGTTGTTACAGATATTTAAATAATATTTGCACATATAAATATATAATTAAATTCTACATATATTGGTGTAAGTTTTGTTTGTGTGTGTGATACGAGATGTGTGAGAAAGTGATAAAGTCAAATTTAGACCTATCTCAATCTAGACCTTACCGTATTTTTGATCGATCGTAAGCTGTGAAATCTGTTGAATATTATATATTTAACCTAATGGAAACACTGTGAAATACTTTATAATCACAAATGAAGAACTTACCTTTAATAATTTGCTAATTTCCAGCTGTGTAATCATTGATTTCACTGAATATACTATTTAGCAAATAGTATAATAAACATGATTCATTGTCTTGTCACTTCAACACGATGCAGAAAACCACAAATTCCTTGAATTTCCATGACAAAATCACTTCATATTGGTTTATTCATCAATTTAAACAAAATAGCTGTTAAATTTCTACCCAATGTTGCTATCGGATTCTGTCAAATAGTTACACAATTTTCGGAATTCAATTTTTTTTTTTCGGCATCAGGTTTTCCGAATCGGGCAGTAGATTTCGACTTCAGCGATCAATATATGCCAAATTCCGGCGAAATTCTTCACCCAAATTTTATACACAGAATGCTTAAGGTTAAAGTACTCTCCTCAGGATTGTACACACTTCTTCCAGCACTCTTTCCATTATTGGAAGCATTACTGGAAGATCCCATTGTGAATGGAGTACAGTTGGACCAACATGTTCTGTATGATGCCTTCTCATGTCTCAAACAAGGTCTTTATAATTTTGTCAGCTTGGGGACCAGTGACATGTCAGAAACTTCCATGTCATAAGATTATGGAGCATGTTGAAGAATTCAAATTCGGAGACAATAGAGATAAATGGATGCTAATATCATTTGGAGATGTTATTTGCTTGTAAATGACTTCAACTATATCACTATTAAATATTATAAACATCTCTCTCAAACACCCTACATTGATCTACAGTAACTGAATCACTTAAGCTTTAAGATTTGTCATTTTCTGAATCATAATTTGTGAATAAATTGCGAAAATAGTTTCACCAAAGCTAAGCCTATGCAGTTTGGTTTCCAAAAGTCGAATAAATTATGACTGTGTATTTATATCGCTAAGGAAAACTAAGGAGCAATAACTCTAGCACACATTTACAATAAAAGCATGATGGAAAATAAACAAAGATGATTGTTGCCCATGACTACCTCGATGTAGACATTTTTCTACGTTGGATGTCTATCGCTGGATGACATTTGTAAAATATCGGTTGCTACAGGTTAGTCACATTATATGAAGCATATGAAGAGACATAGGACCCCCCCCCTATGTCACAGACAGTTACTGTATTAATTTACTAATAAATACATCACATGAGACAAATTCTGAACATACGAGAACAAAAGAATAATATTAAAATAAGCAAACTGGCAATAAATGCTGGTCTATCTAGAATTACATAGACCTATGCCTTGTTGCCAGACAAATATTTTCTTTAGGTATGTTCCTTTTAATTTTCTGTTATATCACCATTATTATTATTATTATTATTGCCAGTGGAAAAATTAAACAAAATGTAATGAAGTTTTGCTAATCCCTGAAAATACATAAGAAAACGATTCTTGATATAGGAACCAGCATCACAGCATAAGGTGCATTCCAATAAATGTTCTTCTTACCATTCCTTCAGCCATCTAAGAGCATATGTCCCAGAGTATAAAAGTATAATCTCAGTGTCCCAATCAGTTGTTGATACTTCTGGTCTGTATAGTGAGCACACTGTACACTTTGCACACTGCTCCCTCCCATTTCCATCATTCTCTGAGAATGTACATTGTCAACAGGAAAACATAAATAAATGTTTCATTCAAAAAGCCTTTATCAAGAACAGAACATATAACATTACAAGTAAAGAACAGCATTAGCATTATCCATGATTACATAACAGAGTTTTATTTAAATATGTATTAATTACCTCTGTAATGTGATATTGGATAGTGCTATTCTTTACTCATTGTGTTCTATATTGTATTCTTGATAAAAGCCTTTTGGCTGATACATTGATTCCTGACTATTTCCGAATCCTGTGATTAGTAAAACTTCTTAATCCTGTTTCAATTTTCATTTGTTGGATTACATTTCCTTTTTTTTAGCCTATCATGATTTGCCAGCAAAGCTTTTTCTGAATTTGTGTAATGTACATTCCAATACTCATTTGTTAAAGAATTTGAACAGGTGCCTTATCTTTCCAGTATGACGCAGAATGATGAAATGTGCAACTTCTATATAATGTACTACGTTAATCATCCACCAATTATGAGTAATCACATTTGTTTAACTATGGGCCCTCCCAAATGGTACTGGTCAGACTTTCCAGATCAGAAGAGACTCAACTTAAAGGGAATTCCAGTGACAGCAAGGTAAGCACTTTCAGACAGTAGAAGAGAAAGTCATTTTTAATTTGTTTATTGGATACATACACAAAGCTATATTTGCAAGTCACTTATAGCCAAGTAATAGACAATTAATTTTACATAAGGAACTACTATGAAATATTATTCACAAGAGTATGGCATAAAATGTTGTATACGTAAGGTTATTTAACTATTTTAGGACCAATCGCTGATATATGGGATATTAAAATCTGAAAATAAAAATAGGGGAAGAATAGGGTGCCTAAGAGGAATGATGGTACAGTGATATTTCAGATTGTTTAAACATGTCTCTAGCTGCGGCAAGTCAACTCGCCCGGAATCGTGGAGTATTCAAAGAATCCATAAGAAAGACCACGTTCTGGAAAGAATATCTCACATAATGATGATGAATCTGAAATAAAAAATTAGAATAAAAAAAGTTGACATGTTCTGTTTTAAAGCTAATTATATCTTTTGTCAAATTGGATGATCGTTGTAATCATTTATATCAGTGTCTCCCAGCTTTGTATCAGTATCAGCAACTTACTCATGACATCAGTATTTTATTATTGAAAGTATTTTCTCTGAGCTAAAACATTTCAAATCATTCTCTTGTGCTTATTTAACATTTTATTGATTTTTACAGCCACGAATATAGTTCTCAATCATTTTCACTGTATGTTGTTGTTGTTGTTCGTCCATCGCAAGTGATGATGACCATTTGTTACATCCACTTTTAAAATTCAATTTTAGTTATGTCCTTGATTATGAGTTCGTAGATGGCTAATGAGGACCTATTCGAGCTGTAAATGTCCTTGGACAGTTTGGACATGGAATAACGACTGTAGATGGATCTTGGTCTATCCGTGACTTTCTAGCTGCTCTCCGCTGTTGAGCTGCTGCATTTCTCTTTTTTTCACAAGATGATGCGCTCTTTTTTATTTTAGAACGCCATGTAGATCTATTTTGTGCAAGTTCTTCCCATGTATCGTGGTCTATTTCAAAGGCTTTCAGTGAGTCCTTTAACGAGTCCTTGTAGCGCTTCCTTTGGCCACCTTGAGATCGTATACCCTTCTCTAGCTCACCATAGAGAAGTATCTTTGGCAGACGATGGTCTGGCATGCGCACCAAATGACCTGCCCAACGAATCTGTGTCTGCATCAGGATCGTGTCAATGCTTGGGATACCAGCTCTATCATTTTCACTGTATAATGCAGTCAAGATTATACTCTGCAACACCCACACCAGGACTTCTGGTATCAAACCAACACTTCTCTTTGAAGAACATCTCAAGATTTCCAGAAAAACAGCAAAATCCCCTCTGAAGTAGAAGACTGCCAAGTTTGTGTCATTACATCCAACATCAACATTGAATAAAACAACCATCTGGGACTAGCTAAAACTCTGGAAAATTTACTCATAAAAAATAATGACAGAGAAACTCTAGTTTGAAGTTAGCAGTAAAACTCTACTGTGTGGCATGGAAGCAAAAATAACAAAACATGTACTCTTTCAATGTTCTACCATCATCATTAGCAGACTCTTCATCAAAATTTGATCTCTCTTTGCTGTTTATTCTGATGGAATATTTTTCCAGAGTTATTTTTAAGATCTCATAATCACAGAAAAATGCATTTATCCAGTGCTCTGAAGTTAATATGTCCTTGTCACAGTTATAATCATTAGAGATTATTGTATTTCACCTTGTTGAGCAAATGTTATTTTGCTAAATGTCATTTTGTTTCAGTGTCATCCCAGGCACAGAAAAACCTTTGATTCAGAATGCAACATATTTGGATGAAGAAAGAACTGGTGAAACTATGATGGACATGCCTGGAAACTTTGGAGATGTAAATGATGAGGAAATTGCAGAAGAGGTAGCACCTATATTGTAACTGAGAAACAAATTAAGATAAATGAAAGCATTAAGAATTAGAGAGCATATAAGAATAAAGTAACATTAGTGATATTTTGCATTAAAATATAGCATTAAAAGAAGTAATGTTTGTGTGGAAGACATTTTAAAATATCTTTTTGGTGTATGATTTTCTTGAATATGAATTGTGTAGAAAATTTTAATTTGCAGTCAGATTGTAAATTTTCATTCTAAAAATTGAGATTTTCCATCATGTCAAAATCATCAAGATACTTCCTGAGAATCAAGTTCACTTAAGGAAAACATGAGTCTCTGCAACACTATTATATCTTTGACATATAGGGTTAAGGTTTTTGCTAAATCAAACATCATAGAAAAATTTTAATAATTATCCGGTAATGATTCATTGTTAAAATCAGTGAACAAATGACAAGTTTCCCTTGTTCATGCCTGTAGTATATTACAGAATTTGATGTTAGGCCAGTATTTTTCATTGAACTACATGGTATATTAATTGATGATATGCTCAGCATCGTACCTGCCACCATTACTTTCCCAGAAGGGTTCTTCTGTGAAATATGAACCAAGCTACTTTAGTGAACCTATTACTTAAGTGTAGAGCATGTGGACATATGGCTAGAACATTGGTCTCAGAAGTGAGAGGTCCCAGATTCAATCCACAGTTTGGATATGGATTTTTGCCTTTCGGAGGTGAAATAATATATTCTTCCTGTACACGCCAAAGGGACAGCTGTGGCGAAGCGACCTTTATTTCCAGATCCAAGAAGCCTTCCAGCACTCCTTATCAGAAAAACATGCAGTAATGAAAGTTTTTAAAGTTTTTTTTATTATTGAAGCATCTGATGCTGACATAGAATTAAATGAAATACAGGTATATGCCCCAAGTCAAGGCAATGGGAGATAACTTGTACAGGAAAATAGTAGTAGCAGACACACATGATCCCAGGTAATTTTGCAAAATAATGCTTGGATTAAAACTGCCTGGTGACTACCCACTTTAAATTGCCTGTGGGAAAACAAATACTCATTCAGTTGAGTACATTTGAATAGGTAATTAGTTCAAACTTGTTCAGTTGGGTAGAAAACTCACAGCAGCTAGCAGCACTGAGTCACTGCAACCTAGTGTAATAATTCCTCGGCTTCTTCTGATGTGACATATTCTTTCCAAAACGTAGTCTTCCTTATGGATTTTCTGAACACTCCATGATTCTAAGCGAGTTGACCCTCCATAGCTAGAGACACATTTAAGCAATCTAATATATCATTGCATCATCATTATCTTGGGCGACCTCTTCTTCTGTTGCCATTAACAGTTATTAATCTTTCCATGCTGTTATATCTTTTTTTATGACCAAAAAAAACTACAGCTTTCTTGTTAGGATGTTGTTAAGTAGCCAGCCCTCTTCGACGTTTATTAATCTTAACACTTCTTGATTTGTCTTTTTCAGCTGTCCATGGTGTACGTAAATTTCTTCTGTAGTAGATTCTCTTTGCTATTGTTTTATTTCATTGGCTACAGAATTTAAATATAGATTATGGCATGATTAGTTTGTGCTTCATTTTCTTCCCCAATGGGGGATGAAGAAACTGAGCTGCAGTTGTCATAATTATAAATTATTTAGACAAATTATAGGTCCTTGTGAAGACAAATTAAATTATTTGTTCTAGTCTGTCAAGATAGAATAACAAACTTTGACAGCTATATCTTTTATTTAAAAAATCAAAACAATATATAGGCCTACACAAATACAAGAAAATAGAAATATTCACAATGTCAACTTACTTGAAAGTAAAAGTTCCTAAAGCATAATATTATTATTTCTTAATGATGTAGATAGTAGATCTATATCTAATCATGAACAAATGAAGCACAAGATGATATAAATTAGCAAATGTTTATGATGTCAGTAACATATGGAACAATAGCTACCTAATTTCACATTCACAAATTCTCAAAAGTGTGATGAAAATTCAAAATATATAAATATTTAAAAATTTATACTTCATGAATCTCATTTCTAATATATCTATAACTTTACTAGGTTCGATAGTATGCATGGTATTGATATAAATCAATGTTCTTGTTTGCGGTTTGCTCATGAGACTGGGGTTGAGAAGCTACACAATCTTCATTGCTTCTATTGCTAATATCAATATTATTGTTATCAATATTGATATACACATTTATTTTCATTAATATGACATTGCTGGAAGCGATGTATTTTTCAAACAAACATATATTTTGTTTGACTTTATGTACGGCACTGTTAAGAAGTAGACGTATATATTTTTATAACATCAAACCAAATAAAGCAAAAGAATTTGTCCTCATATGGAGAGTTGTAGGGTACCTTCATGAACCGTGTGTGTAACTGCTCCTCATCCAAAAAGAGCATCTTTCAGTGACAAATCTTTGGTAAGGTAGAGCAGCAGTAGTTTGTCAGATTCTCATTTGCCACAACATTATAGAACAACTTCACCTGTACAAATGTAATTAGGATTGGTAACGTCTTGTTGATATTAAACGAGCAACCTTTTCAAGAGCTTCAGACATGAGCAGAATATAATCAGGGCTGCAAACAGATTAACCAGCTTTCATTTTGTAGAGAGGCATACAGCAATGTTTCAATATTTTCTATAGTTACCTATATCAAAGCATGTTTCAAATCTTAACCTAAATGAAATTGTTCTAGTTTCTGTTATTGTTTCTGATCTTCTAGTTATATCTTTTACTGGATTTGTTAGCATATGTCCCAATCATGCCCTTTATTTTTCTTCTTAATTTGAGTGTCCTTTAGATCTTCTGGGGAATTCAAGGTTCGATATGTGTATATTCAATGAGTAGGCTATTTGTACAGCAAACAGAAACTCTGTTCTTTTAGATACATAGGGGACCTATGCAAGTGAAGAAAATTATTCCACAAATAAAGAGTTAAGCCTGTTAATCTGAACTATTTATATACTTAATTGTAAGAAAATATCAATATTTTTTATTTCCAGGCAATAAATGATATGAGCCCACATGATCTGCTCAATATGGTGCACCAGTTAGCTGATGAAGGTGATGACTCCAGTAACCAGATTTGGCAAGCAGAGCTGCAACACCAGTACAAACCAAATATGGACTTAGAATATGGGCCAAGATCAAGCTATGATCCTGATTACAGACTTTCTCCCTACACCAAATAAATTTTGTGTGTGAGAATAACTCTCTCAATAATGTAACTGTTTCATTACATAATTATTTCAGTTTTGGAAAATAGGTCTATGCTTAACTTATTTGTTATAACCAAATTTAACTTAACAAAAGCTGTTAAAAATATCAAATTAAATGATGCAGTCAAGCAGTAGGGCCTATACTTTATGTATGAAGTTCATAGTCAAACAATTAACATAATTTAATATAAGCTCAAGGATTTTACTATTAAGTTACTGCTCACAAACTGGTAATTTTATGGTACAGGCAGAAAATACAATAGCTATGTGTGGTAACAACATTCTCAATCTTACAAAAAAGAACAAAATTGATTCTTGACTGATGAAAGAACAAACTTCCATAAAATAATAATTACTCTTGGTAGAGAATGTAGAGTATGCAATGGAAAAACAGAATTTGAAATTAATCAACTGATAGCTAATACCTCAGAAAAATAATGAAATATTACTAGAAGAGTTTAAAATACAACCCATAATCTCTGTTTAAAATGACCTGAATCTACAGGTGACCATGTCTAATAGCTACCATCTTGAATTCACCATATTTTGGTTGCTTATTCAGGATATGATAGAGCTTTTATTGCAGTCTTTCTAGTTGCTTGTCAATCTTGTGTCATTCAATTTTCCACTATGAATGCTATGTTTTGTGTTCCTTAATATGTTGTTTCCATCTTCTTGGTCTGTCTCATTCTCACTGACCTCATCCTCACCAGAAGTACTTTCTACACTGTAATGTCTTGTGTAATTTTTCGGAGATAACTTTCTAGTTTAGCTAGTTCTATTTGACATTGATCTCTTTCATGGTGGCACTATTTGTGATCTCTTTTATTGATGACATTCAAAGGACTCTTCTATACCTTTCATGTTGACAATGTTGAAGGGATGCTGCAGTACATAGACTTTGATGTGTTTGGTAGGCACCATATTCATTCATTCATTTTCCTTTTGCGCTGAAGTTAGCGCATAGGGCAGAGGTCAGATCTCTCCAATTCTGTCTGTTCAAAGCTATTCTGTGCAGCTCTTGGATACCATATGTCTGAATACAAATATGTTTTATATACAAACATATTGTTCATCTCTCAGAATTACTGCAGAGCAAAGCACATAAACAAACATTTAATCTTTATTTAATGTTTGCTATTGTATTTATTATATTTACCATTTATTGTCCATGACTTAGGCCTACATCCAAATTTTACTGTTGAGATTATCAAATGTCTAAGATAAGCCCCATATATATTCTGTGTGTTAGTTTCTGTGATGGGATTATCAAACAATCATATGTTCTTCTTCATAACAATTAATGTTATTACCAATACAAGAGCAACAGAATAAAATGTATTGACTTGCTCTAGTTTGTTATCTTTCATTGAGGTTGAGAATGTAGTAAATAAAATATATCATTTGTGGGAAACATTTCGCAAATATATTAATTTTGCAGCAAATAAACAAACTTGAATGTTGTCGAAAACTACTTTTGGCTGTAGTGAAAATACATAAAATTGCTTGGTTTTGGCACGCAATGACACACTGCTCACTTTTTAAAATTATTTTGCGAGGAAAAGTTGGTGGAAGAAAATGAGGCAGTAAAATTCATAGATTGGCATCATGAAGGAATGGTCTGGATGTAATTTTTCAAAAATTATCTGTACTGCTGAAGACAGGTGTGTGGAGGGCTTTTGTGTTAATCTCCATTGTGGCACTCATAATACCCTGATGGGTTATGAGTCTTAATATAAATAAAATTTCTTAATAAAGCTTACACTGACTGCAAGTAGAAAGATCGATATACATATATATATATATATATATAGGCCTAAGATAAATGGTTAGAGTTTGTAGTGTTCAAAATCACCCCAGCTTAACTCTTTGTCTCCGTACGGTTTTCCTGCTATGCCGAACACGATAGTAAATTCATACTAAATGTAGATTTAAGCGGCTTTTCAGCATAGTGGGTCTCCAAAATGTAGATATTAGCGGCTCAGTGGACATATAGAGTTAAGTACTAAAGAACGGCAGATTAAGTTGGGTTTAAACCTCTCTCCCACCCACTTAGTTGTTTCTCCAGAAAATATAGATCACTAGAAGCCAAAAATTCTTCAAAATAAAAGGGGAAACGTTTCTTATTGGACCTCTATCTCATCCCTAGCATTCTATGTCTTCCTTATGACCTGTGATGGACTGATAATGCTTGCACTTGTCATTAAAATGGTACTATGTATAAAATTGTTTACAAATTTAGTCACTTGTCTGTGTATTGTCAATGTCCAAATGGAAAGCAAAGATTCTGTGCTTTCCTATTAATATGTCCAGCATATTTTATTTACCTGATCTCTATTTCTTTTAATAATTCTTTCTACATACTAAGTGTTTATTAACCTTTTTATTGTTTTCTCTTTCCATGATGTTCTCCTTATTCTTCTATATATCTACATCATGTCATTGCTTTCAGTGTATTTTTCCATATTTAAAAAAATGTATTTCTATATTTCAATAAAAATGTCTGTACTTAGCACAAAAAAAACCCATGCATTTTTTTTGGAGCCCATCAATATGTGCAAAGCATTCAAATTAGTAGTAATTACTGAAGATGTAACACAAAATGACCATTTAAAAAAAAAATGTTTAATTCGTGACCCCCAAAAGACCCACAAGGTTGGAAGCAGCTTATAGATACCAACCTCTCAATAACGATGTACCCTCAAGATTGGAGGAAACTCATAGATGCTATCCTCTTATAAATGTTGGATCCTCGAGGTTGAAAGCTACTCATAGATGCCATCCTCTCATTAATGTAAACTCACAACATTGGAAGCAGTTTATAGATGCCATCCTCTCATTAATGTTATACCCACAAGTTTGGAAGCAGCTTATAGATACCAACCTCTCATTAATGTTAGACCCACAAGTTTGGAAGCAGCATATAGATGCCATCCTTTATTTAACATTGGATCCTGGAGGTTAAAAGCCACTCATATAGATGTTGTCCACTCGTTAATGTTAAACCCACAAAGCTAGAAGCAGCTCAGCTATAGGCCTACCTTATTAATGTTAGATCCACAAAGTTGAAAGCAGCTTATAAATACCATCCTCTCATTAATGTTAGGCTCATAAAGTTGGAAACAGCTTACATATGCCATCCTCATTAATGTTAGACCCACAATGTTGGAAGCAGATTGTAGATACCATCTTCTCATCAATGTTAGACCACAAGGTTGAACACATATTACAGATGCCATCCTCTAATTAGTGTTGGATTCTTGAGGTTCAAACCACTCATATAGATGCCAACTTCTCATTAATGTTAAACCTACAAAGTTGGAAACAGCTCAGCTATACTTCATTAGTTAGGTACTTGGACATCTGGGATTAGAGGATTTGGAAAATTTTGCTTAAGCTATAAAATTTTTGTGACAGGGTTTACATTTAGTGATATCGTCATTTGTCATGTTTGAAACTAGATTTATTAAGTTCTGTAACCATTTTCTTTTTATATATGTAACTTTTAATAGTGCAGGACATTGAGACAACAGCAGTTAATTTTTTAAAGCCTCAACATTTGTTTACTTTATGCACATTTTAAATATTATTTAGTTGTACATACATCTGAGATTCACAACAATATGATCAATACATGTGTCTTGTCTTTGTGAATACAAAAATATATAGTTTCCATAGTATTTTATTATGTTTAATAGATATATAATTTATTTTCATTATAATTATGCTAATTAGCTGCCATTTTGAATATCAATTAGTTCTGTGTCCATATGAAAATTCCAGAAATGTGATCAAAATAAGCGTCTTTTCTCGCAAACAAAAAATGTAGTTTGTGTATTTTATTATTGAAAAGAACTAAGATACTTCAGAAATTATGAGCTCTGCTACATTTTGTGGTAAGACGTTTTATTTATATTTCCCTATATGTGTCATGAAAATTATTTTGATGTCAAATTAATTCAAACAAAATTCAGAACTTTTTTTCAGGGTTGACATACAGTCTTGGTTGAGGTATTGCTGAATTGTACTTTTTAAGGGGTATCTAACTATATTATTTGTAATTATATAGCACTATTTTGTAAATTTTGTCCAAGTACCTAACCATAGTCATCATCATCATGTCCGTCCTAATATGAACATTGTAAGTACTAGTGGTGGCATTCTGAAATCTTCGATCCAAAAATCTTCTGACATCATGTAAGAATGTAAAGAAATTCAAAAATGTCCAACCTTTAACATTATCAGTCCAGATCTTATGTTTTCCACCTCTTCTCTTTACACCATCTACTTTTCCCTGCATGATTGTTTTAGAGATAACTTCATTTCTCATCAAATGACTAAATCTTACCACATTTGACGATTGTCAAGATGATCTTGTTGTCCAGCAAGGGTATATATTATATATCTCATATGTCTTTACAATGATAGATGTGTCACTTCGGCTGTGTTGTTTTCAAATCTTCACTATTATACGGATGTTATCTAAATCCTTTTTTCTTCTCGGTCTTCACTTGACCTTGTTTGTAATTCTTATTTTTCTATTCATAATCTGATGAATCATAAATATTGATAATTGTAGTTGGTAGAATGAAGCGTAGCCCATCTTTCAGCTTTATATTCTTTTTCCACTCTCAATATATGATCATCACATTTTATCCATAATTCTTTGTCAATGGTGGAGAGTATATTATATTTAATTTTCAGAACATCATTAAGTTCATAAGGTTTTTATTTTCTTGTGCCACTGCTCCCCGAAATTTAGCACCCCAAATATTATATTGGATTTAACTTTGAAAGGTACAGTGGTAATCTTAGACATGTGGCCATGGTCCTCTATAATTTTATCAATGTGGAAAGTCTTTGCTCTGTGTGCATTCTTTATCAACAACTTCGGTTAATGTGAATTTCAATAAATGGAAGATGTTATTATTTACGCCATATTTGTATCTCCTCCTTAGTAGATGAGGATGTCGGGAACTTATCTTCGCATGCTACAACATTATGGTAAGAAGCATTGTCCATAACCAGACATGAGGGTCTATCTAATGATGAAAGTATATTTTTTTCTCTGTCCACTACAATAAAAACATGTCAAATATGATATCTATCAATCAATAAGACCATAACATGTCAGGGTTGTAGGGGTACCACATTGGAGGCTTAAACACACAGAGTCATACAATGATTTCTATCTTCAAAGATGCTAATTAGTGAGGAAAAATTTGTCCTATCCATTTCTTGATGTTGTCTGTCCATGTCTTTATTTGCTCTCCTCTGCTTCTCTTTCGACGGTTCCCTGCAGTATTGTTTTTGACAAGGAATCACGCATGCATACATGTCCAAAATATGAGATACACATTTGAGGAAACTGGAGTTTAGTTATTATTTTAAGATATATCTATGGAATCTATAAAATAAACACGCTTACTAAATGTCACACCATGAAGCAATTAATTTATTTTCCAAGATTGAGTCATTTGGTGCGTGCGATGGGCATTTTACAGTAATATAATTCAATCACTGATGACATCTTATTTTATCGTGCTTTTAATTGGCAAGGATATTTATACTGTCCCAAACAGCCAATGAAGAATTGGAGAGGCCAAAAAAAAAAAAAAATAACCCACATTTCTCCTCATTGATAGAATATATTGTAATGTGCACTGTAAATCCATCTATTTTTATGACTATCCACAAACAAGTATTGCTACCTGAAAACCGGCATTCGTAAGCTGCCATCATAGCAACGGTTGTACAACGACAGGAAATATTATATGCCTACTTGCCATCAGCTTACAAGGAACAGGAAAAAGTTGGCAAATAAAGTTGCCTGCAGTGTGCTACTCAAAAATATATTACCACAAACACATTTTATAGAGAATAAATATAGCGGTTAATACTAAAAATATTTTAAAAATTAATAAAAAAGACTAATATAAAGAATAATTGAACATTGCATTTACTTTTCTGAAGACTTCATGGCGCGTGGTAGACGGCGAGGAGGAAATATTTTATTTTTTTGATAGGGAATCCTCCATAAGGTCATCATCATCATCATCAGGTGCCATGCCGGGTGGCGTAGGCGGTCATGGCTCTCCACAGCTCTCTGTCCACAGTATTATGTATCAAAGTCGTTGTTGTTTGTTTGCCGTGCCAGGTTGTCAAACTGTCTAATATTTTCTCACGTTGTCGCCCTCTGTCTCTGGTGCCTTCAATCTTGCCTGTTGTGATTATGTTCTCTAAACCTGCCTGTCTCATGAAGTGGCCAAAAAAAGAAGATTGCCTTTTTCTTATATTGTTGATTAAGGTCCGTTTCGCATTTAACTCTTTTAACACCTCTACATTAGTTTTTCTGGCAGTCCATGGTATTCTCAGCATTCTTCTGTAGAACCACATCTCCGTTGCCCCCAATCTCCCACTTTCCAGTTTGTTTATTGTCCAAGACTCGCACCCATATGTTAGTATAGGGGTTATATAGCACTGCAGAACTCTCTTTCTCACATCTAATGACAAGGTCATATTACACAGTATATTTTTCATTTTTCTGAATGTTGTTTTTGCCTGTCCTATTCTGCATCTTATTTCCATAAGGTAGATCCAGGAAAAAGGTAACAAAGTCTTGCTAACACTAGATAACACACACAATGGCACACACAAATCAATGTTTCGACCAAAAGGCCTTTATCAAGACAGACAATATGTACAAAAGTACATGTATATAAACTTCCTCAATAATTCTTTGCTAATTTTGTCTTCCTCCTTCTCGCTGCTTGTGGAAAATGCTGTTCTTGATTCTGGAACCCCTCCATGCTTTACTATGTCAAGAAATCTTCCCCCTCCCTAGAAAAATATTTTTTCATAAAAAGTACTACAAATACTACTTTTGTCTCAAAATTTAATAATTGAAACACTTTAATTTGGGTATAGGCCTAGGCCCTATACACTATTATTGACGTCAACGTATATCAAACTCCTACCCTCTCTGTCCCCTTGCAAAAATATCGCACTTTTTTTACACCTATTTCTCTATAATTGATGACATAATATATGGGCATACTTTTATTTAATGATGTTTATGACAGTGTGGTATAAACACTGTTTATGCAATTTTATACCCTTATTGTGAGGCACGCTTCTTGAGCCTCGGACGTTTATCCGAGTTATTTATATCCGAACTTGTAACCATACAAACGTAGTGGAGGTCGATGTTATGATAATCCATTCACCACAATCTCCGGAGTAGTGTAACTAAGCTAGCGGAGTATATACCATTCGGAGTAGTGTAACAATCCACATTCATGAAATATTAGTAACATTATAAACAATCTGAGGGATATTTACGGAAATGTTTAAACAGCGACTAATTGCACAGAAATCTGCAAGAGATAATTATGTTGGTCACTAGATGATTTAAAACGACATTTTGAAGGTTAAATGTTTCGGATTAAACGGCAAGAAAACTGAAGTCTTAGTTATTTTAGAAAAAAAAACATTGGTCATTGGATGGATGAATATACATCTTCATCATTACACCTTGAATAGCCCCTTCCCCCTCTCCCCATTGATTCTCAGTCTCCCCCAGCAGAATATAGTGAAGGGAATGCATAAAGAAAGGACTCATGTTGATCACATGATTAATTTTCTCCTTGCTCAATCAGAACAAGAACATGGAAGTGAAAGATTTCCTTTGGATATTTCATCTTCTGATATTTTTCCTCCCTTGTATGGCTCTCTTGGACATCCGCTTCGCCGAGAAGAGTGAGCAAAAAAACCCCGCCTCTAGTGGTAACCTAGGTAACCTTTTTGGTAAAAGAGGTGCCACTAGAGGCGGGGTAAAAAATAACGTCAAAAGGAAATCTTCCGTCAAAAGGAATCCTTTCGCATTTTATTTTTAGATCGGGTATTGGAGGGTAGTTGAACTCTTGGTGGAAGACGTGCTAGTGCCCTATTAGCAAGTCTTTCACCAGGAGATCAATATGGGGCTTTACGCATAGCCATCTGGCATGCAGAAAGGATGTTGACAATTACGTTTCTATATGGTTGACATCATGGTAGAAGGTTCCGGCCAACAAATATGACTTTTGAATCGCTTATGGGTTCTCACATATTGTTGGTCGGTCTTTACCAAGAGTACGCTAGCGCTGCGTTTCTGTTTACTCCACGATGCAAATGTTGCATTATTCTGCTCCGTGTCCAGGACGATCAACTTCTCATTGTTCAGGACGATCGATCGATTGCTCTCATTGGCAATATATTATTGAAGACGTTTCTTTTATGATGAAGTACGCTGCTCTCAACCTCGGACGTTAGTCCACATAGGTGATATCTGAGCGTAATGGGGGTTGTGCCGATCACAACCCCCAAAATATTTAACGCACAATGCTTTCTTGTGTATAATGCGGTGCGATTTTCTGACTGTGCTGAATTCCTAAACTGTCCATGAGCCTTGCGCAGGGCCATGACCATTTTTCTTTCTCAAACCATGTTTTCTCCAACCATCGGTATAAGCACACCAATGTTGATATATTCAGCTTTATATCTGTACCACACTTGAGTAATGCCAATAATATATGCTCCTTTTGTGTGGCTCTCATAGGTAAAGGACCATTCAACTCTCGACAGTATCTAAAATTGAACTTACCCCATGTACATACACTGCAAGCTGAACGGTGTCTTTGGTATCTGCGCTCTCATCAAGAGCTAGTCAGAAGTTCTGAAATTTTGGCAGTGGTCTGTTAAAGTATTTCTCAAATAGTTGGCATTTCCTCTTCTCGTCGTTAAGCTGTTCTTGCACATACACTAACATTTCAAAGCATAGTTTTTTCTCGGACACATATTATCTGCAACTGCCATTGCACACCTTTCACGAAATATCCGCCAGTGAATGGCTTCATATATTCTGCTGCTAACTTCGAATACATCATAGTTAGCCCGTGTCTTTAATTCTTCCTCTGCGGTATGTTTTTGAAACCCCAAATATTGCTTTTCCAGACTAATTTCAAGTTTCTGAAGATCATTTCTTTCATGTGCATTAATTCATTGCATTTTCTATGATTCGTTTCAAAGTGTTGTTTGACGCTTAACTCCTTATTGGCAGCAACATTTCAGTAACAAATTAGACGTGTAGGTTTGCTAAAATGTGTGAAAAAATATTGTTCTATCTACGTATTTTCGAAGACATGGCAATTTGTATCAATATTTCTGCGTTTCATAGTCATTGGAAAAATTGTTGTTAAATAATATTTTAAATTATTTCATACGCAATCATAAGAACAAATATTTATCATGTTGTCCGTAAGTAAATATTTTGGGGTATGTTTAGCTTTCTTTATTACTGATATTTTATATATTTCATCTGCCATTCATGTTTGTTTGTTCTTGACTTTCCATATTTGTAAATTTTCATTTGCTGATTAAATGTTTTTCATTAAGCTGTCCCAGTCTATTTTCTTTTCTGGATTCTTTCTCCCTTATGTATTATTGTTCAATGCATTATATCGATTTGGTTGTTTTAGTGCTGATGTATCTTCTTCTTCTTCTGTGTTCGTTCTCAAACTCCTGCAGATTAGCAGGATGTATTCCGGAGAACGGAATGTATTGTGTCATGGTTTACAGCTGCGATATCTGCGCCTTTCGGCCTGACACATCCGACTTCAGCTTTGCTTTGGGTCACTGACCCTATATGAGATGGTACAGCCAACTCCATCCCATAACCTCCTTAGTCTCCTCGTACGACATGCGAGGAAGGTAAATAGTGTTGCTATTCTTTGCTCCCCTTTCGGGCCCGACAACACACGGGCGGTTATGTATGTATTTAGCCATCATCATGAAAATAGAAAATGACTGTAATGAAGTCCAAGTAACTGACAGAAACCTAGGGCACAAATTAGGAGCACAAATTCCTAATGTTACTAAACCTATCTATAAATGATGATGTTATAGGCATTTCATTTGGCAGTATCTATTTTGAATTTTAGGTAATCACCACTAATTAGGCCCTACTACCAATCACCATTAATCACTATGAATCACCACTAGTCACCACTAAGAACCATTACTCACTACTAATAACCCTGTATAGAAAACTACGCCTGTTTGGTCATATAAAGAGACACAACTGTTTAGAAAGACAAATAATGGAGGGAAGAGTACTTGGGAAGAGGAGAAAGGGCAGATCAAGAAGACGATGGACTGACGAAATTAAAAATAACATGAATACATCGCTAGAAAATGCAAGCCACATCGCCCAAAACAGAGAGATCTTCAGAGAGTTCAATGGGAAGACAACGTTCTGGAAGGAATACGTCACACGACATCAAGCGATCAGCAAAGAAGTGAGAAATTGTCATGAAGAAAATACATGTCAACAAACATTCAAATCATTATCATGTGACATATTCTCCCCATAACGTTGTCTTCGCAATGAACTCCTAGGTAACCAACATCATGCTTAATAGCCACAAGTTGCTGACAACAACCGTACAATCAAATAAAGAAAAAATACGTTGAAGACATTCAATTTTTGAAAGCCACCTAACATCCGTGTGCATCAAGAATATGCCTTCATCATTATCAAGACACAGCTAACGGAATATATTGAACTCACTGAATACAGTTTGCATTTATTAATTACATATATAACATTATTGAAAGAGGAGTGCAGTCAGACGCTGTTATTCCTTGTCACATGATGATGTCGATGAATTGTCAAAACACGGTGAATTGGCATAACACTGTGTGTAGCCTGTTGTAGATAGGCAATAAGCCCCTGCGATGACCAATCACGGACCGTGCTCCTTCCGTTGCCAAAAAAACAAACGAGTATCTTTGTCACTGAGACGAAAGAATTCTTTGACCTTGAAACAGAGTCTTTGTGTATCTGTTTCCATTGATCTTTATGATGTTTAAACTGACATTTCTTGTTGCATTTTACTTTCTTCAACCACGTGGACACATGTGAGAAGCAGAGATTCATGTTTAGGAAGGTTATACTCATCCAGTTTAAAGCTACATTCTGTATTTTCAATTTGGAGCAAATCTTTCATTTCACGTCGTTCACCATTTCATCAATACGCCTCTGAATTGTGCTATTTCTGTAAGGAATGTGTTTTAAGACCCTATCCGGAGATTCGCACAATTATGTTCTTAATACATCTTGAATGACAGATATGAACAATTCTTCTGCAATGGTATGGAGTTTACCAGTGGTAATGGTTCCAGTGGTAATAGAATATCCTTCAGTCCATATTAGAGGCAAAGATATGTTGTATGAATGCAAAATATCATACGATATTGATTATGCCTTGAAGTAGATGCAAATCTATTGTGCCGTGGTTTCTTCTTTTTTCCACTTGAATAAAAATAACCACTTTGTTGACTGATTAACAACAAAACATACCATTCTTTTGTAATTAGCAATTGTATACAACACTATTAATGTGACCTATAGGTGACAATTGAACACATTTACATTTTGAAATTATTGAATATATTTTATGTCTTCAGTTGTTCTGAGATTTTGTTTCGAATAAGGCCCATGCCTACTATAAAACAGTCAGGAAGAACATCAACAATACAGTTATGAAATCAAGTCAAATAATTGTAGCTGAGAAAAAGGTTACATTTAATGATTACACAACATTTGCAGTATCATCAAATGTAGGCCCTATCACGTCAGATGTGGCTACTTAAACAACTACGTTATTGCGCATATTTTAGAATAAATTCCCCTTATATAAAAGGTATAATACTAGCACAATTATTACAAAGGCTATGTAAAGTGAAGTGTAAATAATAACATAACATTAACTGCATCATTAGGTTGGCTATGCGTAGCCTATATTCTAATGTTTCAGTTTCTACCACAATATACCATTAACAATACAATGACAAGAAATATGTGACACATGTCTATTAAATAACATTGGCATCATTACCTAATATCGTCAAGTAAATACGTGTCACCAAGGCATACCATGAAATAATATCTTTAGCATACGTGTATAGGCCTATAATGTGTTATTAGTTAAAAATTGACGTCTTTACACTCTGGGTAACATTCATATATTCATGGTCTCACGCAGAAGATATCGACGGTAATGTGTGTTAGGGGTTACAACCTCAAAGTTAGAAGACTTTAGTCGAAAATATGACATAAAAATAAGCATTGATGAAAGCAAGATATTCACAAATTTGAAAATGTTACCACCTTCAAATATCTGGTTCCCAATAGGCATACGTGATGATGGCAACTCTGGAAATGCGATAATTTAAGACTCGAGACGGTAATGACTGCCGTGGCAAGGTTGAATATGATTTGAAAATATAAGATAGGTAGTACAACAAAGATCATTCTATTCAGATCGCTAGTGTTAAGTATAGTTTATAGGGATGTGAAAGTTGGACACTCACTGTAGATACGGGAAGATAGATTCAGACTTCTTACAAGTGCTACAAACGTTTGTTAAGAATTAGCTATAAAGAACAAATAGAGGTGAGAGTACTGCTAAACATATATGTGTATCAGAAGGCATCACTCTACGTGTGAAATGGATATATGACCCCATGGTCTTTAAGGAGACAGACATTTAATGACGTCTTCACACTTAATGGAGATTTATGAGAGCGTTTCTGACGATGCCACATTTTACTCAAATTATCTTTTTCATGGAAAATGAATCATCACACTCATTAATTACATTTTCCCGCCCTGTTTCTTACATTGAGATAAGTAAGTAAACCCGATCCATGCTCTACCGACATTATAAGACATATAAACGAATTTGAAAACAGTCTTCTAAAATGACACATGCGACTGACCCGTGATTTTCATTGGTCACATTGTGTAGTCTACATGTCGACAGCCAATACAAATCACTGGAACAGCCAAATAAGTAATTTTAGAGGAATGTTTTTAAAATAGTCAACTAGTCTTATACAGACGATGGTTATAGTCTGACACAGTAACAACGCAAGCCATCCAACTAATATAACTCTCTTTCTATGTAGCTTTACTTAACATTGTCCTTACATCCACTTTGAAAGCCTCCCATTCTTTGGAAACTGCCAAGCTTATTCCAGTGTCATGTTCAGAATGTCTTCGTTGTCATGAGTACATCGTAGACCTTCCACGATAAATCTTTCTAAAAAAGTATCTTTTTATATGTCAGAAATATGTAAGTTTGCGCTTTTTGATAGTTTTGAGGAGCCAGTGTGATCATAATGATTTTCTTGGCATTTTACATCTCTCAGTAGTGTTTCATCTCTTTCAGAGCCGGTTCTGGTCGCTTATCATTTACCGTATTTGATGCGCCTTTAGTTACTACGGGGCCTTTACAACTCCAGCCTGCTAAACCGTTGTCGATATTACGATCTTCTGCATTCTCCGCCAGCAGTAGTGGGTATAGTAGGGAAGGACGTCCCATTGCTGAGTAAGTTCAGCCGTCTAGCATAGGTTGTTGCCCAGAGGATGGCGCTGCTGTACACAAACAGATTCGTGGAGCCATACGTAATCTAGACAGGAGTGGGGGAAACAAATAGTATCCTGGTCTTTCCAAGGGAAAGTGGTTGCATCTCACCGTGGGGTACTATCCCTACACACTCCTGTTCTTCTGGCATACACTTCTCTCCCCTAATATGACTAACATGACAAATAAATAGTAACTGAATAATGATCAATGTTTAGTACGACTCATCGAAAGAGATAGTATGAATATATATATATATATATATATATATATATATATATATATATATATATATATATATATATATATATATATATATATATATATATATATATATATATATATATATATATATATATATATATATATATATACTCTAAGTGTATGTAGTAAATTATGCGATTAATGCAGTGTTTCCTTACGTGGGACCAACGCCCCACAGTTGGACAATTTGATTGTTCAAAAGGGGGGAGACTAATTAAAGCACGTAATTAGGCTTTATTTAGGGAATAATTCACTTTTTAAATATTAAAAACATGTATATGTTGCATAAGGGGCATTAGAGTTTTCAAAATACTTAAGTGTGGAATGGTAAAAAAGGTTGAGAAACACTGGACTAATGTGTCAACGACATTGCAAGTTCTCTAAACTTGAGCAAACTTGGTCCCTTGTCCCGTGTAATCGATACTAAGATGATGTGAGAATTAACTTCTATACATATTTGATGGACATGGATACGATGGCCATTTATATTCTATATTTGTCTTTAAGTAGGAGTGCATTCGGTATAAGGGTGTGGTAGTAACTCTGACGTTTCAGCTGTTATACCTTTGGGGTAGTTCTCATGTCGTTGGTCCCTGTTTGGAACTCTGCTCTCACCTTTGTTCTGCGATGTTGCTGATTATCATGGTTATTATTATTTTTTGTTTATATCCAGTCCATATTTCTTTACGTGATCTATCGACTTGATATAGTAGTCTTCGTAATTCCCGTTCACTTCCTGCTAAAAAGAGAGTGTCAACCTGTATATCGCAGATTGTTTATTATTTTTCACTTGATTCCCAACTTGGTCCATATTAAAAAATTGTCTCTGTATAAATATTAAATAGGCTGGGTGATAGAACACATACTTACCTTAACGTTCGTTTTATGTCTATTCTCACTACTGAGGGAGTCATAACGTTTACAGTCATATCAATAACAGTGATACGCGTCGAAGAAAACAGTACAAATCGCGTGTATCCTTCTCTTTGGTAAGTTCTTGAAAATGAGAAATGAATTTTACCTATATGTAACTATATGCAGAAGAATATGGAGAACTCATGTAAAGAGAAAAAGACGAACACAGAGGATCTGATAACACATTGTATGAATATTGAAGGACGAAAAAAAATATTTTGAACATATTCAAAGGACATGATATTTAGTTGAAGACATTACCTGTAGGTAGTGTTGTGGGGAGGCGAGCGAGAGGTCGGCAGAGAAATACGAGGGAGAGAAACATAATGAAATATACAGAATACAATTCGACATAGTGCAACCACCAGGCACCTGACCGATAATGGTGGAGATCCTTTCCAGCCAACCTTCGTTTCAGAGACTGCACTTGATGGCGTTAAGATAATGACGTCACACGGATGTCACATAGAAGGGTTGTGGATGATGTTGACCATAGAAAACTAAAGCCAGAATTTGACTGAAACAGACAAAATGCTGAAACAAAAATAAATTTTTATCATGTATCCATCGATGTTTCTGTTCTCTCTAGCCTGTATAATAATGGCGTATAACATGTACAAGATATCTTGCACAGTTATGGATACGTTTTTACCAATACAGACTTATCATCAACAGCAGGCAAAAACGTGTCGTATACAAGCTCTAGTATCTCTGCACGCAATCCAAGCAAGTGGTAGAATCCAAGATTTAGTAAACATAAGCCACAGAGACGTTGTATACATGATGTTCAATGCGTTACATTCATCTTTGTCCTGGCATCCCAAGTAGCCTTCAGTTGTAAGAAGTGTAGCCAGGAATACTGGAGTGTACATCAGTACTGTTGTAAAAGATGCCAAACAGATATCCACTGGGGCACGAATTCTTTCACCACAAACGTCTAAACTGTAGGACTCACGTCTGAACAGGTACAGAATTGCTACGATTAGGTTGAAAATCAGCATCAAAGCAGCCTGGGTAAGAGATTAAAGTCACCATTGTCAGGAATTATTAAGCAAAACGCAATCAGTTACAAAGCAATACGATAATATTATAACGTATGTACTGCTAACAAAAATAGGCAACCTATTAGTATTGTTTATTTTCTATTGTCTGTCCCCAGGTGAACGATGTTTGATCGTATACACACTTGAGGTTAAGAGTAAGGGTGGGGTCTTCAGCTGACATTCCAAGACCGGATGAATGGCATTGGCTGCATTATATATATTTTTAAAGGATATCTTTATGTTTTTATCCACCTTGGTCTAACTTTTGCATTATGCCCAGATATTCTTTTGTTATATGCTCTTATTTTTATTTGGTTTGAGTCCATTCTCATAAGGTGACCGAACCATTCTACTCGCTGTCTTTCGATATGCTCAATACATGATATTATACCAACTCTTTTCCTAATTTCTTCATTTCTTATATTATCTAGTTTAATAACCATTGCAGCTTTTCTCAGAAACTTCATTTCACGTGTAACGATTTTCCTCTGCTGCGAGGCTGTTAAAGAACATACTTGACATTTGAAGTAGAGCATTGGTATAAAAATTGTAGTTATTATCAGTCTTTTCATTTCCATCTTGATCTTTGAGTGAAGAAGCAATATTGAAATTTGGTATATATTAGTATTACCAAATTAAAAAAAAAACACGAAATAATACGAGGGTTGGTTAAAAAGTAATGCCTCATAATTTATAATGTAACAAATAGGCACGAAAATAGATAAAACTCACATTAAAATGTAGTCTGAAATCTGTACTTCAAATATTTATTTCTCAATGCAGTCTCCGTTATCGATGCACGGCAAAAATCAGCGGATAACGTCAAGTATATTGGCACCACTATAACATCAGATGGTAGGTGCTCCAATGAGATCAAGAGCAGGATAGCACAGGCCAAATCACCATTAAAAAAAATGAGAACCTATTCTTTCTATCATTTCCATTAAGTAGAGGTATTCCATCTCTGTTGTTTATTATTACAGTTGGATTGTAGCTTTCGTTTCTCATTCTCACTGCGTTGATACTTTTGAAGAAATCTGTAGGGTTACTCTTACATAGGACTGTTAGGTGTTCTCCATATTTGCGCTAGGAATTATCCTTTGCATCTTTGACTATTCTTTTCGTATTTCGTCTAGTTAGTATGTACTGCATATAATCATTTTGGTTTTTAAGTGTCAGCTAAGTTCTAAAGTATTATTTCCCTATTTGTGTAGCTTTTTGTAACTCTTCATTCCACCATGCTGTTTGCTGGTCTCCTTTGTATGTTTTTTTTTTACTCTGCATACACTTTGTAGATTATTTATCATGTACATTTTAAATACATTCTATGCAATGGAGTAATATCAATGCATACACGAATTCGAGTGCTAGGATGCTATATTGAGCCAATTCTTCTTCATGGAGGCGAAGCATTGACAGCGAACAAGATGTAGTACCCAAGATGAGCTAGAGGCAACTGAGATGTGGTTTTTAAAAAGAATGATGAAAATTTCATGGACAGCCAAGAAAACTAATGTAGAAGTTCTCAGAGATGCTGGAGTAAAAAAACCCAAATTATAGCGAAAATTAGAAACAGACAATGAATATTGTTTAGGGTATGTGATAAGGAAAGTAAATCTTGAACATTTAAGTTACCACCGGAACGATCAAGGAGATAATTAGGTATTAGGTATGTTGATTATCCTCTTCACTCTTCAGTAAATCTCTCAGGATATAACGGCTGATGGTTCCGGTTCTATGTTGATTCACTGTCTTTCTTGAAATCTTTGTCAGACATATACATTTATGCAATACTGGTACTAGATAACAAATCAAACAACACATATAGAAAAGAGGCATACATATCGCTACATATTATTCATAAAGAATATTTTCTTTTTACATTTATCTGTACAACTTCATTGGGTACAGTGCAAGTAGGTGCCACCACATAATCGAGTTATTTCTCTTGTCTATTTTGTAAATTTAATGTTCATTATTTAATAATTTAGATATTAATTTATTTTAGAGTTTGAGTTAGAGTTAAAATAGTTGTTTTACATAACTAATCATAACCCTAACCCTAAATAAATAAATATTTCAATTATTAAATGATAAGCATGAAATTTGCATTGCTCAAAGACAAGGGAAATAATTCAACATGTAGTGGTGTCTACGTGTACTGCCTTTTCATTGTTACAAATACCTGTGGGAAGAAGCTGACCACAAGCAATGTCCTAGTTACGTGGCCGCCCATTTCTATATTGCAGCTGGTTCTCCATGTTCCAGACACTTTGTTCATGCCATCGATATATAAAGGAATCAGAAGTAGATTACTTGCTAACCATGGCAAACAGAAGAGAATCATTATCAATGAAGTCCGACTAAGCCCCTCGGAATACGTAGAACAGCTGAAAAAGCACATAGAATAGTTAATGTAACATCAAATCTGGAAAACATAATACGCCTATTATTGCTAATAGAATTTCGAAAAGCTTAGGAGGCATTGGAGTTAGCGATTGTGTGAGAAATTGATAAGAAATAGGTTCCACTGTTTTTGTCTGTCTGTCAAGTTTCTTTTACGAGTACAATCTGGTTGTTTAAGTTTGAAAACTCACTTTTAGAACCCAGAAAGATCGGACTTTAAACACGATACTCCAAGTTTAATTATAATTGGATATCTAGTATGATGGGTATTCTTTATTGATATGAAATATCGTCTGAAGACATCTTTATAACACAGGCAAAGCAAGATTGACAATGTTGCCAAAAGACAAATCTCGACATAAAATTTTTGGAGTATCCTAGAATCAATAATGCATACTCGAGCAATTCAATTTTAGACCAAGTTGTCGGAGAAGAGTGACAATGTTAGAGTTAATTATTGTCTTATTCAGTACTTTTGTTGGCTACACTGTTGCTCCAAGAAATTAGAAATGTGAATTTCCAGCTACTCATGCCTAATGCATTCATTTCTTTTCTTAGCTTAAGCGTATGGATTCTGTGAATCTAAGGTACAGACAGGGTAACATCCATACTTTATACATATCAACCATAGTGTCATAGATGGTCAGGATGTTCTCCGCTCAAAACCAACGTTAAAACCTTCATCAGATGTGTCCATGACAGATCAATCCTCCTTTGTATATCCATAATAGGTATCAATTGCACTAAAACTGTAATCCAATAGGTACAAATTGGAAACAGGGCAATTAAAATATATTAGTTCATTACTATCTCTGAATACAGTGAGTTGGAGAACCATATCACCTAATTATAATATTTGTTAAAGGTTCTCAACCTGTGGATCATTGTCTCATTCATTTCTGTAATGCACTTTCATGGGCAACGATCTCTGCGGGAAATTTTATGAAATTTTTCATTTGCACAAACAAGATAAATTTATATATAGTGGCCTACAAAATATACACTACAAAATACTGAAATAAAGAGAGAAAATACACACGCTAATTTGAAGAAAAATAATGTTCAAACAATTAAATAAAACTATAGTTATATAGATAATTAATTTCTGAAACTTTGTATAAATTGAATATTTTTTTTGGCTTGGTGTACATAAAATATTCAGAACAGCTGATGTTATGGAAATTAATTTGTGTGCTTATTATAATCTTCACTGATGACTCCAACCTACTGCGTGTGCCATGGTTTACAGCTTTGCTGTGATATCAGATACCATTTCCCGGTTTCGAATCCACGAATAATGATGACGAAAAAGCAGAAATAGTGTGTGATACTTACCAAAGACGCAATATGTAATCGATATTCAGTGCCAGCATAGCCAGTGTCGTAACCGACGGGATCATAAAGTCTGCAAAAAATCGCATGGCGTAGAAGGTAGGGCAGTCAACAATATTCTGATCATGACTTAGTCCCAGGTGTAGAAGTACCTGTACATAAAATGGAATAACATCACGTCTTTAAACATACACAATCAAGTAAAGTTACAATAAATAAACTATTTAATGAATATTTAAACATACACAATCTAGTAAAGTTACAATAAATAAACAATTTAATTAATATTTAAACATACACAATAAAGTGAAGTAACAATAAATAAACTAACTTTAAAATATATATTTGAACATACACAATCAAGTGAAGTTACAATAAGTAAACTAACTATACAATATATATTTAACATACACAATAAGTACAGTTGCAATACATAAACAAGTAAAATAATGTGTAACATTTGTAAAATAAAACATAACATGATACATTTGCATTGTATCAATTGTACATGCGTAAAAATTAATGATTCTTCTTCTACTTTCGCTCTCAAATAATCATCACAAAATATGCGTGGTTCCAGCAAGTGATCGTGAGGTACGTTGTGCTATAGTTAAATTTGCGCCATGTAGGTCCTGCACATCGGATGTGCAAGATAATGATTGATACCGATGTCGGCAGGATAATGATTCACATCATTGATTTCTTTGTTATATCACACATCTTTAATAACATAAATCAAATGACAATAAAACATAATGTTCACTTAATGGTGGAGACACAATGGAATCCAAGTCAATAGGAATTAATTATGTGGGGTTATTTCAGAGTATGTACACATATTACATCATCATCAAGCCCATAACCTTTCAGGATCGTTGGGGTGTCACTCTGCAAACATTAACACAATGTTTGCCTCTGTGTTATAAGTTCGTTGTTTGAGTGTGGAGAATCCTACTCCTGTCGTCTTTAATGTTATCAATCCATACTTCCCTCTGACCTCTTCTTCTTCGACCTTCAACTGTTCCCTGCAAGAAATGTTTTCCTGAGTTCGAGAGAAAAAATTGTGTGTTGGTGGTGATAAAATCAGCCAAATGAGAGATCCTGCCACCATTATTCTCCTTCTCATGCTTGTTTTATATATAAAGTATATATCGTTGCATTTTCCTAACATTTTAGTAGGCGAGGAAATCCCTCAAATCACACCTGTTGTAATCTCTTATTACTAAACCATCTGTGTAGATATGTTGTATATTATGACATTGAGCACCGCCACATGAGTTATTGTATCATCCCCTGATTTGTGGTGATCGCCGATTTACGACACCTGTCTGTATCACATATCCCCTGAGTTCTGGTGATCGCCGAGTTACGCCACCTGTTTGTATCACATATCCACTGTGTTCTGATGATCGCCGAGTTACGATACCTGGCGGTACCACATCATTTATAAATGAAATTATGTCGTGGCATACATTCACAGCTTCTTACTACTTTCCTCTAACTCACACACTCTGGGGAATGTACTGTGTGACTTCGCCATGAAAAAACGTTCTTGTTTAATGCGCCTTCTTGCTGTGTTGCTTTGAACTTGAATGTTCATATTTGATAGCATTTAATAGTTAGCTTACTATTGTATTTAAATATTCATATTTAATATATGCATTTATATATGATATCCAAGCAAAATGAAACCTGATGTTCATATTCTTCCAAGGTTGAGATGTACACAACAATAAGGGAACAATAATAGCTATGGTTGCCGGTAAAAGGGATATGGGTTGCCATAGACAATGTAAAAGACACATCTCGGACTGTGTAAACATGGTTTAGCTGCGGAATGTTTACTCACACGGAATCATGAAGAGTTCAGAACATACATAAAGAAAACTACATTCTGGAAAGAGTGAATAAAGAAAATATGGTAATGATGAATTGTGACACCTGTGCACACATTTATAACAGCATAAAATATTGAACGAGTGTTGAATCTATATACACGTAGTGTTGCTAAATAAACACAACAAGACAATTTCATAATCAATACAAACAAAATATTTGGTTTAATGTAGCAATCATTTGTAATTTTTTAATCCTCGGAAACTATGAGCAACAGTTTTCGTGTATCTTAATGTGGAATGGGTTAGTTTCTCCAATTTTCTTTTCATACTAAGAGTGCTCCAGCTTTCAGTGGCGTGCGATACTTTGAGACGCAGCTTCCTAATCAGAGGTAGCAAAAAGCTAACTGTAAAGATATAGGTTATGTTGCTTCCACAAGAGAGCAGTCTCACAATATATGCATGTAATCTACTGTGGTTTGCTGCTATAATTTGTTGATCAGATGGGCCACACGTCAGAACTTCCGATCTTTGACATGTATATACTATTGGATATTGTCTTTCCCAAGGTGAATGATTGTTGATCGCATTCACACTTGCCGTTAAGCGTAGGGGTGGGAGCTTAAGCTATCGTTCCAAGGCCAGATGTGTCGCCATGTTTGTTCAAGGCTATCTTTGTGTTTTATATCCACCATTTTCTTGGTCTACCTTAGGCATTACCCCCTGATATTCATGTAATTTATGCTCTTATTTGTATTTGGTTTGGCTTCATTCTCATAAGGTGACCGAACCTTGTATACCTTGAATATACAAATATCCAAATTATTAATGAAAATATTGAACCACTTACTGGTAACACAAATACGCCCATGAGAAGATCCCCAAAGCAGACGCTGATTATCAGTATATGTCTGGAGCTAGATCGCATAGCCTTAGACATCAGGATGACGATAATGATAAAGGCGTTGGTTAGAAGGATAAGTATTATAAAAATTATATATAGAGCTGCAATACGACTCTGCTCTACGAGGCTCTGCGTCACAACATAGCGTTTATTTCTACTCAAGAGTGTGATTGGGTTAAAGTCATCCATGGTTTCACCGTCAGATGTAAGCATGTAATCGTCAAATAAGATATTTATCTGAAAATAAAATATAGAATGAATTATTAATGACTTTATCTAAATAATTATGCTGATACTTGTTAACAGAAAGGGAAAGAACAACTACAATTATACACGTGTACGTCCCATGCAATGACGCTAACAACATAGAAGAAGGAATACATTTTTTGAAATGACCAAGGTCTTCATTACCCTACCAAGCAAAAGTGATGACATAAATGTAGAATGGGAGTTATTTAAAATGTACATGATAAATAATCTACAAAATGTATGCAGAGTATAAATAACATACAAAGGAGACCAGCAAACAGCATGGTGGAATGAAGTGTTACAAAAAGCTACACAAATAAAGAAATAATACTTTAGAACTTAGCTGACACTTAAAAACCAAAATGATTATATGCAGTACATACTAACTAGACGAAATACGAAAAGAATAGTCAAAGATGCAAAAGATAATTCCTAGCGCAAATATGGAGAACACCTAACAGTCCTATGTAAGAGTAACCCTACAGATTTCTTCAAAAGTATCAACGCAATGAGAATGAGAAACGAAAGCTACAATCCAACTGTAATAATAAACAGCAGAGATGGAATACCTCCACTTAATGGAAATGATAGAAAGAATAGGTGGAAAGAATACTTCCAAGAACTGTATAATCCTAACATTCTGAAGCAACATACTTTAAGGGAAAAGACCAAGACATTGCCGAGCCAGAAATGTTAAGCCAAGAAATAGAAATGGCTATCAAGAACAGCTCAAACAAGAAATCGCCTCGTACAGATGGCATACCCAGCGAAGACATTAAAGCATGTAAAGATATTGGGGTAAAATGACTGCAAAGAATATTCATAATAGTGTGGAAAGAAGGGGCAGCCCAAGAGGACTAGCAAAAGTCAGTAATCGTGCCATTGTAGAAAAACAAGAGCAACATAAGAGAGTGCGAAACATACCGATGCATCTCACTATTAAGCCACACCAGGAAAATATATGCCAAAATAAGAGAACAACATGCAAAATACATCGTCAAACCACAATTGAGCCCCTCTCAATTTGGCTTCAGAAGAGGGGTTAGCTGCACAGACGCCTTGTTCACGCTGAGAGAAATGAGTGAGAGAGCAATAGAATACAACAATGAACTAAACGCAATATTTATAGATCAAGAGAAAGCGTTTGATAGAGTCAGCAGAGACGTACTACCGGAAAATCTAGAAATGTATTGTATAGAAGGACAATTGCTAGAAAGTATAAGAACTTTGTATAAAAACTGCCAATGTGTAGTAAGAACACCAGATGGTATCACAGACGCATTTGAGACACAAACGGGAGTTCTTCAGGGCTGCGTACTCTCTCCATTGCTGTTCAATATATACATAGGCAAAATAATAAAAGAGGCAAAATGTGCAGAGGGAAACATCCCCGACTCAGAACAAGATAACTCAGAGCAATTAAACAATGTACTAAATAAACTGCTTTTCGCAGACGACCAGAGCCTCATATACGAAAACGAAGAACAACTACAAAATTATGTTAACTCACTATCTGCGACATGTAGAAAATACATGAAAATCAATACACAAAAGATGGAAACTATGAAAATATGCAGAGCATCGAGCACACCAAACATGCATATAGACCTCATAGGAGTAAAATAAGTAACAGAGTTCAAATATCTCGGTAGTATATTTACGGAAAATGGAAGCCTCAATAGAGATATAGACAAGATATCAAAAGGCAAATGCAGTAACATACCAACAGTCACAACTACCTCTTCACCCCAAGATCGAGATGGAAGTTAAAAGACAAATGATCAACATTATATTAATATCAACACTGTGATACCAGTGTCAAACCTGGTCTCTCTGAACTTCATATTACAGAAAGATAATGACATCTGAGATGAAATGCTTGAGGAAAGCCGCAGGGGTCATCAGGCTCGATATATTACGAAATGAAGATATCAGGGAAAGAATAGTTATAATCAACTTTTACAGAATACACATAAATGCAGCAGATCAAGTGTTTTTTTCCCACATTATGAGAATGCATCACTACAAGTTGCCCGCACATGCATATACCCAAATGACATCAGGGTACAAAGCCAGAGGGAGATCGCGGAAAAGATGGATATAAAACGTCACGGACATCCTGAACAAACACGGTCATAGCACAGTCGAGGTCACACACCTGGCTCTAGAACCCTAGCTCGAGCTTCAATCACACCTACGCATAATGGCAATAGTGGATTAAAAAAAACACGGGGAAAGACAATAGACAATAGCTAGTTAGTGTTCGGGTAATCATCATTACAGACGGGATACGTCCATATGTGTTCCAATCTTCACGTTGCATCCACCATTACACGATGGCTGATAGTTGCGGTTCTTTTTTGGTAGACAAACTCTTCTAATCTCACAGTAGTGCTAATTTCTGACATCATCACATTTCAATCCAAGTTTCTTTATTCTGAACATGGAAAAAGAATCATCGTAATAATTAATGTCATCTACCCGTATTGTTTCTTGCAAGATGTTTAAAATGTCCACACGATATACCACCTGACAGTAGCAAGACAAGACATCCCATTCGCTCTTTTCCGTGTCATTAACATCCACATGCCCAGATATGAAAATGAATTTAACACATTTCAACGTCACTTCGATTTTTCGACTGCCTCAAACCACTGTTCTCGAATACAACCCATTTCTTTTATTCATGAATATATATATATATATATATATATATATATACAAGAATAGTTAAGCGAGCTTCGAACACGTAAATTGTTGAGAAGATATCTACCCCTTGAAATTGTGTTCCTTTTGTTATTTTAGGACAATCATTTCAAACACATTTACATTCATATTGTAATGTAAATATGTGGATGGTATCTCAGTAGACAGATATAAACTTCTAACATTCTTGGAACAGTTCAACACTCGTTTGAGACAGGGGTCGTGTTTTTAAAAATAAAAATGACCTCTGGCAACGATTAAACAAAGCGTATGTTTGATTTTTCTAAATTTGCTTCATCTCAAACCTGTATATATTTTCTTATTTGTACATTTTTGTTACTAAGATGCAGATCCAACAGTCCATGGGCAATGCCATGTGACTCGCTTAAATGTTCTTCTTCTTCTTTCATTCACATGAAACATATGTTTATCTGTAATTCTGTCACATGAATATAACATTGTCTTTTGTAGTTTATACGGTGGCCCATAGAGCTTTGACTTCAGTGTTGTTTCCTCTGGCCAATATGTCTATCTCAGCATTTCATACTCAGAACACTCTTACAGTATATGTTTGGCACTCTGTGCTACCTATCCACATGTACACATGTCCGTGTTGCCAATCTTGAATTTTGTGTACGTGTGACTGCGGAGTCGGTTGTATCCTGCTCTGAGGCGTAGAATTCCATTTTGTTTTGATCTGTTCATAAAGTGATAGCCATCTTGTGTTTGTGGCTTTCTTATTGACTTGATTATCGTTTTTTGTGTGATAGTATTTGATTGGTACATCTGGCTGGTCTTTGGTATCACATACCTTAGCCAGTTGGTCTGCTATTTCATACCTGATATTCCACAGTGAGAGCGTATCCACTGCATGGTTATCCTATACTGGTAAGACAGTTCATTAATTAGTTTTTGTAAGTCTTTTAGTTTTCCAGACTGGAGAACTTGAAGCATTAACCGTGCATCTATGAGGAATACCACGGGCTGTGGGCCAAAGTTTGAGTTTAGCAGTGTTTTAGTTGCCATACGAGGTGCCTGGATTTCTGAATCATAATTATTGCAGAATTTCCCTGTTGCTGTTCTGATCGTATGTCTAGGCTTGTGTGAATATTTTATATATACACCAGCACCTGCATTCCTTACTGCATTCTATGCTGACCCATCTGTGTATACTCTGACCAATATGTCTTGTGGCTATTCATCGTCAAGAATCTGAGGGTGACTGTCCTTTGCTGCACACTGTTCTGTTCGTCCTAGTTTAGTATTCTTCTTCTTCTTCTTCAGCGTTCATTCTCAAACTCCCATTGGATATCTTGTATCAGGACCATGGTCCTAATAGATTTCCAGAAGGATGTAGTCCAGAGAATGGAAATGCGTTGTGTCGCCGTTTTATTTGCGCCAATGGCCCGACACAGCCGTCCTCGGCGGGAGTTTAGTATTCATTTCCCGTGGGTATGAATATATATTGGTATCCCATGACTTTCACTCCAAGGGATTTGATCTGGTACTGACCAAAGGGGTTGTCGTCTTCAGATAGGTTTGTAAGTTGTCTACTGAGTCGTTTAGCGTGGTGGATAAAGCTGCGTACATTCAGTTTATACCACGTGACTCATTTAATTGTGATATTTGTTTATATATATGCTGCTTGATCTGGTCATTGATATGGTGCTCTTTGGCATACATTAATTTTGATGGATGGATAATTTGATTTTAATCCAGCCGCCCATAAATTCATTCCCTTTGACATAACTTAATTTTGTTAGTTGATGAACTGGATAATGATCCAGCTGTTCAAGAACGCATGGCATTTGACATACATTAATTGCGATTGTTGTTTAGCGAAACACTAATCCATCAGTTCATTAGCTCTTATCTTGTGACTCACTTATTTATGATAGTTGGTTAGTTGTTTAATGATCTCCACCTAAGACGGATATGTCGGAACAGTGGCACAAATAGAAAGGCGACACAACGCATATCCATTCTCTGGACTTCATCCTATACTGCTGGAAATCTAGTAGGACCATTGTCCTGCTACAAGAGAGATCTAGTGGGAGTTTTAGAATTAACGCTGAAGAAGAAAGAAAAATATGCTGATCCAGAAGTTCCCCGTGCTTAGTAATGGATATATGTTAGTTGTCCATATATATATATATATACCTATATAAAGATCACTGTGTTGCCTTCCTGAAAGCATTGAATGTTAAAGAAAACTGGATAAACAGAATGGTTCTTTCGAGAGAGCTACACTATTATCGCCATCTCAAACGTCATGCCAGTCTAGAGAAGACCACAATGGAGGAGATGCTGCCAGGGAGACAAACAAGATGCAAACCAAGAAGAAGATGAACGCAAGATATCAAAGACCAACTGAACATGACAGTAGCGGAAGCAGGAAGGCTGGCTCAAGATCGATAGCAGTTTCTAAATGCTGTGATACTGCTTTATCGTGTTCAGGATATGCTACCTGATGATGATAAATAAATAAATAAATAATATATCTATATATATATATATCTATATATATATATGAAATATACACATATACATATATATATATGTATATATCAGCACAACTGGTGGTGGTGTTGATAGTCATATATGAACGGACGTAATTTATTTCTGAAATATAATGGTTTTTGCCATCTGTTAGTAGAGATTAACATTTTAATGATGCTCATTTATTAAACAATTATTCCTTACATTGTACCGCAATTGAATATTCCTTACTTTGCCCCTTAGTGACTAGTCCTTCCTTTTCCACGTAAGAAACTATTTCTTACTTTTCCCCGTATTTCTCTTCTAGTTACAGTTCTTGCCGTGCAGCTCTGCTCATTATGTCCTCCTGCAAATTTATGTGTCGTGTCCTGCGAATTATTTCCGATGCTAATGTATGCCACAATACTAAACTCTGAAGGAATTCTTTCTCTTATGTTTTCTCATAACACATGTTCTTGACGTGTCAATTGTTCAGAATATGATAGAGATTTATCTCATGACTTGTTTTAAAATATGTCATCTATACTCTGATGTGATTATTCAGCTTTCATTTCACGGTCACATATATTTCTATATACCTTCATTACACTTTAAGTATCGTCATGGTTAGAAATCGAGGTGGGAGATTTGAAAGTTTTATTAATAGTACATCAGCTGTCCTAATTAATTAAATTTTGTTTCTCTCCATTAGTGTGCCATCCGCTATAGTAGTTTTCCCCACTATATCAACACATTTTTGGTTCCGACTCCCTCATAGTCTGGACTGTAAAGTCGAGACGTAGGTTGCCGTGGATGGGTTCATTTATTTATTGTCACACACCTTTCTATATATCGCAGAATAAGCAGCAGATGAGTCCACCACTTTCCTGAAGTATTATTTTGCGTTCAAACCTCATCCATGCTAAGTTTTTTCACGTACAATCAATCAATCAATAAACCCATAACCCTTCAGGGTCGTAGGGGTACCACATTGGATGCATCAGCACACAGAGTCCTCCAGCGAATTCTATCCTCAGCGATGCGGATGAGTGTGGAAATATCTTGCCCTGTCCATTCCTTGATGTTGTCTGTCCATGTCTTTATTTGACCTCCTCTGCTTCTTCCACCCTCGACAGTTCCCTGCAGTATTGTTTTTGACAAGGAATCGTGCCTGCATACATGTCCGAACCATGCTAGTTTTCGTCGTTTCACTATTGAAAGCAATGGCCCCTGGACACACCTGCACACATCTCTACATTATTTCTTACGTACACATTGGTCTTATGTTCCCTATAGGAAATTCGTAGAATTCTTCTGTAGCATTTATACTCGAAAGCCTGTAATCTTCTCTCCATGTCCGCAGTGAGTGTCCAACTCTCACAACCATACAACACAACGGAAAGCACCAGCGACTTATACAGTTTGATTTTCACTCCAACACTGATGTTGCTTTTCGAAATCACAGTTAGCCTTGACAAGGACTCTAAAGCCATCTCCAGCATTATTTTTAGTTCTTCTTTGCATTTACCATCGCTGCATATACTGGATCCGAGGTATTTGAAGGTATTCACCTCCTCAAGATTATGTCCATTCATCATGATATTAGTCTGGTTTTCTGTGTCTCTGCTGTTTACCAAGATTTTGCTCTTATCTGTATTGATTTCCATTCCGTACTTGCTGGTAACTTTTTCCAACTTTGATGTTAATTCTTGCAATGCTTGCTCTGTCCCAGCTATAAGATCAATATCATCAGCGAAACGCAAGTTGCAAATAGGGCGACCTCCGATCGATATAGACGTGTTAAGATACAATAAAGTCACACGTGTAAGTAACTGCATTATAACGTATATCGGGGACATTCCACTTTTGTCTTTGCCACCCATTCACGTCTAATTCTATCTAATTTAACTTGCTTCTAAGAGTGAACTTTTTTTTTTATTATGCATGATCTTACTTGAATGTGCACCGTTTGTTGTAACTAGAGGTTAATGTGAAAAGTGATGGGCAATGTTGTGGACTATATATTTCATTAGATATACTCGATACATTATTATCTTGCTTGGTCTGGAAGAAACCTCATGGCTGCGATTGAGGTATTTCTGGAGCATTTAAAAGCTTCCCTTATGTCTTCATTCTGGATTCTCTCCAGTTTATCAACCTGAGTTTGTAATAATGTAAAGATATATACAATTACTGAAAACACTGAGATAAGAACAGCATGTGTGTCTCAACTGTGGCCCTGGATTGTATGTCAAAAGCTTAACCTTACAGACGCATTCGAACAGACCCGTGAGGTACAACAAAACACGTCTGAGATTATTGCCACTAATGCTTCCGACAGAAGTTGTTGTCTATTGTCTATCCCCAGGTGAATGATGGTTGATCGGATCCGCACTTGCAGTTAAGCGTAGGAGTGGGAGCTTATGTTGTCGTTCCACGGCGAGATATGCCGCCTTGCTTGCATTCAGTCCATGTTTATTCAAGGCTATCTTGATGCCTTATATCTACCGCTGTCTACCTTCGGCCTTACGATATGCGTTATTATGAATAATAAATACACGTTATTATTATAATTAAAGCAAAAATACTTACTGCCACATTTAATAACAAGGTAAAAGAAAATAACAGCTCACAAAAATAACAGATCACACACCTTAACAGTAACTCCGCATCAAATAATAATGATTCGGCTATTAACTACTCCTATAGCAGGTATAATTGCAAGACTGTTTGATGTGTCGTGAAAGTTTCAAACATTTTCCCTAACACGCTTTAGAAGGAGAATGAGGTAATCGGCAGAAACTGAACGAACGCTTGCAAATTTGAGCTCAGGAAAGGACATAAATAGAACACGTAGTGAGCAGAAATACATAGGCAGACCACAGGCGCAATTCCTGACACACGTGCCGATAAGGCTTTTCTTTTAAATAGAGGTGGGGGTTGAAATGAAGTTTAAGAATATAAATAGAAGTTGTGGTGTGGGTGTGTTTACGCTATAAGTTCAGGTAAACCCATTGAAGAGACGTTAATTACGTGTGAGTGTTTGTGTCTTTCAGAGTGTATCCGCGATGTACCCGATCGGTAGGTATTTGGATGAGCGCATGTACATGCGGGAGCTTAACACTCGTGTAGGACTAGGTAATTGTAAGAAAAATATGTGCATAGTGGGGAATTGAGTGAAATGTGTTTTATGGTTTTTTGTAACGAGGGTGAATGAGCACAAATGAGAAAGTTATAGAAATGAGGGAGTGAAACACGACAAAAAAAATGAAAGTAGGAAATTCATGATAAAATCTGAAGCAGTGAGATACATCAAAGAATATTCTGTATGGAGTATTGCTGCTCTATTGTTAATTAGGCACCACTAACACATACACTCGCTTCACCGGTATAATGTAGATGGTCGGCTTTTGAACAACTAGAACGTTCGACCATGTTGTTTTTGTAAGACAGGTCCACCAACCACCTAGCCAAGAACAGTATTACTTTTCCGAACAATGTGGTAGAATTTTGAAATGAAAACAAAGGAAAGTTTGATATAGAGCAGTGGTCTGTCTAATTAGGATCGTATTTCGCCCGTGTGCTGTCGGAGTCCGAAAGGGGAGCAAAGAGTCGCAACACTGTTTAACTTCCACGCATGTCGTAAAAGGCGACTAAGGAGGTTATGGGAAGGAGTTGGCTGTCCCATCCCATATAGGGTCAGTGACCCAAAGCCATGCTGAAGTCGGATGTGTCAGGCCGAAAGGGGAAGATATCGCAGCAATGCTGTAAACCATGACACAGCGCATTCCGTTCATCGGACTACATCCTGCTAAACTGCAGGAGTTTGAGATCGAACACAGAAGAAGAAGAAGATAGATCGCATTTTATAGAAGTAAGTGACTCACATTCCTATTATATATATGAAAAGTTAGACACGATCCCAATATATTTACAAATACTATTTTGGTAAGATAAAATAGTACGGATTGAAGATATATTTTAGTATAATATGGTTATTTATAATTATAACTTACGAGATATTTAATGCGAGAATTGAAATTTAACTCGTTAAAAAAGCTTTGGTTGGTTGCTGATTCAGCGGTCCATGGGCTCATACCCTTTGACCTAATGCCATTAGATGGCATTATATTGCTGGGAAGTCTGTGGATTTTCGGCCCACCCTGGGACAGAGCCAGAGAATAACTATCACACCTCCAGGAAGGTAGGTTTCAACCTATGCACTGCTCCTAGCCACCGTAGCCAAGATAGGTTTCACTGTGCTCATTCCCCGCCACCAATTGACTACTGGTTATGCCGAACGTCTCTATTGCTCCGGGCATGCAACCACATGTTCAAGTCAAAAGGATTGTCACGTCCTGAGTCACTGTGCCTCTATGATGGGTCTCAGCCATAGGAAAAATGCCATATACAAATGCATAGAAAACTCTCAGCCATAGCCATGTCAGTTTCCTCCTCCTCAGTGCTGCACAGTACATCTCTGGTCCCTCCCAACCACAGAGGGTGCATACATATATATTCAGGCAAACATGAAAAACATTTCAACAACAAAACAAAATCATAACTGTATAGATGACATGCCATGAATCTTCTATAAGAAGATAGCATCAATATAACGGCATGTCATCCACTAAGGTTTTCTGTTGCATGGATGGTATGTCTAGTTGGCCATTGTGGAGACCCACAGACGCAACCACATTCGTTTAAAAAAGCTTTAGAATGTGCGCTTGAGTTTACGTTATGGACAACCTCTTGTCATTCACAAAATTTACTCACTTTTTCCTGGGGTTCCAAATAGAAATTCGTTAACAATCAAGTTTTACAGAGACACAGGGAAGCAAATGAAAGTAAAAACCACGTGAACATTATTTTCAAATAATGTTTTTAAGTTTTGATTTCAGCTAGCGACCCATACAACTTTTAGAGATCCATAATGCGTTCGAGTCACATACTGGAATGAACTACATAACTAAAGGAATGAATCAAGAGATAGAATAATCCAGGTACACTGTATAACACAATTAACTAAACTTTGACCACCAAATATTTTATTGGTCATGCACACTTTTACAACAAAAGAGAACTAGCGCACATGGTTGAACAAGTGGTTATTCACTACAAAGATGTTCTAACTAATCACTTATATCCATAATCATTGATATCCATAATCACTTATATCCATAATCACTAATATCCATAATCACTGATATCCATAATTACTAATATCCATAATCACCGATATCCATAATTACTAATATCCATAATCATTGATATCCATAATCATTGATAATCATAATAATTTATATCCATAATCACTAATATCCATAATGTCTAATACCCATAATCACTGATATCATAATTACTAATATCCATAATCATTGATATCCATAATCATTGATAATCATAATCATTTATATCCATAATCACTAATATCCTTAATCACTAATAATAATAATAGTAACTAATCACATAAACAGTCCGAGGATGAGACGGTTGTAGGTGGCTAAATCTTAGAAGATAGAAACCAAAACTTATTGAAATATAACATAACTAGCCACACACCGGTGTGTGTCAGCTGCTGAAAGGAAAACAAAGAATAGCAAAAGTGTAACTTGAAATATATGTCGTAAGATGCAACTAAGAAGACTTGGAAGTGAAGTAGTCAGCACATCAACTTAGGCCAAGGTGACTAAAAATCTTGGTGATGTCTCAGGACGAAAGGCATAGATGTCACAACCACTTTGTAAAGAGAATTGTCTTTAATTGGTAGTGCAGTTAAAAAAATTTCAGGACGTAGCCATCAACCCAGGATATTTGTTTTTGGCTGTAGTAAATATCTATGTAATATAAATACGTTTAGTAGTTTGCCATTGCTTTCTGAACGGTCCGGATGCACAATTGCCTATGGCGAGGATCGAACTCGGTACATCGGCTGTGACAGACGCGTTCTTACCTCACCGCCACAGAGCTGGACAATTTGTAAAATATTGCACAATATATTACATTTTGCTAACCGCCTAGAGTTTCAGAATGAACGCTAAAAAAGTAGTAGTTGGCACCTTTCCATCTTTCTAGATAATTGTATTATTGTTTTTCTTTAAGAAATATAATATACAACTCATGCCGATGGTGGATGTGACTCACAAGACTCAGTTGACTCACAGTCTACCAGAGTATGTACAAGGAAACATGTGCCCACGTATATCATCGTGTGCTGTTGTGTGTCTTCTTAAAACGTTCATCCCTTGAACTATAAGCTATCGCAATTTTTTTTGTTTTTATTGTGCATATCTGACCTTTCTACTCAATGTAAAACGACCCATGGCATCATGTTCTCAGGATTCCACACCAATGCCTGTAACATGGATATGTTGTTTGCACACGTCATTGTATCGAAGTAGAGGTCGAACCGGAGATATTTTCACAGACTGTAATTCTTCATAAAGTAGGACATTCGGTATTCTGATATCCTTCATTCTTCAAGTGTGTTCAAGCCATCTCAGTTTGCACTGACTATGTGATGTATTTTACAGAACGTTGTTCTCACAACCATTCTGCAAGCTTCTCGGTTCTGTGTAAACTGCCCCGCTTCTGTTAATATCATGATCAGTAGGCCATCGATGTCATGTGTCCATCATAATCTTGGTCTGCCTCTTGTTCTCTTCCTGAACATTTTCTCTCCATGGTTATCTTTTTAAAATATTGTGTATCTTTATTTGTCTGAAATACGTGTTAGCAGACTGAGCATAGATAATATTGTGGTATTACTTGTTCTTTCCTATAAATCAGTGTTGGTGACTTTGTCCTGGCACCTAACTCCAAGAATTCTATGTAGGCACCGACAATGAAAACTGTTTAGGTGTATCTCCTGCTGCATATATGATTCCCATGTTTTACTGCCGTAGAGGAGAATGCTGAGTATACAACACGGCGTGCCAGGTTCCAATATCTCGTCCGAACCTAAAAATATCTTGTGATTTCTCGCTTGACACGGCCACCCCTCCAGTCGACTCAGCTTTAAATGAGTACCTTACGTATGCGTTAAAACAGGCAAGACAGCAAGGAAAGGAACTGCCCCCACCTTATAGTTGGTGCGACATAGTACATGAAAAGTTATCTTCATCCCCGACGAAAGTCTGTTACCATTGCCCATACCTTTACCTTAATAAAGTATCACTCTTTTTGGACCCATACAATTATCGCTGTTTTCCGGGTGCCCCCCCCCCAATATTTCAGATAAGAAAATGTTCAGTATTTAATTATATGCAACTAGATTGTATCTAATTCTGTGAATTTTGTATACTTTAGCCTGTGCTGTAACTGCAGTGAAATAAATTGTCTCATCCTTGAGTAAATTAGCTTGTGCTATGCAGAAAGCTTAACGAGGAACGTGAGAGAAGGCATACACAACGCTGACTACCACGCTTTAAACATAGGTGGATTCCTAATCCCGGAACTACGCTACGCAGACGACACAGTGCTTCTTCCAAATGATATAAAGGGATTGGAAAAACTAATCAAGAATACAAAGAAATATAGCGAAGCACAAAATGTGTATTTAAACACGCAAAAAAACAAAAATCATGTCAACAGATATAACAACACAACAACCAAAAATCAGAATAGACAATACCGAGATAGAATGTGTGGATAAATTTGAATAATTAGGAGCAAACATCAACGGTGCAGGAGACTACATGGCAGAAATAAGAAAGCGATTGGCAATGGCATATTGCAAAATAATACAGCTGAAAAACATATGGAAAAGCAACAAAATAGAAACGAAAGTGCTAATGTTACGTACTTTTATTTTTCCAGTTGCAACATACGGCTGTGAAACATGGACCCTATGTAAAACTGCGGCAAAGAAGATCAACGCCTTCGAGCTGAAATGCTACAGGAAGATACTCAGAATATCATGGAAGGATAAAATCAGAAACTCAGATATTATAAACACACTGAATATGCCAGAGTGTTGGTTACTAAACACAATAACAAAAAGAAAACTACGCCTGTTTGGTCATATAAAGAGACACAACTGTTTAGAAAGACAAATAATGGAGGGAAGAGTACCTGGGAAGAGGAGAAAGGGCAGACCAAGAAGACGATGGACTGACGACATGAAAGATAACATAAATACATCGCTAGAAAATGCAAGCCACATCGCCCAAGACATAGAGAGGTTCAGAGAGTTCATTGGGAAGACAACGTTCTGGAAGGAACACGTCACATGACACAGTATGTACAATGAATTTAATCATGTTAATGTTGTCTAAATTAGCTTACGTAATATTTTGATTTGTTTTAGATTTGTAAGTTGGATACTTCTAAATTCGGATGAAGGCCGTATAAAGAGGGTTGAGATGTTCAATTTCCTACCATAATAGAATATGACATTTTGTAATAATAAATGTACTAAATATAGGTAAATCCCCCACCATCCCCCCAAATTGTTGATTTCTCCTCTCTCCCCAAATCAGTGTAGATTGTCATAAAAACCAGGTATCTAACTATTTATGTAGGTGTATCCATCTTCCCATTTATCACAGTCACATATTGTGTGCCGCATGACTGAGTGGTTGTCTTTGTAATGTTAGAGTGTTAACTAAAAAACAAAACTCACCCTGAACATAACGTGGTGACCGCCTGCTTTAACGCAAAAGCCACTAGAATACTCCCTGGAACTTAATAACGGGAAACAAAATTAGTATGAGTATTTTTAGAAACAAAAATAATGTGTGGGCCTTATCGTAATATTTAAACTATGAAGGTCTCACCAGTAGCAGACCAAATGCAATCACTACGCCACAGTAACCCCTAATTGATAACAGTCATCCTATTGTAATTTTTCTTCTTCTCACGTATAAGTCCCCACAGAACTTCCTCTACACAAACATCTAAACTTCATCAATTCTTACCCTCTACCAGTAGCTGATATTTTCTCATTGCTTTGACACTTCTGGAATTAAATTAAAACTCTAGCGAAAGTTTCGCGTTGGACAACATGATGTAGGAACTATATTGCTCGTGATTCATTAGGGACTACACAAACAAATGAACACATGATACCTCTCATATAATCCGTTTTTTTTCTTGTTAATGTACAAGTTAGTAAAGTTTCCATTACACTTTGAGTATGCATGAAAACACACATCAGATCCTAATTTAGGAATCACTTGTTTAAACGATACGCTTTTAGAAAATATTAGCTAAATCACACATTCTACGGATCATAGTAACACAAAAACTCGCATAACTAACTTTTCACCATCGTAATATTGTACAATTATATTTTAACGTGGTGACCGCATGCTTTAACACAAAAGCCACTAGAATACTCCCTGCAACTCCCAAACGGGAAAAAAATTAGTATGAGTATTCTTAAAAACAAAAATATGTGTGGGCCTTATCGTAATATGGCCCATCGTAATCAGACATCGTAATATTGTTGCTCGTACAATATACAGGTCATAACGTATAACAATTGAAAACATAATATTATGAATTATAGAAATGAAGCTCATATCTCGGAATAGAATCAACATTTTTCTTAGAACTTTCGGTGTCAAGTTATTAATAGCAACCACTTGAACACGTACGCACGTATACCGAATCTATTTTTAATATATTCACATTCTAAATGATCCAGTTTGATATTACGCTTCAAATATATACTGCGTTAGGCGTAATGTATCACCAAGCAAGTGATGCACCTTTGCTACGAAAAGTAGTGTAATATTCCTTGTGGAAGTTGATTGACATATCTCATGTGGAAATTGATTTACTTATCTCTTATGGAAGTTGATTGACATATGCCATGTGGAAATTGATCTGCTTATCTCTTATGGAAGTAGATTTACATTACATATTCCATGTGGAAATTGATCCGCTTATCTCTTATGGAAGTTGATTGACATATCTCATGTGGAATTTCATTTGCTTATCTCTTGTGGAAGTAGATTTACATTACATATTCCATGTGGAAATTGAGTTTCTTATCTCCTGTGGAAGTAGATTTACTTATCTTTTGCTAATATGATTTATTTAAATTTAGTGTAGGGGTGGGAAAATATGGAACATGACAAATCTTGCACGTCTGACCATTATTACTGAGTCGCTGGGCAAATATGAAAGTATACACTGTCCTAATATTGAAAAGTACTATACACTCTGTCCTGATATGTGAACGTACAATATACATTATCATGAGAAAGTACTATATACACTGTCCTGAAATGAGAAAGTACTATATACTCTGTCTTGAGATAAGGAAGTACTATATACACTGTCCTGAGATAAGGAAGTACTATATACACTTTTCTGAGATAAGGAAGTATTATTTGAAACTAAAACGGACTAAACACATTTTTTGGGCTCAAACTCACACGAAATAAGTTCATCATTCGGATTTCCATCGACTCTATATTTGCTTATATCTTACATACTGCAGTGAGTGTTGACATTAGTCGCATAGCTTGATTCTGCACCCTCATCAGAGATGACATGGTAGAATTTCTGACAATGGTATGGAGGGGAAGGTAGCATTATTAATCCATACTGATCTAACATAACGGAAATACGAAATGTTCACCTGTTTGCTCCCCAGTGTGTAAATTAACTGTGAAGATAGGCTTGTAACTTTCTAAATTTGGCATTATCTATTGTTCTAATCGTATTGCTTATTTTATATGTGTTGTGTTCCATCAACCTTCATGTTTCTATTGTGTCAGATTGCTACTTAGATCTTAGATCGACAACATGAGAACATCTATTATTTCTTATAGCACTGCCTTCTATTTTCCATTTATATTATCTTATAAATTGACGAGAGTAGTTTCCCAACCTTTTTTTTAACCATGTCCTCACCGAGGACTTTATAAATTTCTTATTCTTAATACTGCATTATTACCTAACTGAAGCCTAATTCAACAATCAAATAGCCCCCTTGTAGGCCGTGCTTCCCACGTTGGTAAACACTGGACTACAATGATTCACCCTTCTACGTTGTCCCATTTTTTAGACTGCGTTTTGAAGAGATATCAATATTCACTAAAGTAATGCGAATTACAGGAAGGAAATTATCAAAGGCATGATGAAGTAAAATATAAACTGTAGTGTCTAGAACTTAAGATCTAATTTCCGAAGTGCACATTTCATTTCACAGACACCCGTTACATAACCAAATGCGATTACTAACACAAAACCCAAAAGCAGTTACCCGTTTGTTTATGTTGCCTAGCAAAACGATTAACTTTGATATTTTTGAGCACGATTTTCTATATGTAATGCTAACCTGTACAACGAAAATATAATGGAGAGAATGAGAGAAATATAGGAGGGAAAGAATGAATATATGACAAAATTAAGGCATAAGATGTTAGGAGTGCCACATAAGAAACGAAGGAATGATTCAAGCGATAAACATAGGTTTTGAAGTAATATAAGTACTTAAAGAAAATGATTCAGATAATAAAGATAAAACTAAGTGTTCATACCGTTTCAACACAAGACAAATAAAAGAAGAAACATATGGTTCAAATGTTGTATTTTATTATCTGTACTGTCAGGTATCAAACCATAGAGGCAGTTTAATTCTCTAGCATTCTTTCTCTCAACAGAAGACACAATTAATGCATAAGGAGATAAGGCTGATCACAAATAAGAAAAATCCTATTAATGGCGGTGGCTGCATAAAAGATAAAAATGGTAAAATAATATTTGATAAAACAGAAGCACTCACAAGATGGGCAGATTATGTAACAGAACTGTTTGACGACCAACGGAACAAAAAACCAACAATGCACAACAATGAAGGACCAGCAATACTGAAATCAGAAGTAGAACATGCACTAAATTCAATAAAATGTGGAAAAGCTCCAGGCTCTGACAACATAACAGCAGACATAATAAAAACTCTAAATGAATTTGGTGTAGATACTATCACAGAAATATGCAATGACATATACGAAACAGGACATATACCTAAAGACCTAACATCATCAATATTCATACCACTACCTAAGAAGCCCAGGGCTGTGGACTGTACAGAATATAGAACAATAAGTCTAATGAGCCATCTAACTAAAATACTTCTCAAGATAATACATGAAAGAATTAAGAACAAGATAGACATGGAGGTCGGTGAAGAACAATTCGGTTTTAGGAAAAACAAAGGAACCAGAGAAGCTATACTGAGTATCCGGCTAGTGATAGATAAATATATAGAAGTCCAAAAAAGTATCTATATTTGCTTCATAGACTACAGCAAGGCCTTTGACATAGTCCAACATGAAAAATTAATCAAATGTCTTCAAGAAATAGGCATAGATGGAAAAGACATCAGGCTGATTAGAAATATATATTGGGAACAAACTGCATCAATAAGGTGTGAAAACAGCTACTCACCGTACATAGAAATAAGAAGAGGGGTAAGACAAGGATGCATTTTATCACCAAGCCTATTTAATATCTACACAGAGAATATCTTTAAAAATATAGAAGAAATACCAGGACTCAAGATCAATGGGAAAATAATAAACAACATTAGATATGCAGATGACACTGTTCTTTTAGCAGAAAGTGAACATGAACTACAAAGACTAATAGATCAAGTCAATAAATCAAGTAATGAATATGGACTGGATATAAACATTCAAAAAACAAAAACCATGATAATCAGCAAAAACACAGAAGAACAGGAGGTAAACATAAACATACAAGGAGAGAAACTACAACAAGTAAAACAGTATCAATATCTTGGACACATAGTCACATATGATGGCAGATGTGAAACAGAAGTTAAAAGGAGAATAGGAATGGCTAAAAGTACCTTCAATGACATGAGGAAATTATTAATATCTAAACAAATTACAAACAAGTTAAAAATGAGAATTATAAAATGCTACATCTATTCCATATTAATGTATGGCTCAGAAACATGGACACTAAATAAACAATTAGAAGACAAAATTGATGCCTTTGAGATGTGGGTATATAGAAGAATAGGGAGAACATCATGGAAAGAGAAGAAAACAAATAAAGAGGTGCTAAAAACACTTAATATGAAGAAAGAACTACTAAGAGAAATAAAGATCAGGCAAATAAAATACTTTGGACACATTAAAAGACATGACACCCTATTGAAGACCTTACTTGAGGGTAAAGTCAAAGGGAAGCGAGCAAGAGGTAGGGAGAGATACAAGTGGGAGAGTAACATTACACGATGGACAGGTTACAGTCTAGCAGAGTGCACCACCAAGACAAGAGACAGGAGATGTTGGAGATACGTTGCAGCCAACCTTCGTTGCGGAGACGGCACTTGATGATAATGATTCTTTCTCTCAAGTTCTGTCTAAGTATATCCCATTGTTCTATTGATGCATGCACATTGGAATCAGAAAGGGGAGTATGATAAACCTTCGCTACGCACGGTGCTAGAAGAATCACAAATTTCCAGTTATAAGGATATGCTGCCTAATTTTCTACGTCAATACAAAGGTTTCTGTAGTCACAACTATATGATTCTGTGTATGTATAATGAAGGGACATGCCTTCTACATACACCCACAGAACCTTTTAAGTAAAATGCTTTTTCTCATAGTATTGCATAATGCTGAATGTTGAAATGTTCTGGGAATGAAAGAACACCGCCATTCTCAAATTGTACATAAGAAAGAAGAAATCAAGCAGTTGTACTTTTGGGGGATTAAAACAAACACAAAGCAATGATTTTTATTTGAATATTCAAATTTTTACGTTAGCTTCAGATGTCTACGTTGGTTTTAATTCGAAATATTTGTAGCTTTACGAGCTACACCATTAGCCTATGATGAAATGAAATAATGCCTGTAACTGTAACTTGATAGCTCATATCATTACTGATAAAAGTACAGGTACTTTTCAATCATGAAACTGAGACGACACCGAGACTTATATGAGGTTTCAATGACATGCATGTATAAAGTGGGCGTATGAGTGCATGGTTCATTCCCTCAAGGGAGAATGTGTATGCAGTGCAGGAGTCACGTATATGCTACACAAGCTATAGCTTAGGGCCCCCACTTTCCTGAACAACTGTCATATATACTTAAATACATTGCAGCATTATTTGTCCCAAGCCGCGCGTCCGGAAAGCTGAGGGCCATATAAAGTCTAAATCCTGCGCTGTGTATAATTACCGTCCTGTCAGAATGGCACATCATACACATTTGGACTAACTGTGCTATCTCATCATTATTAAGTCATAGTTGTTTGGCACAATTGCAGTGATGACACATCTAGCATTCAGCATCATCTATAAAAGAGGTATGTCATGATTTACATGTATCATGGTTTACATCACTGTTGCGATATCTACACCTTTCGGCCTGACACATCCGACTTCAGCATGACTTTGGGTCACTGGCCCTATATGGGATGGGACAGCCAACTCCATCCCATAACCTCCTTAGTCGCCTTTTACGACATGCGTGGAAGGTAAACAGTGGTGCAATTCTTTTCCCCCCTTTCGGGCCCCGGCAACACACGGGCGTCTAACTACTTACCACTTGTTATACCTCTTATCGGATCTGAAAGTAAGTTCTCTCAATGCCTCATTAATTGTCCAAATGGATGGAATTCATGTGATACTTCGTCTGTCGAGTATGGTTTATGCAACGAGACACTATGAGACACTAAACATGGAGGTCTGTCTATGGTTGTAGATAACAATCATGTACTTTGCTGCTAGTCACAAACAAGAAGTATTGGTCAAAATTCGGCCCACTGGCAAATCAGGTCTGCCAAGCCATTGTTTTTCAGGGCATCCCGGTTGATTTAGCAATACTATATGTACTCGCCTTGAGTTCAGATAACATTACACTACTCCAATAGAATAATACGCGAGTGCTATGGTCCCAAAACAATACGCTAAAATCCGAATCTTGCTCGCCGACTCAGAAAGAGTGCCCACCTCAAATATTTTGTCTCACAATATTTATGTACTCGGAAACTAAGCACGTGATACAAAAAGCCATCATTCTTAGTTCCTCTATGACTACATTCTAAATGACAATCAATACAATGTAACTGCGTGAAACGTAACAACAATTAGACTTACGTAAAACACAGGTTTATATTTCGTTTCATTGGGACACGACAGACTATATCTAAAACTAGTGGGCAATGATGGGCAATGATGAGCACACAAGACATCATAAAAATTACAATACACAAATCACATTCAACGTTTCAACCAAAAGGTCTTTATCAAGTCACAAACAAAACATTAAAAGACGACGAATAGAAAAATTATCACAACTACCAACGGAAATATGGAAATGATATGCCGGAAGTTCAGAAAGTACATAAACACGTAAATATATGTGGAAACGAAACGAAAAAAACGATGAGTAAACGACGGGAAAAAGAGAATAAAGACAAAGACAACACCAAACCAGTACTAGACATAAGAGTGGTCGGAATTGAGTCCAAAAAGCTTGAGTGTACCTAATTCGAAAATGAGACGATTTTCTAGAGCATTACTAGATCTATCATCGGTGGTGCAAGATCTGATGGCGGTGACCTGAATATCCAACGCACCATGATCACCATCGCCGTTGAATTTGGTGGCCACAGGAGTGGATGTTCTGTACTTGATAGCATGAAGATGGTTACAAAAGCGATCGCTCAATCGTAGGCCGGTTTCCCTGATGTACTGTTTGCCACAGCGTTTACATATGATCACTTAAATGACATTACGGGATTCACATGTAAAGGCCTCATCGATGGAGAAAGTGACCTTGGGAAATGAAATGGAACGCATCTGAACCACGTAAGGACATGTAAAGCAACGGACACTTGAGCAACGAACAGTGCCAAAATGGTCAGGAACAGAAGACTTAAGGTGGCTATGAACCAAGATGTCCCCCAGATTTCTATCACGCCTATAAGCTACCAGAGGTATGTCATGGAAAGCGTCACGGGTGTCAGGATCAGACTGGAGAAGAGAATAATGTTTGAGCCTTATGCTTCGAACAGAAGAGTTATGGGGATGAAAGGTAAGAACAAGTTTAACCCTATCAGATGAGGAGAAAGAACCATAAGAGTTAGTCAAGGTATCGAGGCGATATCTTAGCACATCCGTTTACTATAAACCTACTGATGCACATGGCTTTCTTCTCCTCACTTCTTCTCATCCTCCTGCTTGTCGCAACTCTCTACCGTACTCCCAGCTTCTTCACCTGCGTCACTTATGTAGCGATTACGACGATATTCTCGACAAGTCCTCTGAGATGATTGATTTTTTTCCGTAGACGATCGTTCCCTCTCAGTATTCTTTCATCCGCTAGGCTCCGTGTGCGCCATTTGTCTCGCCTTGAGACCTTGACTAACTCTCAGGGTTCTTCCTCCTCCTCTGATAGGGTTAAACTTGTTCTTACCTTTCATCCCCATAACTCTTCGGTTCGACGCATTATGCTCAAACATTATTCTCTTCTCCAGTCTGATCCTGACACACGTGATGCTTTCCATGACATACCTCTGGTAGCTTATAGGCGTGATAGAAATCTGAGGGATTCTTGGTTCATAGCCACCTTAAGTCTTCTGTTCCTGAACATTTTGCACTGTTCGTTGCTCAAGTGTCCGTTGCTTTACATGTCCTTACGTGGTTCAGATGCGTTTCATTTCATTTCCCAAGGTCACTTTCTCCATCGATGAGGCCTTTACATGTGAATCCCGTAATGTCATTACGTGATCATATGTAAACGCTGTGGCAAACAGTACATCGGGGAAACCGGCCTACGATTGAGCGATCGCCTTTGTAACCATCTTCATGCTATCAAGTACAGAACATCCACTCCTGTGGCCACCAAATTCAACGGCGATGGTGATCATGGTGCGTTGGATATTCAGGTCACCGCCATCAGATCTTGCACCACCGATGATAGATCTAGGTATGCTCTAGAAAATCGTCTCATTTTCGAATTGGGTACACTCAAGCCTTTTGGACTCAATTCCGACCACTCTTATGTCTAGTACTGGGTTGGTGTGGTCTTTGTCTTTATTCTTTTTGTTTCGTCATTTACTCATTTTTTTGTTCGTTTCGTTTCCACATATAATTACGTTTTTATATACTTTCTGGCCTTCCGGCATATCATTTCCATATTTCCGTTGGACGTTGTGATAATTTTTCTATTCGTCGTCTTTTAATGTTATGTTTGTGTCTTGATAAAGACCTTTTGGTTGAAACGTTGAATGAGATTTGTGTATTGTAATGTTTATGATTTCTTGTGTGCTCATCATTGACCATCATTACCCACTAGTTTTAGATACAGTCTGTCTTGTCCCATTGAAACGAAATATAAACCTGTGTTTTACGTAAGACTACATTCTAAAGGAGACAGTTTCATGAACAACGCAATCAATCTTGAGCAGTGGTTCTCAACATTGATTGCCTAGTAGCCACTTCTTGGGGTAGTCATCATCACTTTATAAACATTACCGCTATAATTGTTGGTGTTTGTCGTTCAAGTTGCTCCCCTGGAAGGGTCGGTTACTCCCTTCCCCCAAATTTCATGTTTAATTTCCATGCCCCCATCGGTCATAATACCAATATTGAGAACCAGTGGTCAGTCCTGATGGTTGGTTTGTTGGTTGCTGATCCAGCGGTCCTTCACAGTACTTCAAAGGCTCATACCATTTGACCCAATGCCATTAAATGGCATTATATTGTTGGGAAGTCTGTGGATTTTTGGCCCACCCCGGGACAGAGCCAGAGATTAACTATCACACCTCCAGGAAGGTAGGTTTCAACCTATACACTGCTCCTAACCACTGCAACCAAGATAGGGTTCACTGTGCTCTTTCCCCGCCACCAATTGACTACCGGTTATGCCGAACTTCTTTATTGCTCTAGGCATGCAACTAAATGTTCAAGTCAAAAGGATTGTCACGTCCTGAGTCACTGTGCCTCTAAAATGGGCCTCAGCCATAGGAAAAAACAGTGCTGTCAGTTTCCTCCTCCCGAGTGCTGCTAAGTACATCTCTGGCTCCCTCCCAACCACAAAGGGTGCGTACACATATTCAAGTAATCATGAAACACATTTCAACAACAAAATAAAAGCATAATTGTATAGATGACGTGCCATGAAGTTTCTACAAGAAGATAACCTCAATATAACGGCATGTCATCTACTAAGGTTTTCTGTTGCATGGGTGGTTTGTCTAGTGGGCCATTGGTGAGACCCACAGACGCAACCACATGCGTACTCAGTCCTGATCACAGAGATCACTGTTACGTATGAAAATATATTTTATACTTATCTATCTGTTCTGTTTACAAACAATATATTGATTTCAGGGCAGTCGTTGGAGTTTCTCTGCTCCGTCTTTGTGAAACTTCATTTACGATATCTCACTGTATACTATTTCAAACATAATCTGCCAGGTCCGAGAGGAGAGCTAAGAATAGAAACACTGTGAAGTGCCATGTTTGTCGAAATAAGCAAATAAGAGGATTTTGGGGCGACTTGGCTGCTCACCTCCATGGGTCAAAGTCACCCAAAGCGATACTAAATTCGGATTCGTAAAGTTGAAAGGCACAGCTATTGCATCGAGGCTGTAAGGCATGATATAACTCGCATTACATTTTTCGGACTTTATCTTGTTATTTAATCCACAAAACGCCCGTGTGGTGCCGGGGCCCGAAAAGGGAGCAAGGAGTAGCAACACTGTTTACCTTCCACACATGTCGTCAGAGGCGACTAAGGAGGTTATGGGATGGAGTTGGATGTCCAGTCCCATATAGGGTAAGTGATCCAAAGCCATGATGAAGTCGGATGTTTCAGGCCGAAAGGCGCAGATATCGCAGCAATACTGTAAACTATGACACAACGCATTCCGTTCTCCGGACTACATCCTGCTAATCTGCAGGAGTTTGAGAACGAACGCAGAAGAACAAGAAAAATCCACAAAAGATTGCAAAAGGCCAAAGAAAAAAAATGTGTAGAGGAATGGTTAAAAATGGACTCATCGGGAATCATTCAAGACTTTGTGAAGTGTTTTTAATTGGTTCGTGACACAAACACAATAACAAATCAAAATTAAGGGATAAGTCAAATATAGTAACTTTTGAGGTATAAACTCCGATGAGGCCACAGGATTGTATTATTTACAAAATCGCTTAGTTGTTCTCACGTCCATGATTTCGAATTATGTATGCCTCACTAAATTGTAATAATTAGTTATCCAACAACATCTATATCATAGTTTTCCCTGACGTAGTGGTTTAGCCATTCACTTTGCGCTCAAGATAATGCAGGCTCAAATCCCGCTCGATACGTCATGTTTCTATAATGAAGTTTTTAGGAGATCCCTGGGCATATATGTGCGATTAGTGATACTCTCATCCGGCGGCGTGCCGTATCGATGATAGGGACGTAGTTTAAATGGAGTAACTCGAGTACAATAAAGTCAATCATCTACGTCTTTTCAACTTTGATAAACAGAACAAGTTCCCCGTCTCCTGTATGGTAACATATAAATATATTAATAACGCTGCATGTTGTATATCATACAAATATATTAATCACACTATGTCCTGTATAGCATATAAATATATTAATCACAGTGTCCTGTATAGCATATAGAGATATATTACTCACACTAAGTCCTGTATAGCATATACATATATTAATCACACTGTGTCCCGTAAAGCATATAAATATATAAATCACACTATATGCTTTATATAGTACACAACTCACATTATTGACACTTCTATATGGATATATAAACACTTTAAAGATTTAGAATGCAGAATGCAAGCTGGACAAAGCTACATAATAAATTTGTCTCTCCTTCTGGAAACTGTGCAAGCAATATATCTCCTGTATGTTTCTGGAATTTGGAGCAGTGCACATGACTCCCGCGAAGCAGTGACACACTTATCCACAAATTGGCTAACTCCTCCCAGAGTGAGTGTTTGTAGTCATAACCCGTGTTTTATGTGTGAGTAAAGGAAGTCATACTTTCAACACATGACATACGCTTCCTAAATACGCGCTACTTTTACACATTCTGCAAACTTATACATTTGAATGTTTAACTATTGACGCAGCGGACTAACCGCTTCGCATCAGTACATCACTGTAAAATGACATGACTATATATTGAGAATGTCGACTTGTGGAAAAAATATGACATTTCTTGAAAACTATGAGAAAGATACTTCTAGGTATAGAGTATTCTAGTTATGTGATCTTCTAGGTATTGAGTTTTCTAGTTATGGGATCTTCTAGGTATTGAATATTCTAGGTATTAGATCTTCGAGGTAAAGAGTTATTTCGGTATGGGAGTCTTCTAGGTTTAGAGTTTCTAGGTATGGGGCTTTCTAGGTATAGTGTTATCTGGGTTTGGAGGGTCTTCTAGGTATATAATTTTCTAGGTATGAGAGTTGAGATTATTCTAGGTATATAATTATCTAGTTATGAGTCTCTTTTAGGTATAGAGATTCTAGGTAATGGGGTTTTCTAGGTATGTGGGTCTTCTAGGTTTAGAGTTTTCTAGGTATTGAGGACTTCTATGAAGAGCGATTTCTAGGCATCTCCTTCTGCGTTCGTTATCAAATTCTTGCAGTCTAGCAGAAATTGCTGCAATATCTGCGAATTTCGCCTCGACACATCCGACTTTAGCATGACTTCTGGGATACATTAACACTGTATGAGACGAACAACCAGCACCAACCAAAAGCCTTCTTACGAAATGGATGGCAAATAACAGTGTTGCCAATTTCTTTTCTTCCATAACGAGCCCCGGCAACACAAGTGCAGCTATCTTATAGATATGAAATAGGTATAAATCTGCAGAGTACCCCGTCTGCTTTTCCTATTGCTTAAAATTATACACCAATTGTAATCTTCGTTATCACTTTAACAACAAAATATACACACTGTTGCTAACCTCTTAGACATATTCTACATCTAAGTCATATCACCAGTAAGTACAATCTACAATCTTCGTATCGAATGATGCCTACAACAAATATAAGAAGTGTCTCCCGTTAATGTATAACATAATACTGTCTGACATCATCATGTTCTTTTTAGCAATGTCTTGCTTAACCAATGATCCTCGATGGTCGCTACCAGGATTACTTGAATTTCGACCTCCCGTAAATTGTATTTTTATAAGGCTTGAGATAATCAAGATTCCATCATCATCCATTATTAAAAAGAGACTTTACTTCGCGACTCGGCGCTTATATATTAACTAGTACAAGTGACTTTTACAGTGGATGCATACACACATATATGGCTGATGGATCGGCGAGCTGAGAATTTATGGGAATTTCTCCAGTGTTGTGAAGTTAGTTCCTAAGCAAGAATAAAGAATAATAAAGAGATACTGCATATTAGAATCCATTGACTTATACATTAAGAGGTATTGACATGTTAGTATCCACTGACTTATACATTAAGAAATATTGGCATGTTAGGATCCATTAACGTATACATTAAGAGGTATTGGCATGTTAGGATCCACTGACTTATACATTAAGAGGTATTGGCATGTTAGGATCCATTGACTTATACATTAAGAGGTATTGGTATGTTAGGATCCATTGACTTATACATTAAGAGGTAGTGGTATGTTAGGATCCATTGACTTATACATTAAGAGATATTGGCATATTAGGATCCATTGACTTATACATTAAGAATTTTGGCATGTTAGGATGTACTGACTTATACATCATCGACAGCTGCAGTTCTGTAACATGTATTGTCATCGTCTCTGATGATAACATATGGCTAACAGCCAACATATTTCATTTATTTCATCAGTTAATCTTTTTAAACTGTAAATCTCAACATTCCATACGCGTTACCTGTACTGCGCCCAACACATAAATAGCTTCTAGCACTTCGAATAAGCTCATTTTTCAGCAATTACAATCTCAATTACAGCGAAATGTTTCATATCAGGTCTGTTTCTTATGATGGACACGAGTGGGTTATGTTTCAAAAATACGTTAATTCTATTCGGCAACTATCAGAGTCTGCTTAATTAAGGCTTCTGACAAGATGTGTTATTTTAGTAATATAAATGGCAAAATATGTACTTTTACTAGTGACAAACAGAAGATATCTACATATTACTGAAAGGTTAAATATGTACATTTACCAGTGACAAACATAAAGTTTCTACAGATGACCTCAATGCTAAATATGTACATATACTAGTGACAAAAATAACACAAGGCAACACACAAAAATCATCACAGATAATTTTATATGGGTTTTGTAGTATTTGGTTAGCTGATTTCAAATCTGTCTTTAGTTTTTTTCTACCACGTAACATTTTTTTGTAATAGCTAATTATAATATCTTTCAACAGTGGTTATGACCACAAATTTACAATTTTCCCCTTTATTACAAAACAAAATGCTATCAATGACAACAAAAGAACATATTATCCAAAGTATCTTCATTCCAATTCTGTGCTACCAATGTCAAACATGGTCCTTAACAACAAAACATTCCATTTTCTGGACTAAATCATGCTGGAAATGTAGTTGGACCATTGTCCTGCTAAAAGAGCGATCCAGTTGGAGTATGAGAATGAACGCTGAAGAAGAAAAAGAATAAGATAAGAGTGAACGGCATCCAAGGCAACACATATATTTACTACCCAGAACACGCCGGAGTTCACGGTAATGACAGCTAGTAGACTGGCATTCCAGCCACCAATAGAATGCGCGCTAACAATGTATGAGATAGATGTTCTGAAACTCTTCATGAGCATCTACTTGATGCGAACTCCACAACTGATGAAACATCCAGACTGAGATTTTACGAATTCGGTATTAAATGTGGTAGATGTAAAACAGGATGCATGATGTTAGGAACGAGAAGAATACTAACCAGCGGGTCACATGAAGAATGATTATGCACATATTTAGCATCGGGTAGGGGAGACTGAGCTCCAATGTGTCCGTCCAGAGTGGAATGTTGTCAGCCCAGAACCAATAAACAATACCCAATCAACGGAATGACAGTTTTCCCACTTCAATGCCTGAATCCCTTCGTGCTGCAGTTGATTATTTAAAACAAAACATGAATTTCCTTTCAAAGAGATCAAGTAACAGAACATTTATGTATCTGTTAAATTTTCAAACACTCATGTAACAACAAATAAACTGTGACATTTTACTTCCGCATTTTGAAAACAACTACTTCAATGATCAACTTTAAAAAATATCCCCTTTCCTGCTCTCCGAATTATTCTATTCGTGAAGGAAGGTCTGTACAAGTGAGAAGCATATGAGTAAACATGACATTTAACTTTCACGTTTGTAGTTGTAAAGTAATAGCAAACGCACACTTTCGTGTCCCAACTCCGCCCTATAACAAGAGGGTTACGGGTTAAACCACCAACTATTACGTATATGTGTGTAATTCAAATCTGTTGAATTAGTTGACAGTTCATCCTATATGAATAGCGCTTATTTTAGGAGTATAATAACACGTTTTGTTATTGTCCGTGTAGTAACGGGGCAAGAGGGGAAACACAGGGTAGCAACACTCTGACTTGTCAAGCATGTCGGAAGATGCAACTAATATAAGCAGGTTTGGGCGTGGATTTGGCTCTCTCATTTTATAGGTCAAAGTGAACCAAATTCCATGCTTTAGGCAGATATATCTGACCGTAAGGCGCTATTATCGCATCACAAGCTATTTATCACAACGAAATAGATTCTCCGGAGTCCGGACTACATCATGCAAACCAGCTGTTGTTTGTGAGTGAACGCGGAAAAATAAAGGTTTTAAAAAATATTGCAATAGAAATTCATTTGATCTAGTTAATTAGATGCGCTCACTTAATACTTGTTTAATTGTTGCAGTCATTGATAATTGTCTTTCTTGTTGGAGCTGGTCTAAATCATATCTAGATTTTAAACAGCTCTTGCATTTAATATTCATATTTTATCTGTAATACATGCATTATTATCCGTAACTCTTGCCTCTTGCATGGATACCAACAGGCAGAAGAGCCAGGGGTAGACTAAAAGAAACACTCACAAGAACAATACTTAGAGAAAATAAAACAACAATATTCTTACTTTTCAAGAACTGCACAGAATAGCTTTGAACAGACAGAATTCGAGAGATCTGACCTCTGTCCTATGTACTAACGTCAGCGCTAAAGGAAAATAAATCAATGAATGATTGACATGTGTTATTACAGTTTTCTCATGTATTATAAATTCAATAGCTATATGCATGTATGCATAACCGTAATTGATCTGCTTCAATGTTCCTGATTACAGTTGCCTTTTTCCTACATCTCAAACTAGAATTAGGGCCCAGAGATGACATGCACACAAGAGTGCACCGACAGGCGTTCCATAGCTGGTCGAGAATCAGGATCAGTGAACCACAGCTGGACAAGACCCTCAGTACACTTTCACGCAGTGGGCCTGGAAACAGGAGTGCAGCAACCCTACTGTAGCCTTGTCAAGTACTAGGGATTGAAAATACGGGAATGCAATTCCGGCCCAAAAAATGCTGGATGAAGACGGATGTGTCAGGTCGAAAGGTGCAGATAACGCAGCTTGTTGTAAAACATGACACAACGCAGATCACCCCCATACGTCCTTCTCAGGACGGTCAGCTGAATGCTTTCAGAGGGTCCGCCACAAGGCGTATGAAGAAGAAGAAACTAGAATTGTAAAATCCTTTATCAGCGACGTCATTAATTTGTATTTGATCACGCGCAGTGTGCCGTCTTGTTATCACCTGTAATTAATTATTTACTTTAATAATAACAAACAGGTGACAACATTGGACTTCAAAACTAACCTCTACTTCTATGATAGTTCTCAAACTCCTCAAAATTTGCAGTATATACTGTGGATACTAGAATTCTTGTGACATAGTTTACAGCTTGGTTTTGATATGTCTGCCTCTCGTCCTGACACATCCGGCTTCATCATGGCTTCTGGATCACCTTGAGCCTCTATGGGATGAGGCAGTCAACTCTACCTCAAACATTTTTAGTCGCCTTTTATGAAATGTATGTCAGAAAACGCTTTGCTTTTCTGTAATGTTTTGTTTATTATAACGTAAAACTACTAATGAGATGTGTAGTTGCAACAAATTGTCAGGTTACGTGGATGAAACAACTAATAATGACTGTAGGCGTTGTCATTAATTTCAAGTAATCCCTAGTATTTCTGTCTTATAGCAAATAGAAAGCCGCTTTGCACTAGCGTCCCGAAGATCAGCACTAAATATTAGAACATACACTACATATGACGTAGTCTATATTAAACATGAATACGTCCTATTGTGTAGTCTATATTAAAAATAAATACGTCATATTGCGTAGTCTGTATTAAACATAAATACGTCATATGGCGTAGTGTATATTAAACATTTACACATTATATGACGTAGTGTTCATTAAACATTAGCATATCATTTGAGGTAGTGTATATTAAACATTATCACAATATATGACGTAGACTATATTAAAATTAATACGTCATATGACGTAGTCTATATTAAACATTTACACATCATATGCCGTATGTCACCACCCAATTTCAATGAGTGCAAAGTGACGTTTTAAACAATTGGTCTTCTTGCGTTGTGCACAAATACTTTATCATAGAAACTTCTTCTTAGAAATAAACTTGACCATACATATACATAAAATAAAACTATAAACTGCCCATACGCGCACATTAGATGCTTCTTCACTCTATTGGTTCAATGTGACATAACTCTGGAGAAGAAAACAAAACATTGGTTCAATACATGCATCAGTGACCAAAATACGGGACAACAGTGACAACAGACTAACATTTTAATTTTATACGCTATTGCACAGTTTCAGTGACTCATAGTCATTTGCGCGCAACGCAATGGAAATCCAACGCATTGGAGCTTTCATTGTGTAACGCGTAAAAGGTTGGATGTGTCTATTTATGTATATTTATTGGAATTTTGTTTCGTTAAATTATGTCAGCATTTTGTTCCGTAGAAACCACGTAGAGGAAGTAATATATTTTTAAAATTGGTAGCACATCCTTTACAGGACATAGCTATCAATCCAGCATTTGTTGGCTGTGGTGATTTTCTAAGCAATATAAATACGTTCAGTAGTTTGCCATTGCTTTCTGAACGGTCCGGATGCAAAATTGCCTGTGGCGGGGATCGAACTCGGTACCTTGGCCGTCACAGACGAGCTCTGTACCACAGAGCCGGACATAATATATTTCAGAAAAAAAATAAAAATAAACAAACATAGGAAATCACACTAGATATGGGGAAAAAAAGCAGAAGTAAAGACTCATCAGACGAATATAATATTTTCGTCCTAAAGTGGCATGACGCATGGATATGTACATTAGAGTTGACATGAAAAATATGCTTATATATATATATATATATATATATATATATATATATATATATATATATATATATATATATATATATATATATATATATATATATATATATATATATATATATATATATATATATATATATATATATATATATATATATACCATGCATGTAGTAGAGCATGATTAAGAGGTGTGTCGTGAAGTTAGCTTTCCTATCCCATAGATTAACGTTATCTAAAATCATGAAGTCAGAATTAACTAGACAACACTGATATCGTAGTTATTCAGTCATGTGTGACACCATGAATTACGATATCCTCAGAATACATTTGACTAGCTAAAGGAAGTTGGAGAATACATCTGACTAAAAAAAAGGAAGTTTGAGAATATATCTAACTAACTAAAGGAAGTTTGAGAATATATCTAACTAACTAAAGGAAGTTTGAGAATATATCTAACTAACTAAAGGAAGTTTGAGAATATATCTAACTAACTAAAGGAAGTTTGAGAATACATCTAACTAACTAAAGGAAGTTTGAGAATATATCTAACTAAATAAAGGAAGTTTGAGAATACATGTAACTAACTAAAGGAAGTTTCAAAAAAAAGTAAGTAAAGTAACCCATATCATTTATTAATACCGTAAGGGTCTGAGATGTTAGCGATCTTACATTTCAGAGGGTAAATGAGGGCGGTAGTAATGTCCTCTCCCGGTACCCATTTAAGGCTGGGTCGACCCGGGAGCCGTTGCGATCTGCAAAAAATGTCCACCTCAACTGGGGAATGAACCCAGGACCACTCATATGCGAATTCACGGTATTCGGTGCTGAAGGAACATAGATAAATATAATTTGAATACAAATATTTCATCTATTGATTTGATTTTGTTTATACAGTTTTCGAATACTGATGTTGTAGCAGTGGTTGGTTTTTAAATTGAACTGCAACTTTGTATACAAACTTATAATTAGTGAAATATGATTCAATATTGCTATTCAAATATTAACTTTTAATGTAATACATTTCACGAGCTTGGCACACAGTTATATCAAATTGATGTATTACACATCTTATATCCGCGTCTATTTGTCCTCTTACGCAACTTAATAATAGTCTTCATAACATGTGCGGTACATTTAAAATGCTGAGTTAGATATTTATTTTTCTGTAAGAAACGGCATACTGAAGGATGTAGTGGCCGGATGCGCTATTAATTGTCTAAATGTTGGCTGACCACATATGATACTGTATTTAAGTGTTTGACATATGCATCTCGTTATATTGTGCACATACTAATTAGCCAGAATAGGGTGTTTCCAAAAGATCGTGCACTAGAGTTCACTAAACAGGCGTTTTAAACATGTCACACAGGAGATTAAGTGCTCGAATCATTTTCAGCTATCCGCTAAGCTATGATAGCGTCATTTGTTTGATGTTCACCACATAAGCCAAATTGGGCGTTGTCTACTTGCAGCAATATACATCGACATTAATTACTCCCTAACTTGCAGTTAAAAGTAGGACTGGATACACTTACATATCACTTAACTATAGGAGACTTGTATGTTGGATACAACGACATGTATGTCTATATATTATCTAATGATCTTAGTGTCATACATTTTCTTATTCATTTTCATGTGACGCATTCTTTTAGAACGTAGTCTTCATTATGAATCTCCTGAAATCTCCGCGCTCTCTGGTAAGTTGTCCCGCTTCCTCTAGCCACATGTTCATGCATTTCTGAATATCACTTGTTCAATCATCTATTAATTAATATTGTAGAAGTGATCGTTCATGGCACATATATCTCAAATAGAGCACATATCATATCTCATATAGAGCACATATAGCTCATATAGAGCACATATCATATCTCATATAGAGCACATATCATATCTCATATAGAGCACATATATCTCATATAGAGCACATATCATATCTCATATAGAGCACATATCATATCTCATATAGAGCACATATATCTCATATAGAGCACATATATCTCATATAGAGCACATATCATATCTCATATAGAGCACATATATCTAATATAGAGCACATATCATATCATTTCTGAATATCACTTGTTCAATCATCTATTAATTAATATTGTAGAAGTGATCGTTCATGGCACATATATCTCATATAGAGCACATATCATATCTCATATAGAGCACATATATCTCATATAGAGCACATATCGTATCTCATATAGAGCACATATATCTCATATAGAGCAAATATCATATCATTTCTGAATATCACTTGTTCAATCATCTATTAATTAATATTGTAGAACTGATCGTGCATGTGTAGTTGGTTGGTTGGTTGCTGATCCAGCGGTCCATAGGCTCATGCCCTTTGACCTAATGTCATCAAATGGCATTATATTGCTGAGAAGTCTGTGTGGATTTTCGGCCCATCCCGGGACAGAGCCAAAGAATAACTATCACTCCTCCAGGAGAGTAGGTTTCAACCTATGCACTCTTCCTAGCCACTGTAGCCAAAATAGGGTTCACTGTGCTCATTCCCCGCCACCAATTGACTACTGGTTATGCCGAACTTCTCTATTGCTCTAGGCATGTAACCAAATGTTCAAGTCAAAAGGATTGTCACTTCCTGAGTCACTGTGCCTATATGATGGGTCTCAGCCATAGGAAAAAACAGTGCTCTCATTTTCCTCCTCCCCAGTGCTACACAGTACATATCTGGCTCCCTTATAACTAAAAAGATACAAACATTTTCAGGTAAACATGAAACACATTTCAACAACAAAATAAAAGCATAATTGTATAGATTGTTTCATGGGTGGTGTGTCTAGTGAGCCATTGATGAGACTCACAGACTCAACCACATGCGTATTCATGTGTAGTAAATGAAGACTTCGTGAATATCTAATCTATAATAATTGTTACAATGATATGTTATTTCATCAATGTCTTATATGTCTACGCAACCTAAGACAATGGGTACCAAATCTTCTGGAAAAGTAAAGACGACAGGCTTGATGTTGGCCACGTCATCCCCAGGTAGGTATATCTGGTTGGTAAATGGGAACTACGGGCCTTACACAGTATACACCTTAATGACGGAATAAATCGAAACTTTCCTTTACTTGTTTAAGCTATGTAGTCTGTCATCTGGAGGCACATTATTTTGTTAAGCAAAATGAATTAAACAGGTTACTAAACACTTACCTTGCCTATTAATAAAAATATATTTAAAAAGTATATATAAAAAAACATACAATAAAACTAAACAGGACAATCGATATTGTCCTGAGACAATATTGTCCGGAGAATTGTCCTGTTTAGTTTTATTGTATGTTTGTTTATATATACTTTTTAAATATATTTTTATTAATAGGCAATGTAAGTGTTTTAGTAACCTGTTTAATTCATTTTGCTTGACTATTTGTTCATTAGGTTACTGCGGCACCATCCACTTTGTTGGATACCCTCTGACCATTTGGTTATTTACATTATTTTGTTTCTGCTTATTCAAGAAAATCCCTCACAATATTAGTCCCAATTATTACTAAGAAATTATACTTTGCTGATCGGGTCATTGCTTACAATGGTGGCTCCTATTTGTAGCGTTTGTATTGTTGTGCTCAGAAATGTAACAAATGTTACGTTTATTTGTATTGTTTTCGATGATGTGTTTATTTATTTTGTTACAAAACAAATCCAGACAGCTATATTGAAAGACTCTAAAAATATTATATACGACTGCATCATATATTAAATTTAGGTTAACTTAGATTCATTACCAGGAACAGTGGCAAGATTTCACCTTTTTAATAATATGCGTATATTAATTAAGCTTTCGTGACCTCGCTGAATTCAGATTACAAAGTCGATAGGACTATATCGATCTGCGCGCTACGCAATGAGAGCTCCACCCGTCCCCTACAGTCATCCAAGGAAGGCAGGCTGGCTCTCAATGTGTAGCGGGCAAATCACCGAATTTGCCAGTAGTCTTTACTGTGAAATGTGCTTATATATATATATATTCACCAAATAATTTACATATCTATTTCGTTAAAATATGACCACTGCTGCCCGTAATGTACCTAACCTTATTATTATATTATTAGCAAGCATAGCACATATAATCCCAGGTGGGGCAGGGGGTCATTATTCGGCCCCATTGAATTCATCATAAATTGTACAATCAATGTAAAGCTATTGCTGCGCAAAAAATCTGAAAAAGTTTTAAAATACAAGAATACTCTAATCGAAATGATCCCCACAAATGGATTCTGCATTCAATTGGGTTGCCACACTCCAGTTTCAAGATGTAGCCCCATGACATATATAGTTCCTCGAGTTGAGATTTATACTATCAAAGTGAAATCTGCACCTCAAAACACCTTCGGCCCATTATCTCTTTTTAAGGAAGGGAACGGAGACTCAAGCAATTAACTCTAATTTATTTATTATGGCGACATGCATGGCAGCTGACGGTGGTGTTGTTGATTCCTTTCGACCCCAGCTTGAGGAGCACAGATACAAATTGGGAGAAGCTACTCTTGGTAATCAATGAATTTTGTGATATATTAGATTGTGTCCCTTGTAATAATTAATCACATTAACTAAGGAAACGACGTCAATATTATGTACACAATTTCAATTAGAAGCACGCCTCACATGTAAGCTTTGAACGTCTCAACAGCCTATCAAATATTCAACCATGCAATAGTAAAGCTGTAGTAGATGTCACGCATAATAGTAATAATTTCTATGTGTGAAAATTTGACATCGTTTCTTCTGCACAATTATTATATTTTTTTACCCTTCGATAAGGAGGTTAATTCTAAAAGCATTTCAAACGGCAGAAAGTTGAAGCCATTTGGATATAACAACGCTCTAGAAAAATCTACCTATTGCACACAATTGTTGACGAGCTATATTACTCATTATTCCTAGGGATCGAAACACACAATGGACATTAAATCGAAGATTAAAGTGTTTATAATATATGCATATTCTCACCATCGATTACGGGATAAGTTCATACGTGCTCCGATATCCGTTTCAATAGTTCCATCAGATTGTAAGTACTGACGTTTCCTGTTCAGTAATGAAAGTACAAGCCGGTATTCAAGTATTAGAAGAAAGACTACGCGTTATATAAGATTCACCTAAATAAATGTTTTTTTGAATCTTTATATCGCTGGTAGTGAATTAAAAAAAATAAATATAAAGTGTACCTTGTTTGCGCCTGAAGCATATCGGGGAATATAGTGTTATGCTCTTATGATGTAATGGTCAGCGACATGCAATTGATGATGTGGTTAGCAGTACGCCCGCCGCTGTTACCTGTCCCAGGAGATCTGATATACATTTCCTTATGCTGGGTCTCAGATAGCGAAGTGAAACCAACATACCCTGAGTATTGCAGTGCTTGGGTTTATAATATTGTTTATTACTAAACATCTACGCTATTCATGTGTTAATATTTTGCTAAATAAGGCATTGTCTCGGCAATGTATTCGGTAATGTAGTATGTAATGTATTCAGTAATGTTTTCAAAGACATATTAAACATATGTGTACAACTGCTACATACCAAGTTCACATATAGGCACATATTAATTGCAATAGTATAACTTGTGAACGCTCTGTATATACTATATATATTTTTAGACAGGGTAAAACTATACAATAATTTTCTATTGTGAAAATTGACGAAAAATTACCTTCATTTTTGGTTAACTTCACGAGGACATGCTGAAATCTCTTAATGACAATAATTTTAATATGTAAAAATGATAAGCTGGTGAATGGGATGCGCCCGAGCCAGAACGGTATGTAAATATTAGCACTATTGTTAACTTTTCATGCGTTATGTACAAGGCAATTACGGAGGTTATGGGGTGGATATCACGGCGAAGATGTCAACCATGAAACACCGCATTCCTTTCTCCGAAGTACATCTCGATAATCTGCAGGAGTTTCAGAATGAACACAGAAGAAAAGAAGTTGAATGATGATGCGTATTTTGAAGGCATTTAAAGCTACAAATAGCTAATATAAATACTTGTCTCACATTTCCTAACAACGAACAAACCATTAGCTTTCTATTTTGTTTTAGGTTCGTGATTGCATCAATCACAGATATGACATTTTGTGGAATAAAATGCTCTTCACACAAAAAATAATAATTTTAGTATTTGTAATGACTTGTAAAAATATATGCTATCATGTATGCAACAGAACAGTGATGCTTATATTCTTCTTCTGTGTTAATTATCAATCTTCTTTTGATAAGATAGATGTGTACTGTGGAACGGATCGCGTAGTGCCATAGTTTACTGAATGGCTGTGATGAATGCGCTTTCGATGTGACAAATTCTATTTCAGCAAGTTTTTAGATCATCTTGACCTATGTGATGGGACTAGTAACACCCCTACAAAACCTCATTAATCAGCTCTCATGAAATGCATGTTAGGACCCATAGTTTCTATTTCTATCTTTCTTCTGTGGTCCGTGGCAACATACCTCTGTATCTGATATTATTTCAGCTTATTTGGAAGGTTTTCTCTTCTGTTACTTGATGCATGTATAACCAATTAACCACTCATTCACTGCGAGGCAATATCAAATCTTTTCAGAAAGCACTGTGTACAGAATCTGCCATAACTTCCATATATACTCTTCAAAAAACAAACAAAAAACAGAAATGCTACATTTTTGGAATTACATTTATAAAATATATTCGCTGAGTGGACATGATTGAACCTATCAACAGTGTCCACCTGTTAATGAACTTCTTGTGGCTACCTGAATTATATTCTCCTCATTATGCTTGAAGTCATGAAAGAGGTCACGGTCGAAACAACAGTTTTGTTAAAACTGTTGACATGTTCATGAGAGTCCGATGAAACTTATTGAACACACAACTCTCTGAACATATTATTGAATGCCCATAAAATATTTACAGTCCTCGAATAAATTAATTGGAACATTTAAAGCTCAAGTAAGACCCATCTCAGTGCAGAACAGCGATACATCATTATTGGATGTTTACAGACTAGACAATCACAAAGTGTAGTGGTCAGACAATTTAATGTGATTAGAAGCCTTTGGATGCGATTTCAACAAATTGGCTCAGTGGCAGACCGCCGCGCAGTGAAAGGACCAGAGTCACAACTCCTGTCGAAGATAATATCTTACGGCTGCTTCACCTCAGGAATCGACTTGCATCTGTGTCCTGCACAATCCAGTCAATGCCAGCAGCTCGTTGAATTTAAGATCAAACGGTCAGGAACCAGCTGCACGAAGCTAGTCTCTGAGCTAAAAGATCCTACGTAGGTCCTGTTCTTACGGATCAGAATTGCCAGAATGGGCTGCAGTGTGGGAACCAACATCGTAAATGAAACGTTGGGAATGACTGGAGACGTACTTGATTTTAGTTAAAGTCGGAAAGTTTCTTTGTGCCAAGGTTGAAATATTAATTCCGTAAAATAAAAAGAATTGTTGCACACGTTTGAATTATTGTATCGTTTCTTTGATTGAAGTATCGCATGTTGTGTTATTGACTATTTTCAACTATTGACGATGTCTTGTTGACATAATTGGTTCTTTAAATCATGTGAAACATTTGAAAGAACAAGAAGAAATAATATCTAAAATAAATTACAAAGGTGAATCTGTAATTACAAGAATGCCCTCCTTCATTTGTGTTTCTAGTGTCTTCATGCAGGTATCTATCCATCGCAGTCTATGTTTTCCAATTTGCACCACAGCAGGAGTCAAAATTTAATGTAACGTTTTCGGCAAATTGTTACATTTATTTATGTTTATTCAATTCTAGCGAATTCTTCATTTTATGTATTTCGTCTCCTTTGTTTCTCATTATCTACTTTTACAACAAAATGCACCCTGTATTATGTAATTTAAAATAAGTTACATCTGTAATTACCTCCATTGCTATACATTATGTGAGATCTGGCAAAAATTAACATCGTCATCTGCCACACATGTCATATGAATACGACTAGGGTGGTTTAGCGTTGGAGCTGAGTGTCTAATACAAAAATTCAAAGTGTTTTAACAGCCATACTGAAGTTGGATGTGACAGTTAGACAGATTGAGATATCACAGGAACTATGGAAATCAAAATACAAAGAATTATATAAACTATATCATGATGACAAACGAAGCTGAAAATGATCACAGAAAAGATTAATTTATTCAGTATTACTTTCATTACAGCAGTCAACTACCAGCCACATAAGACAATAACATAATGAATGCACTATTGAATATTGATCATGTTTGTGTTTCTTTTTCCAAGACAATGAAGCACCCTGTCCATTAGATGCGACTTCGCGTAATGTTGCCACTTGTAGTAAGTCCACGGACGGGAGGCCTGAGGCGTATTGGAAAATAATGTATTAGGTGACATTTTTCAAATGATGTACCTAGGGTTGATAAGGTCAGCATCAATTCCGCTGCTTTTATTTTTCTAGAGGACCTGTATCCATTTCTTCGGCTAGGCTGACTTTATTCATTTAAACAAAAATAGTTCCGCTGCAACTGAAAACGGAATGTCGGATCATCGGACACGGAAGTAAGTGGACTAACTGCTGAGCAGTAGAAAAACAGTTGTTGAGTAGTAGCTAAGTAATAGCTGAGTAGTAGCTGAGTAATAACTGAGAAATAACTGAGCATAATGAGCTGTGTCTGAGTAGTAGCTGAGTAGTAGCTCAGCAGTAGATGAGAAGTTGTTGAATATTAGCTGAGAACTAGCTGAGTAGTAGCTGAATAGTAGCTGAGTAGTAGCTGAGTAGTAGCTGAGTAGTAGCTGAATAGTAGCTGAGTAGTAGCTGAGAAGTAGCTGAGAAGTAGCTGAGTAGTAGCTGAGCTGTAGCTGAGTAGTTGCTGAGTAGTAGCTGAATAGTAGCTGAACAGTAGATGGGCAGTTGTTGAGTATAGCTGCGCAGTAGCCAAAGAGAAACTGGTCAGTGTATGTGTAGTAGATGAGCAGTAGCTGAGTAGTAGTTCAGCGGTTAGTCCACGTGCTTCCTAGTCCAGTCATCCAGAGTAGTGACTATATTTTTTATTGCACGACGTACTGATGGGGGACTGATATAGCAAATTTGAAATCAACAGGAAGATATGTTCGAACGTTAAAGTTGTCCCTTTAAATTTGTCCTTAAATGTACTCAATGACTAGACTACTAATTAATGATTCAGTTGTCTGTATTTTATTTTCATGTTGGAAGTGATTGTGAATTATAATATGCACATTACTAATGACTTGTGTTTTATATTATACAAGGTAATCGGTCCATGCACAACTGATTTATGTAATGCAAAATGCATCTGGTTGTTTGTTTCAATTTTCAGGATTACAACAATTTACGACAGTTTTTACAACGTGAAATGAGAATCTTCTCTAGTGATTTATTTCCCCCCTGAAAATTCTCTCTTCTCTAGTGATTTATTTCACCCATGAAAATTCTCTCTTCTCTAGTGATTTATTTCACCCCTAAAAATTCTCTCTTCTCTAGTGATTTATTTCACCCCTGAAAATTCTCTCTTCTCTAGTGATTTATTTAACCCCTGAAAATCCTCTCTTCTCTAGTGATTTATTTCACCCCTGAAAATTCTCTCTTCTCTAGTGATTTATTTCACCCCTGAAAATTCTCTCTTCTCTAGTGATTTATTTCACCCCTGAAAATTCTCTCTTCTCTAGTGATTTATTTCACCCCTGAAAATTCTCTCTTCTCTAGTGATTTATTTCACCCCTGAAAATTCTCTCTTCTCTCGTGATTTATTTAACCCCTGAAAATTATATCTGTCATCGTTATGCAGAAAACGCCTCCTACTAAAAACACATCTATGTGTGTATGTAAATAAGCATGCCATATCACGCAGACAGACACCGACCCCATCAAAGACTCCAACCATTTGGAGCTATTTATGTGGCCTACGTTTAATAAAACAATCCATATTACAGTGTTGCTTCATTCTAGACACAGTTATACATAAAGTCTCCATTTAGAAATATATCCCCCTCCTATCTTCGCAAGGCAAGCCAAGCAGGAACAAAGAGAAGACGTTGTATTTAGCCATTAACATTTAATAGATAATCAAAAATTATATATAATTACTTTAAATGCTATGGCTACATGCCATTCGTTTGTCTCAGAGAAATAACGTTACTAAGACAATACAATTGCTGTTTCCTGATCACATTTTCCAACGATTTGTTCAAATGCGTACATTTTATTAAGACACCTATGAAATCCTCTGGTCACTGAAAATTCCGTACAATTATTCATCTTTGCTTCATAATTTATTCTGTTTTGTTGCGACCCGTAACAATTTCTATGTTGCGATCCTTAACGATTTCTTTGTTGCGATCCTTAACGAAGCCTTATGAAAATTTATTTTTAAAAATAAGTGCACATACATATTTTAATATTTCATTAATTTCTGTCTGTAAACACTCGTGCTGTATCGCACAAATTGTAGCCATCAGTACAGTCTGTTAGTCTAACTGTCTTTAAAATCTCGTTTGTACGCTTATAAACAGTCATATATGTCACACATTGTAGTAGAAATAACATTCCGAAATGGTGCAGCAAATGATCTCAACGAACTATTTAACAACTTTAAACCTAACAAGTATGGAGCTCAATATTAAAGAGAACATCCAGGTTGAGCCAGCTTCCGAGGAGAACATTAACTGGAACTAGTTTTTATTACTCAGATCATATGTGTATGGAATGATTTTACCAAGATTGTTTTTTGTTCTTGTGTAGATTTTGTGGGTCCTAGTGGAAATTTTTATTTCTGGCTGATGGTGTACTTCCTAGTTATCACAAAATGTCAACGTTGATGATGAAGTGTATACAAGGATCGCCAAAGCAAGTAGTACTTTCGGTAGATTGTACGCAAATGTTTGGCGTAGAAATGGCATTAACCTACAGACTAGGCTGAAACTTTACAGAGCAGTGGTGCTTCCAGTGCTGTTATACGCTAGTGAAACATGAGCTGTGTATAGTCGTCATGTGAAAAAACTCAATCATTTTCACACAAATACTCTCAGAAAAGTTATGAACATCAGATGGCACGACACGATTCCAGATACCACTGTCCTTGATATCCCCAACATTGATATGATCCTGATGCAGACGCAGATTCGTTGGGCAGGTCATTTGGTGCGTATGCCAGACTATCGTCTGCCAAAGATACTTCTCTATGGTGAGCTGGAGAAGGACACACGATTTCAAGGTGGCAAAAATAAGCGCTACAAAGACTCGTTAAATAACTCACTAAAAGCCTTTGAAATAGACCACGATACATGGGAAGAACTTGCACAAAATAGATCTACATGGCGTTCTAAAATAAATAAGAGCACGTCATCTTATTAAAAGAGGAAAAATGCAGCAGCTCAACAACGGAGAGCAGCTAGAAAGTCACGCATAGTCCGTCTAATGTCGTCATTCCATTTCCGAACTGTCCAAGGAACTCTGCTTACCTTTACAATTCTATGTAATTTCTTTACAATTTCTTTACAAGGAACAATGCTTACCTTTTTTTTACAAGGAACAAGGAATTTACAATTTCTTTACAAGGAACAATGCTTACCTTTACATAACTCTGCTTACCTTTACAAATCCCTGAGGTTGGTCTTTGTATATTTTCACTCGCGATTATGCAAGAGTCTTCATGCGTTATTTCCATTCATTTTTTAGATTTAGTTTGATACATTTTTCTCCCCTATTCTTTCGCTTGTTGTACTCTGTTATGTATCTTAATTTTTCTGTCCATCTGTTGTATTCTGTTTTGATTAAGGTAGTAGCGTATTTCTCAGTCTCCTTCCTGGCCTTTCTCCTCTCTTTTATTGCTTCAGCCAGTTCAGGTGTCCAATACTGTTTGTATTTCTGGACCTTTTCCCTTGGGATACACTTTTGGTCAGGACAATATTTCTAATTAGTGTCATAATTCCCTGACACAATAGACATTTACAATTGTGCTGTGTAAAAAAATGATATATTTTGTCAGCTCTGTCAAAATATTCTTCCTAACCAGGCACTTTGATTGTATCATGAGAAAGTACTGTGATAACTATATCGTAAACTCGATTCTCACACAACACAGTCCTAACTATATCTTAAAACTCGATTCTCAGAAAGCACAGACATAACGACATCGTACAACTCGATTATAACAAAGCACATCGATAACTATATCATAAAATTCGATTCTTACAAAGCAAAGCAAAGCACTATGATAACCATTTAGTAAAACTCGATTCTCACATAGCACTATATTAGCAATATCGTAAAACTCCAATCTCCATCACAGAATCCACACCGGAACATTATTTCACTTCGTTAACAATTGCTTAACCACTTTATTGAGAATGAGCAAAGGAACATAATTCTCCAAATCTATAGTTACTTTTGACTAATCAATTCGACAGATCATGGAAAATATGTTTTCCATCTGCACAAGTGCACTAGACTCCGTAGCCCACATCATGAACATTCTTTTTCTAAATGCACGTACCATATAATGACGTAGTCGTTCTTGCGTATGATTGCATGTTTACAATAACATGACAATTTTGAGAATGTCGCTCCTCAGAAAGGCACAAGATTATATTAAATTCCCTATTATAGCATGTTTCAATAGCTTTGACCTCAAACATAATGTAATTATCAGATTAACCGTCTCTAACGTATTAATGTCAATGTTTGCATATACTATTTTTTGTGTTATTTGTGACTCAATAAATATATGCTTTATTTGTGAGCATCATGTCCAGTTTTTATAAACGAATGAAATCATTTGATCTTTGGCGGCATACTAATTATTGTGTATGGAGAAAATCCATTTTACCACATCAGACGTTATATCAGATACAATGTTAGACACCGCCTGTGTTATGTTCGAGAGTACACAGCAGTGCAATTTCACGCTTAAATCGTGTACATTGTATGGTAGACAAATCATGTGTAAATGACATTTTATATTTGACTGTAAACACCAGAACAAATGTATGTGTGATGTGTGTTGACAAGTAGACCTATGTTATATATTACAAAAAAACAAAAAATTAAACAAATTACTGCATTTTAAAGAAATATTCAATCAATATGTTCTTTACCAGTGTTTCAGAATCTTTTTTTTTAACCATACCCCACATAAGTCTTTCCAAAATTATGATGCCCCCTATATAGCATATACATAAATATTTTGTATGTGCACAAATTGTACTATTTTCCCCCAAACTGTCACCCTGAGCAATCAAATCCCCCCCCCCCTGCACAATCAAATTTCCGCCCATGTGGGGCGTGGACCTCACGTTGACAAACACTGGTCTATACTATTTGAAATTCACACACACAATCTCAATTATATGCGTTATATATTTGCTGAGATACATTATTTTAAAGTTGGGCAACGCTGGTGAAATGTTCTATTACATAAATACTAGATTCGTTTGTATCCAGTCGGACAAAATTTATTATGTTACTGACCCTGATATGCCTCGCATTGCGAATGTGCTTGGAAATCCGGCTCACCGTATAGGAACAACAACGAGTATGACAGTATGCAGTCCATGACTAATTCATTGAATGCAGTCCATAACCAATATTTTATGAATGAATGAATAAATGCGAATTGCGCTGTGACACCATCTTCGTTGACGAAAACCACATGATGTTGGTTCATTATAGTAACGTTGATAAAATTGACTATCGCGCTTCACAATAACAGTTGCATACTACAACAAGTCTGCATTGAGTCGTGCGGAGGAAAATTCCATCTCGACAACAATCGTTCTGATTGAATGTCGCACGGAATTCCGTGATGTAAATGTGCTGTTTATAGTGTTCCGGATAGAATGACAGAACATGGCTATTATATTATAAATAAAAACATTTTAAAATAGTTTCACATTGACACTGTCTTACACATTCAGAATAACCAATAAGTAACTTCTAGCAATTATCTTTTTTCTAATAATAATTAACGACAATATACTTTCTCTATTTTCATCATATTTAGGTATAATTACACATTCCACAGACAAATGATAAATCACCCTCACACTCTCGTACATGTAAACAAATCAAGAGAGAGAGAGAGAGAGAGAGAGAGACATAGAGATAGTGATAGATTAGGCTTGTTTCTTTTCTCACCTATAACAGTTCCGACAGTGCATGTAGTTTGACTACCGTCGTCATTCTATATTTTTAAAGAATCGGTTAAATTGCATGACTGTGTATTACCCGCTGACTTACTTTCCTTTTTTCTGCTTCAGAGGAAAAGCCCATATGACGCTGTTCAGAATCTATTTTATTCTGACACGATAATTAATTAAGGTATGCCCTTGATGCTTCAGTATTTCGAAGACGTCCCTTCACGTGTATTTCTGTTGGTGATATATCTTTAGACATCAATCTTTGTGAAGACACGTCGAAATGGAATATTGTTATAAGAACTGTGTTTAAGAAGGTGCCCATCAGTGATGCTTGTTGATAATATCTGTAAATGCTATCGTAAGGTAGTAGTAGTAAAAGAGAAGACAGGTTCACGTCAAGTTAGAAAGTAACATGAAGTCAGGTAATAGAATGAAGAAACTGATTACAGATTGTTCAGTAAATGGAGAAATATGTTTATAAAACCTAAGATATAATTTTGATGAAGAGGTAACGGAAAATAGGACACGTTGAAAATGAACCAAATTCTGTATTATTATTTTTATTTATTTCCACTGTATATCCCTTTATATGCCTTGCAGCGTCAGGTGTATATGAGCTCTCTGAAGATAGTTTTATGTGTGTGCTTCATATATGTATGTTTTCGTTGACTCTTATAGTTCTGTACACCATCAGTGCAAGGTATGTCCCTGGCTTAGCATCCATCGTCTCGGTATAGTAATGCTTTGTGAGGGACACTGTCTGATGGTAGTCTGGAAGCATAGTACTTCTTCTGTGGATGTTCTGACTGATGCACTAGTACCTCTGCTATGAATGATGTCACTGATGCACTAGTACCTCTGGTATCAATGTTTTGAGAATCATGCATTAGTACCTCCGCTATGGATGTTATTACTGATGCACGAGTACCTCCGCTATGGATGGTGTGACCGAGTTGCTAGTACCTCCGTCACGGATGTGGAGATTGATACATTAGTACCTCCGTTACGGATTTTGGAACTCGATGCACTAATACATCTGCTATGGATTATGGGATGCACTAGTAGTTTGGAAGATTATGAGACTCATTTAATCTGATATTTACTGATGTAATGCAGGATTTGCATTGTGTTTATGAGTTCTGGTGTTTTCCTGCTTACCTCTTCACCTCCTTACCCCCTGGTTACCTCCTAACCTCCTGCTTACCTGCTTATCTGGTGTTTTCCTCGTATAGTTATTCCGAGAATTCTACTTAGATTTTTAAGGTCAAATGTGCTGAAATATTGCTAGTTGAATCATGTGTTTTAAAAGTTTGGTTATATATTTTACAATAAAAATATGTTTACATACAACGTTTTTAAATGTCATTTGTATACTTGACTCTCTAAATATTTATTATATATTTTACAATAAAAATATGTTTACATAATTAACGTTTTTAAATGTCATTTTTATACTTGACCCTCTAAATATTTATTATATATTTTACATATTTTACAATAAAAATATGTTTACATAATAAATATTTGTTAAATGTCATTTTTGCATTCTAAATAGGGACTCTAAATATTTATTTTCTGCTGTCAAGTAAAGCTTAACTGGCAACAGTCCTTTTCTGTTGATATGATTTTTTATGTTCTAGTGTTGTCAATTTAGTTTTCAGTTTTACACCTCAGAAAACCATTAGTGTTAACTATTGTGATTTTTATTTAAATTATATCTGGATTTGTATGTACCATTTAAGCAACGGTTTATGATCCCATGTTTTTCAACAATCATCTATTGATGTAGATGTAACACATACGAAATGACATCACTAAATTTGTCCCGGTTGATAACCGGTTGGTTTCCACTTGCTTAAAATTGCCGTATGTCCCGAGTGACTGCTATAAATGGTCCGAGTGACCCTCAGACTGCAACAACTGGCGGGGTATCACCATATTATCAGTCATAGGCAAGGTCTTCCTAAGCATCATCTTGGAAAGATTAAAGAATGCTGTTGATAAACTACTCAGAGAAGAACAAGCAGGCTTTAGATCAGTTCGCTCCTGCACAGACAACATATTTTCTCTTTGAATCATCATTGAAGAATCACTCGAATTTAAATCCCCGCTAATAATCAACTTTGTTGACTTTATAAAATCATTTGATAGTCTTCATCGGCCTACGTTATGGAATATTCTACATCCATACGGTTTTCTTACTAAAATAATCAATGTTATAAAGGCATTTTACACCAACTCACATTGCTGTGTTCAAACAAAAACTGAGAAGTCAGAATGGTACCAAGTTGTTACGGGCGTTAAACAGGGATGCATCATGTCCCCCATTACTTTTCTGAGTCGCTATTGATTGCGTATGAGAAAGAACACTGAAAATGAGCTGACATGAATAAAATGGATTAATAATACCGTTCTCGAAGATCTTGACTACGCAGATGACCTGGCCCGTTTTGAGCGCAAACCACACAGATGCTCAAGCTAAGATTGACAATCTCCAACACTACTCAAGTCAGATAGGGTTGAAAATCAACACATCAAAAACTCACATACTAGATTTTACGAGATCTAACGACAACATAGAAATTCAAAATGTTCCATTATTCAAAGTCAACAAGTTTACATATTTAGGCACCAATCTAGCATTGGATGGAGACTCATCAAAAGAAATTTTACATCGTATTGCCTTTGCAGCGGGTGCTTTCAATAAACTACGTAACATCTGGACGTCAAACACACTAAGAAACACCACAAAATTCAGGTTGTTTAACTTCAACATCATCCCTATTCTATCATATGGATGCGAAAGTTGGAAAGCCGTAAAAGCCACAGATAAGACTCGACTCCTTTGAAAACAAATGCCTACGTACCATTCTGAATGTTAAGTGGAGTGACTTTAAATCTAACACTACTATAAGAGAGGAAAGCAAACAAACCTATATATCTTCCTTCATTAGACAAAGGCGTTGGACTTACATCGACCATGTTCTCATAATGAACAACCTGAGAATTCCCCAGCAGTCACTATATCGGGTGCCACCTGGAGTAAGAAGAAGAGGGAGACCTAGAGAAACTCTACGAAGAACCATTAATAGAGAAGACATGTCAATGAACCTAAACAACACGCAACAATTGAAAGACCTGGCAACACAAAGACAGAAATGGAAAGCTATGGTTTCTGCCCTATGCGCCGCCTATGGTCCTGGAGGAACACAACATAACATGTCCCGAGTCCAGTTAGAAAATTTATGATAATGTTAGTGGTGTTGGCAATCCCTAGCGTGTATTATTAGTCTTCTCTTACGATTTGAATTGTAGATGGCAACGTTAGTATTCTAATGGTCCCGATAACACAGCACAGTAGGCACTTAGGAAGATATTAAATATTATTCTTCTGCGTTCGTTCTCAAACTCCTGCAGATTAGCAGGATGTAGTCCGGAGAACGGAATGCGTTGTGTCATGGTTTAAAGCATTGCTGCGATATCTGCGCCTTTCGGCCTGACAACCCGTCTTCAGCATGACTTTGGGTCACTGACCGTATATGGGATGGGACAGCCAACTCCATCCCATAACCTCCTTAGTCGCTTTTCGACATGCGTGGAAGGTAAACAGTGTTGCTATTCTTTCCTGCCCTTTCGGGCCGCGGCAACAAACGGGCGTTCCTATATTAAATGATACTTAACAATACTGCAGTTTCAAGGTATATAATTATATTAGAAACAAAAATAATCAACATGATAATTACGGTAAAAATGTGTGACCATTTATGGTCTAATGCGATCTGGAAATGTCTAATTGTGGTACACGGTAATTTAAACTTTTCATTCTTCTTCAGCGTTCATTCTCAAACTCCCTCTGGTTCTCACCTTTACCAGGGCTATGGTTCTATGAGATTTCCATCAGGCTGTAGTCCAGAGAATCAAAATGCGCCGTGTCGCCGTTTTATTTGTGCAAATGGCCTGATATATCCGTCTCCGGCGGACAATTATCATTTATAATGATATTTCAGAAGACAGTATGTGAAATAATTGAGATGATTATTACAGCCATAACGTGTATTGGGATTTGACAATTCTTGCAACACGTAACATTCAATTTACAAATATCCAATAATATTGCGTTTTCTGGCTACAGTGTAAATGTGCGTGATTTCCAATGAATATAATAACACACTTTAATATTAATGAATGACACCGTTCTAAGCGTTTTCAATTTTTTTCGTTTCAACATTCCAGTTTCGAAGATGATTTCCGCAGAATGCTTTCATTATCTGTTCTCGACGCATCAAATGAATTGATGTCTAGCGTGTATTGATGATGCGTTTCTTCAAAATATGCATCGTCCTCTCAATCCATCATTCCCATCTTTTTTTCCCCATATAGTTAGTTGTATGTTATTCTAATGTTTAATGTCAGAGAGGTTGCCTCATAGATTTGACTTTTCAATGTAGTTTTGTTCTGTAATTTCTGTCCTGTTGTACACATACATGTGAACTGTACACGATTGAATGAATTAAAACAACTTACCAATGTAATATATTGCGTATAATCAGTAAATATTGTGTAAAATTATTGTGACTAGGCTGTCATAGTTACAGGATAACATGAACTGCGTACTCCACTATTTTTGATGAAAGAGTCGAATGTGAGACAGGAGTTATTTAATTATATCAGATAGACACAATCTTATATCACAGGTACATATAAGGCAAGAGTGATCGAGGACGATACTGTGAGAACATATTAGATAGTCTGACATCCTGGTATAGCAAATAGTGAACAAATATCCTGATAAAAGTTACTGTAAAAATAGTTTGTGGATATCCGGGATCGCCGAATGTCAGTCGGCACGGCACCTTATGTTGCTGAGTACGCTCAGAGATGTTTTAAATTGATGCATATCAACTGTAGAGCGCCTTTCCTCACCGCAAGACATAAACATTTCACTAGAACAGGATTACATGACAAAACACATTCCATCATCCTGACTTCATCGTGTTAATATTTAGGTTACATGAACAGGGTTACATGACAAAATACATTCCATCATCTGAATTTCATGATGTCTAGGGAAACTATATAGAATAATAGTAATAATAATAAAATTAATGAGAGGAATAACAGTAATAAATAATACACATATTTACATCAAATTTAAAGTAGATGTCATGTTTAGGTACACATAATAATCTAGTCGATCTGAAATTCTCAATCACACAATCGTGATCGCATCACAATTTATTTAAATATATTTGTCTTTTAAGATATTTTATTAGAGTTTTTCCGTGCATACCAGAACAATCAGAAATACGAGACAAATACTCCATAGCCTTTAGAATTGTTTACGCATTCTATTCCTAGAATGCCATGGATTTGTCATTTTCAAATGTTTGAATGAAGATGATTGAAGATCTTTCAATTGAAGTTCAACGCGACCAGACATATTATTCTATGAAATAATCTTGAGTGTTCTGATTTCATCGACGATGTATTGAAAATAGTTATACAACATGCCTAAAAATATTCATTTTTATTCCTTTATTTAAACAAGAGATATCTATTCAAACGGTTCCATATATCTTGAACTGCTAGATGGACAATGTTTTTGAAATTTGGAAATTCCCAACAATGTATTTCATTCATATTTTGTGACAATCTTATTTTATGTAAAATGTAATGTTTGTTTTAACATTAAGCGTAATGCAAGTAAACGTTATTTCATATAATAAATTGTGTTTTGTGTATATTGCGCATAATCAGTAAATATTACTGAAGCAAACGTTATTTCATATAAGAAATTGTACTTTGTGAATATTGAATTCGTTCGTTAATCAAATTTCAAATTTTGTCAAAATGTATGTCCAACAAAACCCATAATACTTCAGGAACGTAGGGGTTACAATTTGAAGACATCGATACAGAAATCCCGTTATGAATTTCTCTTCTCTCAACTCGTTGAAGGAGGCATGATTTTATGTTCTCTCATCCCATTAAATAAGTCTGAATTTTCTGATCCGAACCAGTTGAATGAGTCAGGATGTTATGGCCTGAACCCGTTTACTTATTGTGCAGGAATGAATCCTAATACTTAATACTATCAATCTAACGTTACTTTGTCATTCTCAACTCCCACTCTCAGATGTTCAAAAAATGTATATTTTGAAAACAGTGCGAACTTTCAAATCAATTAAAAAACTCAGGATATATATGGTGTTGAACAAATTTGAGCAAATGTATGTTTAGATTTATTAAAACACATTCCAGAGTCATGTAACAGCATATACACACTTGACCAGCTATTGTCCGCAGTCTTGACAATGGCGCCAACAGACAATTCAAGACAACTTTCATTTAGATTTCTTTTAAAAATATTGGCAACTTACAGACATGTTTAAAAACAATATGTAACATTCACTTTACAATTTGGAGTTGTATGACATTTCACGTAAGGAAATAATTGTACTAATAATGTTGACAGAATGAAAGAAACTCTGATAGTTGGGTCACAGCGCATGAGCCCATGATCCACCAGATCAGCAAACAACCAGCTACCATACACTGATAGTGAATGAAAGTATGGAATCGGTTTTTATTTTTCAGAAGGTGGACAAATCATTTGTTTCTAAACACTAGTAACAGAACACCACCTGTAACCACATAATTTGATGTTTCGTACATGTACGTACATGTATAGCTTCATGTACTATGCCGCAGCTACTATTAGGTTGGACGGCTAGCTACCTTCCTTGCTATTTTCCCCTTCCCCAACTCATTCTTCAGGTACCAATTTACAGCGGGGTCAACAGGAAAAGCGGTTGTGTCAAGTGGAAAATTATGACCCATATTTATTTCTGTCATAACAACCAATCTGAAGCACCGAACCCCTTCATTCTTAGAGTGAACAGCGTATAGTTAATTTTGTTACAAATACTTCCCATTGTTGAACGTTTCACACTCTTGTAAATGCAAATGACCATTTACTAAAATATATTGGCTGTCTGAGTTTTGATCTACATACCCACAGTGTTTTTATCTACCTACCCATAGTATCTTGAGAAACATACACTATATGTCTTTTCTAAAAATTTCATCGTATGTATGGATGCAGATTGTCCAAATTCTGTAAAAGAGTAGACATAGTCTGCCATTGAAAGTGATGCTAGCGGAGCATAATATCTTAAAATGAAATTCTGCGATGTTTCACATGTTCCTTCAAGAATAAATCTACAATATATCCAGCAAGCAAGTAATTTCTTTTACATTATTTACCAAATACTGCACAGAGAACGAAATACAAACATCATACAGAAAAATTGAAATACAAGCTAAGAAAATGTTTGAATTCCTGACTAATCTAGTGAAACAGAAGATTGGTCTATTTCAGGTGAAATATATTAATCTAAATTTTGCAGATAGCGGAAGAATGGATAGAGGTATTGAGGTAAAGGATCAAAAAGCCAAAAACGTAAATGACACCAATCATTAAACACGAACCCATTCTAAGGGAAACCAAAAGGCAAATCATAAATCTAATCGTCATACAAGTTATTGTGTTATCAATGTTAGATGCTAATATTAATTAAAGGACAATTTCACTTCCTGTGAAAGGAGGTTTAAGAAAAGCAGCAAATATAACAAGAATAGAACATGTGAGGAATGACGAGATTACAATAATTGGTGGAGGCACGTTTGTAGTCAAAAATATTGACAAATAGAGACTGAAGAGGTTCGGCCACTTATTGAGACGTAACACAAATATACCAGCAGCAAGAGCATATAACATGAGAACGAAAATACCAAGAGACACAGAAGACTAAGAAGAATGATGAATGAAAAAGTTACCGACGTTCTGTGAAGTCACAATATTATTGCATATAAAGAGGCCAAAAATGGCATAACCCGAAAATCAATGGTCATTCACTACTACAACACCTATCAGCAAACTCAGAGAAAAGAAAATGCACAGACCTCGAATCTCACACATTTCGAAATGTCTTGTCCTCACTATTCCTCTTTTAAATTCCTAATTGTAATGTTCCATCTTAGGTTTATGCTGGTGCATGGTTGTAGCTCGTGCAATGTTGTTTTACTTACATGAGTACATTAAAACAAATTTAGTGACACTTAGTAAATTCCTATATAAAACACAATTTGTAGCTTATCTTATTCAGGACGTACCCATCATTATTTGGCTGTAGTCATGTTCTAGGCAATACGTCAATAGTTTACCATTTCTTTCTGAAAGGGTGCGTAGCATGTGTCGGGGATCGAACTCGCAACCTTGGCCGTCACAGACGCATCTGTACAACTTCGCAACAGAGACAAATTCGTATGTACATGTATTTACTACAAGTTTGATGTTTGTAACTACACGTTTACACCCTCCAAGTTGCGTATTTCATCTAAAAACATTGCATACTTCTAGGAGTTAGAGCCTTCTAGTTGGGCTATCATACGTCTCTGTCTGTCCGGAATTGCCCTTGTTGTGAAACACTGCTTCGAAGTCCAGACTTGTTTTGATTATGCCCAAGTTTCAATCATAAGCTAAGGAAACAAAATATTTTTCCTAGTAGTCAAGATTGAATGAACACGCATACATGAAGGACAAATATGTGTAGTGGGATGTATGTTCATGATATCTCGTATTTATCTATAGGGAAAGCTGTGATCCCCAAAAAACATTGGACTGACTTTAAGGAATGGACGGCTCATTTTTTGACGTTCATCTGAATCGATGATAAAAAAAGTTAGAGGTGTTCTGCTGTTCTTGTGTGTGCTGATATCTCAAATGTGGCAGTCCTACTATTCTGACGGTGTCAATATTATTATTATAACTTTATTTATAGAAGAATAATATTTTGTGACTGCTCTTTCATAATAATTTGTGGTTGCCAGGGGGTATAATGTTTAAAACAAATGTGTGTTTGGGCAAAATTAAAAACAATAACCTCTTTTAAAATGTTTCTACATGTGCCAAATATGGAAGTACCAATAATTTAATTATATATTAATTTACAATACACATATGTTTATTTCGGTAACTTACCTGGGTGACGGAGAAGACTTGTTTCTGTTTTAGTTCTGCTAAACTATTTTCACTTTTACATTAAATATAATGTGAAAAAAACGTATAATAAATAACAAATTGTTTATTACCAGCCATGTATATTACAATATGATTACATCACTGATATATAACAATTTCTGCCTTCCAGTTGTGTCAAAACATCTAAATGTTTCCTGTTTAAATAAAATGTGCCTCTTATTGAGGGGTACGCTGCTTTCGGCCGCGAAGGATAATCCAGTTTGGCTATATCAGAGCTATACAACTATAAAAAATAGTCGAGGTAGCAACTCTTGTGATCTAGTTACTATGACCTACTGAATATCTTCATTATACTATACATTCTTGATGTACAATATTCATAGTAGCAAAATTGTTTGGTCCCGGTGGTGCCGGTTACAATCTTTGTTTTACGATTGCTGGTCTCGGTTTCAATTCTAAAATAATACTAACACTACTTCACAGTATGGACTAATGCTCTGGTGAAAGCTCCTCATCAAGGAAAGTAATAGAAGGGATATAGTTCTCGTAATTCATATGTATCCAAACAAAACACAAACTAAATAGAAATTAATAACGTTTTTAGTTATTCACCCCTAGTGGTATTATTTTTCTATCCCCCAGGTTGTAGAATATGTATAAATAAATGCTCAGTGTTATGAAACAATCCATCATGCTTAAAGATACGCGGGATGATACAGCACACATCAATAAGGGAGAAAAATAAGAAAAACGTAAGGAAGGTTTAAAACAAAATACAAAACACACTAACTTCAACAACAGAAACGTAAACATGTAGAACTTGATCGGGGAAAAAAGTTTTCCCAAATCAGATTAAGGCCTCTGAGCTGCCATTTCCAACAGACTGATAGTGATTGAGTATCTTTGGGAGCGATCTAAGTTCGGAGTTATCTATTTTGAATAGTAGTTTGTCTCCTTACTGTAAACTGTGCCCCCTCATCTTTGTATAGACCTGTGTACTCATCGCGGTCTTCCTATAAAAGTGAGACCGTTTAACCTGTCTTGTAATTTTCATTGGTAGCTGATCAAAAAAGTATGCAGAATGTGACTATTGAACATCACGGGAAAACGTCGAATACCGTTACTTTTCAGAGAGGATTCTCCATCAATTATCATACCTTTATAACTGACGATGGACTCGGTTAGGTTGTAAAGGCCCACGGGATCCAGCTGTGTAAATCACAATATATGTGCCGCCAACATGTTCGAAGGTGAAATTGTCTCTCATACTGTTATTAGTATTTTCAAACCCATGCCCTAGAGTCTGATAATCTGTGCGTTAATTGTAAAACTGATCAACCTTGTGTTTTCCGTTAGTACTATTGTTATACAGTTTTACAGCAGTCCCACTTATCATCGATTCCAGTCAATTGCTCAAAGAGTAGTGATGAGCTATGTCTAATGTGCCCTTTTAGCCGAGGTTTCGTTCACAAACATCGTGAAAACTTTGCCTAAGTCTGAGCCTCTACCAACATTTTCTTTATACCTCGATGGAATGACATTCTTCCTTTATCATTTATTACACATTGTTCCGGAAAGACAGTTCCGGAAAGCATTCCCTCGAGCATGACCGTTGCTTTCGGTTACGATTTTCTCACTAATTCTTGTACTTGTTCAGCGCGTTGTCCTGTGTCATGGTGCAGACTTCGTGTATACTCAACATACGAATAATACATTTCCGGAAACATTCTCATGAGTCTTGCCTTAGGGAGCATTTGGACATGGCACCTGAGCACTGCATATCTGCCGTTATCAGTAACTGTGCTGCTACAGAGTTTTGACTCTTGGGGTACAGCTCTATTCAGAAATATTTTGTCTAGTACAAACAGTTCACAATCTGCACTGCCCAATAACAGAGAAAGGTTTCATTCATGTCTACGTTCTGATGGTACTGAAAACTACTTTGCGATTCCATCCCGTAATGAAAGCGTCTTTGTTGTATTTATGGTCCTGAAACTGACAAATAATAATCTTCTTATTTTATATTGTCAAATATTTCTCGGAATAGTTATTTACGTATTCTGTCGAGAGGTTTCTTGGTTTTTGAAAGCAATACAATGTGTATACTAGTATTATATTCTTTTATTCTTCGGCTTATCTTTATCCAAGGCAAATATTACTCCTCTATATCCGCTCTCGTTTCTAAGCCTCAGATGTTCAGACATTTGTATTGTTTCTAAAGTTCAAATTTCCCGAACTTTATACCGTCTTCTAATCCAAGTTTTTCCGAATACTGTATCGTTTCTAAGCATCCGGTTGTTGCGAACGTTGCATCGTTAACAAATCCCAGATGTTCAGAACTTTGTACGCTTCCAACCCCCAGATATTTCAAACTTTGTACCGTTTCTACTATAGGCCGTATATTGTGTGACTTACATTCTTGTTTTTTAATTAATTTTTTAATATTAGGAAAACGATAACTCTGTACCAATCTATTGGGACATCTCTCTCTTTCTTATACTTTCTGTATATATAAAATAACCAATTATGTCGTATGTTTATATTTAGGTATGTAGAAAAGATGATGTGAGCGGCCGGAGTTCTCAGAAGATGACTTTTAGTACTAAACGTGTAGCCAAATAGAATTTGACTTTTAGTATTAAATATGTAGCCACACCAGATCATGTCTTTTAATACTAGGTATGTAGCCACATCAGAACATGTCATGCATACTAGGTATGTAGTCACATCAGAACATGCCATGTAGTACTAGGTATGTAGTCACATCGGAACATGACTTTTAGTACTAGGTATGTAGCCACACCAGAACATGTCTGCTAGTACAAGGTACGTAGTCACATCAGAACATGTCATGCATACTAGGTATGTAGCCACATCAGAACATGTCATGTAGTACTAGGTATGTAGCCACATCAGAACATGTCATGTAGTACTAGGTATGTAGTCACATCAGAACATGCCATGTAGTACTAGGTATGTAGCCACATCAGAGCATGTCATGTAGTACTAGGTATGTAGGTACATAAGAACATTACTTTTAGTACTAGGGATGTAGCCACATCAGAGCATGACTTTTAGTACTGGGTATGTAGCCACATCAGAGCATGACTTTTAGTACTAGGTATTTGGCCACACCAGACCATGCCTGTTAGTACTAAGTATGTAGTCACACCAGACCATGTCATGCAGTACTAGGTATGTAGGCACATTTGAACATGACTTTTAGTACTAGGTATGAAACTACATAAGAATATGACTTTTAGGTTGAAATCCATCTTTTTTATATGGGAGCTTACTCTGAGGCATGCACTGACATTCCAAATGTCAAACATGAGAGATTTATAAACTAATAATTAAACCTTTCTAAAGCACAGTTCGTGTAACAAACAAGGTATTGATATCTCTCTTGTAGTATCTAGGTCTGAAAGGGATTCATGGTCATCAAGTATCGTCTCTGCATCGAGGGTTGGCTAGAACGGGCATCCACAAATTTTAAATGTCTTATCTTTGCGGTGCCCTCTGATGAACTGTATCATGTCCATCTCGTGATATTTCCCTTTCGTCTATATCTCTGTCTACCGTCAATTAAGATCTTCAAAAAGGTGTCGTGTTTTTCAAAGTGTCCAAAATATTTCCTTTGTTTGCTTTTTATTTGTTTTAATACTTAGTTTTGCATATGATGATTTGTTTGAATGTCCGCGGTTGTTTGTATTCTTCTAATAACCAACTATTCTAAACGTACTACGATGTTTATCTGTTATTCATTTGTTAGTGTACTACATTTGATAGGTTTTTGGTTATGTGGCTTCACGAAACGTAGTTTTCTGTATTCTGCACAATGCACTACATTGGGTGTACAAAAATGTTAAACCTTCGCATGCGTGTGACGACTAAGTATTAATTATTTATGAATGGTTGTCCATCACGGAAGACAATAACAACTTCTCAGAAAATACTTATGATGAGCCAAATGGAATAAATACGTGTATAGTATTTGTGTTGTCAAATAGCAGCAAGAAGTACAGAAACAATCGATTGGATCAGAGTAAAATCAGAAATATAATTGTTAAAGTTTTACAAGGGTCTCCTTAAATGCGATAGTTTTAGCGATCCCCTCTACCCCCCCCCCCCCCCCCCGCAACATGTGCTATTTTAGTGTAGAATGAAAGTCGTATACAAAACAACCTTACAGTCAGATCCTTCCATTACAATCGCACAGGGGCTAATATCGTGAGCAAAATTAGACAGCAAACACGCAAGCCTCAGAACAATGGTAGGGGGGTATTTGGCATCAGCCTCCTTGGTGGAATAATGAGGTACAATTGTCATTAATTGAAAAACAGATGAAGTTGCACAATGGCAAAAAGAAAGGAAAATATAACCTGTTCAAAACTATTCTTGTTTTACACTTGAAACAGTTCAAAGATGACAAGGTTCATGTGTTCAAAGAGGTTGCTATATCTGCTAAGGAGAGAAGATGGTAGAGCGTTTGCCAGCAAATTACAAGCATATCCATGAATTTTGTAGCTAGTCGCAGATGAATTTCGAATCTCCAGATCACAGACCCCGACTGGCATATGACAAATGAAACAAAGTGTGCAGCACAGCTTGCACAGTATATTGCACAAAATGGTCAGGGGAAACTGGGAACATATACATACAATCAGGTAAAGGCTATAGACATGTGCGAGAGTCAGAATATGGTAGAAGTAATTAAAATTAAGCTAATGAAATAAAAGACTCATATCAATGACGTACCGGGGTCATCTGGCATTGTGTACTATAACCATAGCAATAGGACGAATGATGAATTGCAGAAACGGACAATCCTGTTTAACATGAGCTTGTTGAAAAGTAAGATTAAGAAATAATATTGACTGCCTGCATAGTTACTTGATTTTATTACCCATATATGGTAAAGATCACACGACGGCGTTGTAACTTTAATGGAAAATATATATGCATCGACACTGTCTCATCACATAGGAACACGTTGCTACTATCAACGATATGCGGTTATGGCTCTAGTACGCAGACATGATATAATGCGGATGTGTTTGTTTATGATGTATTTAAATGATTCGATTCATCATTGGAGATGTGCAGCTTCATTCAATTCATTTCTGCGCATGCAGTCTCGTTTGTCGATCTCATCAATTTGCTCACTAGGCAAACCAGTCATGCAACAGAAAACCTTAGTAGATGACATGCCTTTATATTGAGGTTATCTTCTTATAGAAGCTTCATGGCACGTCATCTATACAATCCCGTAGTCGTAATCGTCGATAACCTTATTGTTCTGGCAGGCCGACGTTGTGCTTGAACTAGTTACAGGCGCGGCTTGGGTGGGTGACACAACAAAAAAAATCTGTCGCAAGGACTAGAGTTGTGCCTGATGTCGACGTCTGTTCAGCGGGATTAGACTCGAAACACCATCGAGTCGGAAGGCTGCTGGAACAGAGTGTGGAGCATCACTTATAGGATTGCCCCACGTGCTGTGAGGCCAGTTTCTAATCAAGAATCAAGCTGCATTAGATCTGAAGGACATGTACAACATAGTGTCCTTGAACTACTTGATTACTCAGCTATTTCATCTCAAGCTTATGATGTGCTCCGGGGACAGGTGTTTCTTAAATATGGTACTAGGGCATCGAAACCTTATATCATAGAACCTGTATTTCAGATTTGGTCCCCAGTAATACTTATGGTCTTTATTGAACAAATTACAGACTGAGAATACATGGACTGAGAAAACTATGTCGTACTCTCAAGACAATCTGGTGTATAGTCCTAAGCAGTGCAGAAATGGAGAGATCTGTTTCATGGAGTTACAAAGTGAGTTGTCCCGCATATGACGGTGGTGCAATGACGCCCTGGAATAGGTGAATCCAAATAAGGCATCTATAATGTGTTGTTTTTTTCCCTTGCAACAACGACGAAGATACATGCAACTGATGAGGGTAATGGTTCCTTGGTCATATCCATAATAAATGGATTGGGTTAAAATTTCACCGTTTCCAAAAAGTACCGCTACTGTGGGGTTAAAAATGTTTATCAGCCAACATAGCTATGAGACATCGTTTAATTGTGTGTACACTCAGGTGGAGGTCGGGATGCCCGGATTGTAATGATCATTATCTGACGGCTAACTTAAATGCAATAAAGTAATCAATACCTTAACCAAAATATTCTGTCTTTGTAACGTAGTTTTATTTATCCGGACTTTTGAAGTTCTGAGAAAATTGTAAATATCGCCGGTTTTACGCCAAGTGCCCTGCAGTTAAACCTTTAAAATAGTTAGCTATACCGTATCAGCGGAGGCGACAGAGCTAATTATACGTGTGAAGTATATCACATTATTTGAAACATTTTCGTGCCATAAATACGTGGCAATATACGTGGAGAAAACTAGCAATAATTATTGTGAGTTGTCGTGCAGAAAGCAATAAACCAAACGCCCAACTCTGCTAGTGTCCATAAATAACCTGAGACAGTCTGGACCGGAGGTACGTAACAGCTTCCAACGTATAACAATGTCTTAACACAGGCACATTTCATGTACCTCTGAATCCCAAACATGATAATTTAGTACATTGAACAAGATCGAGAATTCGATTTGTTTTATTGTACATCTTCAATAACACGAGAGTTGATGATCGTAACATTTGCACAAATTCTGGAAATACCTCCTCTCAAATAAATGAAGACTTACGAGAATGATTAAAACACGTTATAACTTTATGGTAATGACTCTTTAAAAGAAAAACACATCTTATTGTGAGGTGCTCTGTTTTCCTCTGTAGATGCTAGTTACTAAAACTAGCATGGTTTGGACATGTATTCAGACATGATTCCTTGTCAAAAACAATACTGCAGGGAACTGTCAAAGGGGGATGAAGCAGAGGAGGGAAAATAAAGGCATGGACAGACAACATTAAGGAATGGACAGGACAATATATTTCCACATTCATCCGCATTGCTGAGGATAGAATTCCCTGGAATGTGTTCCCATATGTGTTGAAGCTTCCAATGTAGTGCCCCTACGACCCTGAAGGGTTACGGTTTTATTGATGATTGTTAGTTAAATTTGTTTATGTCAGTGCTTCATACCATAACAATTTAATGGAGGTTATGGTTCGGCGAACCACCACCTCCGGGATCTATAACTGTAATTGTAGCATTCCTGCAGACACACTTCAATATAAAATACCGGTGAAAAGACATAATCGATTTATTTTACTAAGCATAACATGAATTTAACGTAGTATGTGTCACGTCCTTCTCCAGAATAGTCATGTTTGCTGATCTCACACAACTTTACTCATCTTGGCTGATACCACATATAATTTGTCACCTATACTTATGCCGTATGCTAATGAAAATTGCTGTAAATATTTCGGATATACTAACTAAGGGACAGAGAAAGAGATTAGTATACACAATTACCCTCAAGAATTGTTTATCTAGTACTCAAGCTATATTAGAGAGTCTTCGTTCCACACAAAAATCTTGAAGGAACCCCATAGAGTGTGAAACCAACTTTGTTCTTGTTTATATATATATATATATATATATATATCTTTACTGATATTGCAATCAACCACGCTGATAAGGGGGTAATGTGATGGATTTACTTCCCCCCCTTTAGGAAACCAGAAAAGGACTTGTATGACTAATTTAGTACTAGATATGCAGTCTCATCAAGTATAGGTTAAAAGTGACCATGGCCCCATGCTGATGTCGGATGTGTCGAGCGAAAAGGAGCAGTTATCGTTGCGAATATGTAAATCATGACACAATGCATTCTGTTCTCCGGACTATCTATCTATCTATATATATATATTTCTTCAGCGCCGAATACACTGTATTGACAAAAAGCAGAGCTCTCTCTTCGAACAATGTGAACTACTGTGTGTATCAATTGCATGTTGTTGACTCCATAGTCTCTTTGATGGTTGATTAGCGAAAATTCTCTCTTGACTTCCTCTTTTTTTGGTTATATGGTAACATTTTAAACCTTGTAGTGGCAGTCGGTTTTCATTCAAAGTACATGCCCGATATAAGTCTATCGTTTTCTTCTTGTTGTTGTAGAAAATATTACTGTTTAGTGTCTTCTCGTGCTTGTATTACTTCAATTCTTCCCAACAAATATTTAAGAGTTTTCTAAGACAGTTATTTTCAAATGACCTTATTTTCTTCTCCAGTGCTTTTCTTTTTTTCCAACTATCGAAGTGGAGCCTAACAGTCCTAGTTTGATATATTTACTTATTTCTTGTTTTTATTTTTTCAGATATTTGTTAGGAGGTTGATCCTTGATATCAACGCACTGCTGGCAGAAATGTTATTGTTCTACCTCCATCGTGTGTCACTTGCTGCCTAAAGAAGAGAAGATGACATCAACGCATTTCTATTAGAAATATTTTTATGTATATCCATCTTTGTGCTGTTTAAATAAGCGAATGTATCAACTGTCTGAATTGTCTCTCCATTGAGAGTGATTTTTAAATTACAATTAATAACATTCGTGATCATTGTCTTGGAAGTGTTGACTAGATGGCCAATGTGTTCTGAAAGATGGCAAAGTTAGTTTAACATATCTTGTCCCTTCGAAGGAGTTGGACTTCATAACGCCAAGTTATCTCCAAATTCAAGATCACTAATATATTATGTGTCAATTTTACATCAAAATGTTCGATCATTCTGGGTTTAATTTTCAATAGCATAGTCAATAGCCAAGCTAAAAGCATTTCTGACAAAATGGAGTTTTATTTTACTCATGTTTCTATGTAAAATAATTCAGTTTTATTCTCGTTTTTTTCTAACACAGCATCTTGAGTTGTCGTATGAAACCTTGATTACATTTAAGTATATAGATGGGAAACCGTATTTGGCGAGAATTTTCCAGAGTGTTAGCTGGTGCAGGCTGTCAAATGCCTTTTGAAAATCAATAATATTGATAATAATTGAGGATTGTATTTCTACTGAGTCGTTGATAATTGTTCTAAACGTGAACATTTGGTAAATACTGGATCGTTATAGTCCGAATCCAGCTTGTCATTTCTATATTTTTGTTCATCTACCAGTTCATTGAGCATCTAGCATCATGCTACACATTATTTTCCTGGCACTGACAACATAATAATTCCTTGCCAATTGTTACAGAAAGATCACATATCTTTGGTAATGTTATTATTGCTCTATCTTTCCATGGTGACGTGGTTTTCGTCTAAAAGTGTTGCCACAACAGCTGCTGTCAGATTATTTCACTAATAATCTGTCTCATCCTCTCTGCTGCTTTGAACTTATTTAGTTATCAAGTATAAATTCATTGCATGATACTGACATAAATATTATGGTTAGTTTGATTTCACAGTCTTTAGTTAATTTTGGTGGTAGTAAATTTTCTGATTTTACTCTGATCCAATCGATTGTTTCTGTACTTCTTGCTGCTATTTGACAACACAAATACTATACACGTATTTATTCCATTTGGCTCATCATAAGTATTTTCTGAGAAGTTGTTATTGTCTTCCGTGATGGACAACCATCTATAAATAATTAAAACATAGTCGTCACACGCATGTCACGCATGGCAAGGTGTAACAGTTTTATACACACCCAATGTAGTGCATTGTGCAGAATACAGAAAAATACGTATCGTGAAGCCAATTCTATAAAGTGTTCTGCGCACATCTGCATTTGTTCTTTTTTTTGTAATGAGTACGTTGTCGAATTTATCTCAGATACGCGTATTTGCAATGGGTTACATAACTGTCTTGTGATCTGGTATAAACATCTACTATTTTCTACTTTTGCTGCATGTTCAGCTGTTGTTACTCATCAATAAAATGTCTCTGCGAACGCTTATTTCACGTCTTTATTTAATAATATGTTGTCTCGTGCACGATTTGTATGTAGCAGATGTTTTTTTCTTTTGAAATGAGATTTAATGTTGTTGTTTTTCATTTTCGAATTAAGTCCCACGTTACCTAGTCACTGTTTCTCTCTCCTGTAAGAGTATTGTGCAGTGGTTATTGCTACATCTTAATTGGTGTTCTGAATTGTTCCCATTTGCTAAATATTGGACTGGTAGATACATTGTCGTTTATTTTCAATAATGCTTGGAAATAAGTATACATCTTGATGTTATGTTATGCGTGTAAGTCCCCTCAAGTATACTCTGTACATATATTTTCCAGTTTTTGTTTTGCTTGTATTATATAATACCGTAATACCGTTTTCTGATATTATATTTTAACATTATATCAGCAATGCAGAAAATATCATCACGTCTAATGTCCGCACCATGATACGCTCTTACATCTGAAAATAATATGCGAAAGCTGTTACTATCTCAGAAGTGATAGATTGAATTCCACGCTAGTTTGTGCTTATACTTATGTAGAAAGACTGTGCCTGCTATAACAAGGATGGACTTTTCACAAAGTTCCATTAATCTTTCGTTATTTTGATTCATATCTCCTACATATTGAATAGAAATATGTCTATTTTTTTACAACATTAGTGTTTCCTAACTGGTATTAAAATTATCGGTGTTTTTGGATTGATTTTAGAAGTATTACATACAAGTCATTATTTCTATCGTCAAGAGAACCATTATTTGGTGCATAACCTTGAATAATTGTCAGCATAAAATAAAGCTAGCGACTGTTAGCGAGCTGAAATTAATATTTAATTGACTTGTTGACTGGTTCCCCATTGATAAGGAAATCTGCATCTGTGGGTGTAATTTTGATACTGACACCGTCTGAAAGATGGTTGTTAGGTTTGAAGGTATTTCTTGTCTTCACCTGTCCACGAGTGTAGGTTATATGGCATTGCTAGGTTTGAAGGTATTTCTTGTCTGCACCTGTCCACTAATGTAAGTTATATGGCATTGTATAAATAACCCCAATATCGGAGGATGTTCGACAAAAAGGAAGTGCCGCAGTAACCAAACACATAGAGGTAAATGCAAATAAGATAAATAGGTTACTGGAAAACGGTCAATATAAAATAATAAAACTATCCTTTCCTCTTTTATCTCTCGTCCCCCACTAAGCCCCCTCCCCCCGTCCTTGGCAATGCTATTTGGTGCCCCATTTCTTTAGTTTTGCATCTTTCATCTTTTAGTGTTTCATAATTTATACATATTGAAGGCATCAATGTGCACTTAATAATATTGTGTTGCGTCTGGATTTGACTCTGGGTGATGATTTTCTGGTGAAGGTATTTCTTGTCTGTAACTGTCCATCTACATTCACTATTTCCATAAATGTCCAGATCGTAACTCTCCATTTATTTATAAACGCCTGCTGTATTTCTTGCTTGATACATAGTTATAATATTTCAATATCCGATCTTAAAGACATCATTTGGCCCCAGGAAACGTTATTTGGTCACCGTAAATCATTAGTGCTTAATCTGTGCGTGACACTGGTTTTTACGATAACAACTTATTGGACTATTGATAAACCTCGATATCCAATCGGTTCTGTTAGATTTATCGGAACAGATTACTGGACTGTTATTTACGTGATTGGTTATTAAATCACATAATCGATCGTATTAAGTCACTTAACGTGATGTTACCATTACACAATTATCGAAGAAGACTGCATATTATTAATATTTCCTTCTAACGTTTCGCTGTAAGCAAAACTGTACCTCCATCTTGAAGAAAACATACCCATAATGCATCATCGTAATTTACAAGCAGGGCCGGCCCTAACAATTGCGCGGCCCAATGAGAAACGGATTGCGCGGGCCCAGTCTGGGTAGGGAAGAGGATAATAAAATAAATTCTAATATGAATTTATGGACCTATGAAGTGCGGGGCCCACTGCAGCCGCATAGGTTGCAATGACCTAAGACCGGCCCTGTTTACAAGAGTTCTAGAACGAACGTAGAATAAATAAAAGTACTGAACACATGATGTTCTTCTGTTGGTCCTACCAATGGCCCACTAGACAAACCACCCACGCAACAGAAAACTTTAGTAGATGACATCCCAGTGTATTACGGCTCTCTTATGGAAGCTTTGTAGCATTTTATCAATACAATTATAGACCTCCTTTGAGTAGAAGGATTCTTCATTAGGCATTGCAGTAAGCCGAAAGTTGACGTCTCCTGGGAATGAAAGCTCAGAAAACCACCACGCTGCACAAAGGAAGTAAGAGCTAATCACTCGTAATACCTGGGGTTCTGAAACGATCAAGCAAAAAGTTAAGTACTGAATACTGGGTATATACTTGCCAAAACTGGGTATATCTATCCCGATTCCCTTACCGATTTCCCAAGAAATCAATCAATCAATCAAGTGCCATGCCGAATGGCGTAGGCGATCATGTTTCTCCACGACTTTCTGTCTCTTGTGTTGTCAATGAGCTCAATTGGTGAGCTTCTACCATGCCACAATACAAGTTCATCTAGTAAACTTTCTCTTTGTTGTCCCCTATCTCTTCTCCCATTGATCTTTCATGTGCAGACTATTATTCTTGCAGTCAATGTTATGTATACGATTGTTATATTTGGTCTGTTTCTGAATTTCAAATTTCGTGAATTTATCAGCAAAAGAAGAAATGAATATTCTCTTTATGCAAGAAATGTACAAATAAAAACACAAATAAAATCTTATATAACTTTTCAGTTGATGTCAGTCGAGGAAAGTACATCAAATATTATGTACGTTCAAGACCACCGGAATGTTCAAGAAATGAAAGGACATAAACATAAAAAGAAAAACATATGTGAGTTGTTATGATATAAGGGAGTTCCATTTACCAGTTTCAAGATGGCGGACGTGTGTATCTGTTCTTGAATCTTTTAGATACGTTAATCGACTATTTAACAAATTGTCAATGTGAAACTCTTATTGTTTCTGTAAAGGATATTATAGTTCTAAGTAAAATTAATGTTTTGCATCGCGAATGACTGGGTGATGAGAAATGCACAGACCAAAAACAACTAGAATTCATATGGGTAAACAAGACCCTGGAAGATCTAACCTTCGCAGATGATATTGCTCTCCTGAGTTCAACACACTCAGATCTCCAAGAAGAAACTGAAACTCAATTTCTGTGCACAACAGATAGGCCATCAACAGATAGACACGACAGATAGGCCTTCAAATAAACACACATAAAACGAAAATCATGAACTTTACCGACCTGACAGAATCAATTAAACTAGATCATAATATACTAGACAGCCTTTCAAATTTCGTATATTTGGGAAGCAAGATAACAGCAGACGGGGAGACCAACTCAGAAATCAAGACTCGAATCGCTCTCGCCAAACATCTGGAGATCGAAGATCGCAAGTAAACACATCAAACTATAACTTTAAATGAAAGTGTGATTCCATTATTGACATATGGATGTGAAAGTTGGAAATGTATCGCAATAATGGATACAATTTAGTTGCATTCGAGAATAGATGCCTTAGAAAAATTACAAATACTAATTTGAAAGATTTCAAATCAAACGACATACTAAGAGAGGAGACAAATCAAGAATATGTGACGAACATCATCAGACAACGCCGCTTGACATACATCGGCCACGTACTTAGAATGAAGGAAGACAGAATTCCACGACATGTGGGCACCAGACAGGAAAATAAAACAGGGAAGACCAGAAACAACGCTCAGAAGAACATTTAAGAATGAATTAAAATCAACAGGCATAAATGCACAAGACCTGCAATCCTTGGCAACTGACCGACAGGCATGGAGAACTATGACATCTCCCCTATGTGCCAAACTTGGCAAAAGATGATCTGAATGACTGAGTGACAATGATATAATAGGAGAATTTCTCAACTGAACTTATTGAGAATACCAGAGACAATATGTTTTTGAATACCATGATTGATAAGATGAGCCAGTATGTGAGTTGATTAATCGATAAACATTTATAATTAAAACAACATACATATCACGGCTCATGGACATTAATGAAGTGGTTTACAAAAAATGATTGTAGGAAGATAATGGTAAAAGGGAAAGATAAATAAAAGCTGAGTTATAAACCGGAGTCATAGCGCAGGGTTTTCCATACGTGCTCGGGTGCCTATTCAGCGTTTGTCAAGAAACCTATTGACTAGCGTCACCTACAGAAACGTAGATAGCAATAGTACCATTCTTTGACATTTCATGAGAATTAGCTTTGGTACTCGCAGGCGGCTCGGCGATTTGTTTTTATTTCAACCCACATATACGACTGAACTCTAAACCTAAACCCGAGTCTGATGTTCAGTGTAAAAAAAAAGGGGGGGATGAAGACACTACAAAGCCGCCCCCACCCCCACCCCCAATTAAGATGTGTGAGATCACTCTGTGGTCATAGGATAAACACAGTTTAAAAATTTAAGTCTAGAAAATATATTTGGGTCTGCGTTACCTCTAATATTTTATGGTAGTGAATCCTGGATATTACCTAATTGGACTTTGTTGTCCGCTGGTTGAAATGGACGCCCCTCTCCAAAAGAGAGGTAAACTAACAACCTACCTTAAGACTAGACATGACATACCATCAGATGTAACAACATATGGTGCAGAATAATATGTAGATGAACCTGTATTTCCCACTGTAAATCCGTATTCTTGTGCACATATGTGAGATTTGGACATATGCCGGCGACGTGAAGAAAAATGTACACTTTTACAAAGTAAGACTTGTAATAGCTATGTAAAACATCAGCGTAGTAAAGAACCACAGAGAAACATTACATCAGTTCGGAGCTGGAAGTGGAACTCCCATCTCCTGGTTATAAAATACGAGCTATAAAACCTAACTTGTTTGTGTAAGAGAGTGAGAGAGAGAGAGAGAGAGATGAAGAGAGAAAATGGAAGAACTTTATAAATGATTACATGTCTAGATGCACCATAAAAGCCTTCATTTATAAACTTAGTTGAAATAGAACCCGTAAAATATAAACAAGTGTTACAATACAAGAAAGAAGAAACAATGAAACACATCAACCTTCACATATGATGAATGCTATACTAATAATAAAACAATATAACATGAATCGTGTGATATAATAATGTTAATTTTATTAGCAAGGCAAGAGAAAATATGAGCACAAGAAATGGCTACTACTCATGAGTAATATTGTGTCTAGGGTGTCCAGCGTAAAAAAGTATACGCATATCTTTCAATCAAAGGTCACAAGCTATGTATACAACAATATAAATACCGTCCTCAAATCACACATATAAACTGTATCAATATATGTCTTTATTGGTGGTTCTAGATTTGTTTTAGATCCAGGAAGACTTTAGCTAAGTTTTGAACAGACCCCCCATTCCTTAGATTAAATGTGCGCTAATCAAAGAGTATTTAATTTATTATAATAATACTAATATAATAGCAAGATTATATAGAGGATGAACGGTCGTCACCACCACCATCAAATGGTTGCACATTGATCCATCTACTAAGATATTATTATGTGTGCACCCCAGTTTATGCACCAATAAAAAGAATATGTTAGTCGATATATTCCAACGATATTTATAGCTTTTCCCTTCCACATAGGTATACCGTAGATATTATTACATTAGACACATTTCAAAATTGTAGTACTTAGAGTGGATTTACGATTTCACCCAAGATATCTGTTATTTGGGACCGTGGATGCGAGAAATGGGAGCGTGCTGAAATTGCGAGACGAGCGGCTACTTGACGTGCGCACTGAAGTCATAGCGTAATATGTTGTGATTTAGACAATTATTTGGTGTCATGTTTGGTACACGAATCTGGAGTGCATAGTAGAAAGAGTATTTATCGAGGAAGTTATGGGATCCACAAGTGCGCATTTCTTTGATATCAACTGGGATGCAGATATGCCTATATGTTTCCCCGAAGTACAGTGGTACTGGAGAGCAATCAGCAACTTTATTATACGTGGGAATTCAAGTGAGTACGATCCAGGTACAACACTAGAGATGATGTGTCATTGATTAGCTTAAATTTGGCTAGGACATAATGATAATACCTTGCTTCATAGCTCTTGTGTATCTTACTGATGACCCATAGAGAATTAAAACAATGTCAACATTGCGACCAGCCTCCGTTCCACTTCCGATCCGATCCATTTCAGATCTTCGAAGAAATTTTAGATCTCCTTTCATACTCGCGTAAAATAGTAGAATAACTAGAATTGTGTAAATTCGGTCACTAACCTCGAGTAAAATGAACGCAATGATCGCTAGCCGCGGATATTCTGAACCGAAAGTCGAAATTATTGCGAAAAATGTGAGATAAACATAGCAGTGTAACGTACGTATCAAACTGCTGAAATCTTAAACATAAACTAAATAGTTGTATTGATCTAAAACAATAGAATACGATAATTAGATACCAGAAATATAGCGTGATGCTGTAGAAGATAAATGAATGAAGATGTCTTAGATCTTTGATGATGTCTCTAGCAAAACATATAGATTTCGACGGTAAAGCGAATAGTTTTATATTGTCTCATACAAATCTAATATATAAATGTAACCAGAGAACTACTTCAAAACGGGATGACGCATATATTGGCAGCAAGCTATCAACAACAGGAGATTCATCAATAGAAATATCACAACATATAGCACTGGCTGCTAATTCATTGAATAAACTATCAAATATCTGGCATTCAGAAACACTAAGAAATAACACAAAACTCAAAATCTTCAACTCCTGCATAATTCCAACATTAACATATGGATGCGAAAGTTGGAAAGCAACATCAAAATTAGAACAAAGACTACACATCTGAAAATAAATGTCTTGGAAGGTTACTGAATATACGTTGGTCAGACTTCAAATCACACAGTTGTCAGACAAGAATCAAAACAAGAATATGTATCACGTATATTAGAAAACGTCGCTGGAATTATACCGGACACACGCTACGAATGTATACCAAAAGACTCCCCTGTCAATTTTGTATGTGATAACCAAAGGGCAAGAGAAAACAAAGAAGAACAAAAGAAACTTTACGTACAACTATTACAAAATAACGTTTCACCATCGGTATCAGAAACAATGAAGATCTAAAGCAAAATGCAATGAAACGAGAGACGTGTAGATCTATGACATCCACCCTATTTTGCGTCTTTGGCCCTAAAGGAATAGCTAACTAACTGCTGTCAAGTAAGTTGAACAGTATAAACAAAATAACGTATTCGTTGATGTTTCTATTGCCTACGTTATTTATACTCCTTGATTTTTTTATTACATTATTCTTAGTTGATGTCTACATTGCTTACGTTATTTATACTCCCATATGTTGTTATTACATTATTGGTAGTTGATGTTTCTATTGCCTACGTTATTTATACTCCTAGATGTTATTACATTCATGTTTATATTAGTAGCATTGTATGACGCATATTTGTACAAAAAAAACCACTGTCTCTTTGTTCTATATTTTATATACTTCAATGTGTCAGGCCGAAAGGCGCAGATATCGCAGCAATGCTGTAAACCATGACACAACGCATTACGTTCTCCGGACTACATCCTGCTAATCTGCAGGAGTTTGAGAACGAACGCAGAAGAAGAAGAAGAAGATATACTTCAATTAGTATGGAGTGGGTATTAGGGAACACGTTACGCCGTAGATACGCCGTTTAAGCTCAAGATGTTTTCGTGTTCTTATGTCTCGGTATATCTTGTTTATAATGAGAACTTATTTGGATATATCTGAGGATTATTTGTTTGAACCCAGGGAGCTATTGCTATCAACTACACTCTACGCAGGAGTCATGTCACTTCTCTGAGAAGGACGGAATACATACTGGGAATCCGAATACAATGAATAAAAGCGGTTGAGGTTTTGTTGCCTGCAGAAACAGTGTAAAGTTAGTGGAGAAATCATCTGCATACCCCACTGTCATTTTGATCGTGCGGGTGGAGATAGAGGATAGGGACTTACAGCAGCGCTAAATTGGTTGATAACTGATACATCAACACACTGGATAATACTCACAGACTTTCAAAGTATGCTGCGCAAGAAATGCATGATGAGAAAGGGATGGTTTCATCTATTGAGGCTGCCATAAATGCATTGAAAATGAAAATGATGTTAGAAAAATACTCAGAACGTACACATACAAAGAATGCTAGATACAGAGTGTTTAGAGGTGTGGGAAGAAAAAGTACTCTTTTTTGGAAAGATCGCGTAATCAACACCTGACTGAGACTCTTCAGTCTGCATACACTGATGGCTGCTGGAAGGGAGAGCGGAGTACTTATAGGAGTGCCAAGTATACTGTGATACTAGTTTCTAATCAAGAATCAAGAATAAAGAAAACACAGTAATTAAAAAAAATAGCATACTTGGACAGATACATTAAATGAAAGGAGAAACTATATGTTCAACAACAGTATACCTGGACAGATACCGCAACAAGTAAATAGTTTACTATATTTTGGATAACTAAAACCTATGACATTTGTCAAACATAGGTTATACAGAAAACAGGAATGGCTAACAGTATTATCAATCACATAAGAGCATTTCGGACACCCAAACAAATCTCACACTAAAAATATAAATCATAAAGTGTTACATATACTTTATATTAATACATGGTTCAAAAACATGAATAATGAACAAACAAGACGTCTAGACATATGTGATACGTGCATACAAAGAATGATACATTTATTTTGTAGAACGATAGAAAAGCGTAGTGACTAGCAATACTGGAAATTTACTGATTATTGTTAATGAATATGCACATCAAAGAAATACAATAGTTCGGCACACCCTGATGGAGATTTTAATCTAAGGTAAAGTTGAAGGGATGAGGAGAAGAAGTAGACACAAAATAAATATAAAGGAAACATCATGTGATGGACAGAATAGTCTATCGGAGTGCACTACTAAGACACGAGATATAGAATTGTGGAGATCGGTGTACCAAAATGTACTGTGTTTTTATAGTTCCTGCAAATTTATGGCACCAGTTCTGTGAACTTTGTCTGATTAATCCATGCTATTTATTGACGGCTGGCAGAAGTATACGAAAAGTGGCCAATAAAAAAATCGTATCATTCTGATCACCAATGATGAATGACACATTCTGCATGCCCTGTATCTTAAGTATAAACTTTTCGTAGCTAACCATCGATACGGAGACGGCAGATAAATGGGTTGTGTAGTCTGAGATGGACATACTATGGTACCGAACTCTGGCATCTCAAGATGTGTGGACACGTATTGTCTACCTTTATTTATGTTTACATCAGAAATGCAAAACTTATGTATACGAGAGTAGTTTTAAATGGCTACGATCTGCCCATTTGACTGTAATACATAACAAACGACATTACATTGTGCACGTCATCCTGATCAAATACGCTACAGTATGACAAACATTGGAGACGACTTGCTTAAGAAAAATAACGATGGATCCAGTAAAAGATTTAAGAAATGACACACATCAGAGGACTGGACGCACAGTTACACAGTTATCTTCCTTACTAAATCAAGCCAGGCATAGACGATATCGACATTAAGAGTTATCTTTATCGTCATGCTGCAGAATGTGTATAGAGAACGGTGCTAGAGAAGATCATGGTAAGATCAATCACCCCTGTTCTCAAAACAGTGGCTTACTGTGTGACACTCTCAGCGAATACAGACCAGATAACACAGCATATCTGGCGTACGATATCTACGAAATTTTTCAGGTAAATGAAGAGACAGTTATGAGTGCGATAAATTTGGAAGATGCGTATACAAGAGTCACGTCCAAAGAACTAATACATCTGCAAATTGCTCTCGACATTAACCTGTGTTCATGCTCACACAAGCTACTTTGAAATTGGAATCTTAGACATATCAAAACTATAGCGCTGGACTGCCACATGGATCCCCAGTGCCACTCGTCATTTTCAACGTCTACACGAGTAAAGTTATACATGTGCAGAAAAATGGTTGGAATATAATTCTGACTTACGCAGTCATCAATATCTCCAAGACAGAGACCGTCTGGTGTTAGTTAGTCACAACATACTAGTCACAACATACTAGTCACAACATACTAGTCACAACATACTAGTCACAGACAAATTGCCAGGTTCTACCTGCATGAGCATCAACAAAAACAGGAAGAAGACAATGACATATCTAGATATCACTTCAACATATGTCTATCCTATGAGAAACATGTGCACAATGGAGTCAGAAAGATAAGGAGCGTATCAGTGCAGTTAACAGTTATAATTTTCAGAGATGCAAAAATGATCTCTATTCTTGCTGATGAAGGCAGTATTATTATCTATAATTGACTAAGTCACAGTATAGCTCGCTGTGTGGTAAACGCAGGTAGGTATGCTGAGAGAATTCAGGTTGAGGAAATGAGGACGGCACTAGGATGCGCTAGGGATACACACTTCAATACTATGAGATTTCTTACAGGTATAAAAACTCTTAATGGCATCAAGTAACAAAAGTTAAAGAATATTTTAAGGTCGTCATCAATTTTCTTATTCTTCCAGACTACCATCAGACATTGTCCCTCAAAAAAGCGATGAGTACAAAGCCAAGGGCAGACATTGAAAACGATGACTTACAGAAATAAAAGAGTCAACGTAAACAAATATATATGAATCTCACAAAAAGTCTTCTCCAGAGAGGGAGATGGCCATATTTATCAAATCCATCTTCTACCTCAAAAAGCAATCTTCTACTCCTGACGCTGCAAGGTATAAAGGGGTATACAGTGAAACGAAGAAGAAGATCAGTAACTATTGCTCTATACAATGCACAAGTAACACGACTTAAAAAGAAGGTCTTGGATGGAAAATGTCGAAAATACCTCCACAGTTTCTGTGAGCATGAAGAAGTAGGAAGAGTAAAATGGTAGAAGTATCCAAGTAGAAAAGGTTCTCGACATATGTCGTCATGCACATAGGAAAAGAGTGTTGTGATTGGGTTGCTACTAAAACTGAAGACATGTTGCAACAGTTGATCAAGCTGTATTCACATTCACAAGATATAATCATCTATGCAGATGGCTCCGTAATAAAAGAAACAAGCATGTGTGCGTGTGTGTGTGCGTAGAGTTTCGTCGCCTACCAAAATGGTAGGAAATGTATATAGTAATATATTAAGTAATAGTTTGCAATAACAGTAAGTATGGTAATGAAGATAAAGACGATGCAGCTGTTTTCACGTGGGTAATGAAACAACACCCAACACACATATTATTTATACCGGACTCTCAGAGATAATTGAAGTCCATGATAAGAGTATGAATCATTAACTGGTCTCAGGTCATGGAAGAGAAGAGACAACGACATAATAACTTATGACAAAAACTAATTTATGATGATGTTAGTTCTCAGAACTGAAACAGAAATTCCGTCTCCATACTGAACATTTTCGCAGAAAAGAACAGACACATGGAGCTGCAATACAAGATTATATAAAGTATTTTTTTCATTGCCCAAGCAGTACTATAGTAGTTTTTGTTCCATTGCTCAGAATAGACAACATAATAGGCCCACTAGACAAACCACCCGTGAAACAGCAAATATTAGTAGGTGACATGCCGTTACATTGATCTATGTTCCATAGTTAGATAGTCAAATAAGAATCACATTGCTTGTGCAGATGTGTGCCTCGCACCCAAGAATGGTACTAATCACATCATTCTGGATATTATTCAATCTTTCAGTCTGCGTGTGGCTAAGAGTTATAATTCCCAATGAATCACAGAAACAACCAACCCGTAGTATAGAAGAAATAGTAACATCTGTTCACTCTGAGCAGCAGCCATTATTCTCATTGATGAATACATACATGTTCATGCCCTTGAAATGATGTGGTCAACATGACCATTGAAACTCATACTCATATAAAAAAGCACACCATTATATATTCCATTGTTCTAGTTCTTAGCAAGAGTCTCCCCACACAAAGTAATAATCAGTATTGATGTATTTAAATTCTGATTATTGAGAGAAACCCAGTTAAAGACGCCGTAAGTTGATTAACTAATGCATGTGAGTGTCTACACGACTCTCCTATGTAAGCGATCTAGCTAACATTGTTATTTCTTAACATATAACTCTCGATTTCTACTCTTCCTATACAGCAAAATGTTATCAGCGTTAAAGCAATATTGGTGATAATGAAAAACCTGTAGACGTGCGGAGGTTATGACTTGGTGTGGATGCCAACTGGTCTCTCTAGCAGGGTAGCTCAACCCAATGAAAAATAATGTGACTTACTTCGAGTTTCAGAACTCTATTAAATGCATCTTCAATTTCTATTACTGCAGAACATGTGAGTCGAAACCTTCAAATACATAATGTGCAAATACCGCTGCATTCCACCAGGTCTGCCCGTTAGGATGATATCCGACGAGCTTTGGTGGTAACTACCTGCTACTCTATAGATACCAATAATTTTCAAGCAACAACCGTTTTAATTAACTTGCCAAGTGTGTCCTGCATGGATGTCATCCTATATCCCTGCACCAAGTAGCTCTGCGCTAGTCCGCTCGATATTATAGTTGAACAGATATTTGAACAAACTATTGTTGAACATGTATGTTAAATTTCCCCATCCATTTTACTGCTTAAGTTATGATGCCTACTGTCATAATTGTATTGTCGTATAAAACAGCATTGTTGAATTAGACTTTTGTCAAACTCTACTTTGACAAAAATTGTCAAATTATTTCCTACATTGTTGACATTATTTATAGACAAGACATCCATAATGTAAACCTCTTGTACTTTCTGTATAGGAAGTAAGTTGAGTTATTTCAAACATAGCATCGAAACCTAGAACAAATATCAATGCACTATAAACAGAACATAGCACACTGATACTTTCTTCAACAAAACATACTATAAATAACAATATTGCTGGCATATTCATATTATTATATCATACAACATTCTTTATATTTAGAGTACCCGAACGGACCCTAAAAGTGAACTTATCAAATGCCTTAACATACAGTGAGTTGCAACCCGCATGTTACTAATATCGTTATTGAAGTACATTTATATTCGTATAATTCATGTTGTTTAATTTCTATCATAACATTTCAATGTAGTCAAGTTCGAATTTTAAATAGATGTACAACACATACAGGAAATATTTCAAATTTAATTAGTTACATGATCCACTCGATAAAAATGTGAAAATTGCACAGTGATTTTCAGCTTTGTCTGACGTACATCATTTTCTATCTAGTGTTATAACATTATATTTATAAATACCTCTATGTGACCGTGGATCTGGCTATACAGACCTTATAGCTGAATTAATTTGGGCCCCGTTCGTTATGTTTTTTATTAATGCTGGAATTTCAATTAGCCGCCATTTACATACTTCGAATAATATGTCAAAAATAGACAAGGCCACTCAATAGATTTCACGCAAATCGGAGGATAGTTCATGTTTAAGTTTTATCGAACTGGTCTTCTACACCACCGACGGTCGAGATGTGACCATATCGTAGGATTTACTTTCAACGTGTTTCAGCTAAGGAGATTGTTGATCTTAAATCTTTTCCGCTGAATCATAAATACTGTCAATGCGTACTTTCTTACCATCTTCATCAAGTGCCGTCTTCACAACGAATGTTCAACATCAACAGACCTCCAAGATCCCAGGTCTTTTGTCTTGGTGGTACGCTCTGCTATACTGTACCTGCCGATCTCGTGATGTTATTCCACAACTTGTATCTCTGTCTACCTCTTTCTCGCATTCCCTCGACTTTATTCTCAAGTAATGTCTTCAACAAGGTGTCAATGCCTTTTAATATTTTCAAAATATTTTACGTGTTTGATCTTTATTTCTTTTAATTATTGTTTCTTCATACGAAGCTTTGTTAGAATATCTTTGTTTGTTTTCTTCTCTTTCCATGAAGTCACCTTATTCTTCTATATATCCACATCTCAAAGACAACAATTCTGATCTCTAGTTGTGTGTTTATTGTCCGTTTCTGAGCAATACATTAACATAGATGTAGCATTTTATAATACCATATTTAACTTGTTTGTAATGTGTTGAGATGTCAAAATTGTCATCGTGTCATTGAAAATACATTTACCCATTCCTATTCTCCTTTTAACTTCTTTTTCACATTGACTATCATTTGTGATTATGTTTCCGAGATATTGAAAATATTATACTTGTATTTATCCATATATTTTTATGTTTACTATGTATTCTTCTGTAACTTGCTTATTATAATCGTTTAATTAAATTTCCTGTAAAATAACAAGTACCAACGACGAAGATACCATAAAAGACAAATTGAACGAACTACTCTTTGCAATCGACCATGTATTAATAGCGACATCAGATGAACAATTGCAGAAACATATGAACAGACTTCACACACCATGTCAAAAATTCAACATGAAGATTAATATTGAAAAGACAGAAATAATTGCAATATCAAAGAAAGAAAGAAATATCACTATCTCCACCGACGATAAACACTTTAAACAGGTAAATGAGTTCACCTACTTAGGAAGCATTATATCGAGTGAGGGGAAAACCAGTAAAAAGATACAAAATAGATGCAACAAAACATACCAGATCCTAGGACAGATAACACGTATTTTTAAGAACAACAATGTAAACATAGACACTAACGTTGATTTATACAAGACTATTATTATTCCATCAATGTACTATAAGTTTCAAACCTGGACCATGACAGCTCAAGACAAAAGAATAATAGTGACAGCAGAAATTACATATCTACGAAGTATACTTGGAGTGTTATTAAGAGACAGAATTAGAAACGATAACATCAGACATATAACCAAAACAATACCAGTATTGGAACACATAAACATACAACAGATCAAGTGGTTTTCACATGCTTCCAGATTATCATCATATAGCAAGCCACAAATGGTCATGGCACATAGATATATCGGCTGTAAAACCAGAGGCAGACCATGTAAAAGATGGATCACAGAAATCAAAGATTTCACAGGAACAAGCGTACAAACAACACACAAGAAGATCATCTCCAGAGAACTCTTCCACCCCTGACTCCGCAAGGTAAACAAGGGTCACTGTGTGTAGATAGATAGATATAATGTCTTTCCAATAATGCTCAAACTATTAGAGGAAAGGTTCATTTCTTTGAGACGAGTCCGTTTAGACAAAAGAAGCATGTTGCAAAAAAGATTCATTTCCTTGTATCTACAGAGATTATATTTTGTCACGATAAGAAAACTATTAGTTCAAAAAGGCTCAACCGTTGTAGAAGCCTGTCTTTCTTCATTGTACTACATTTCACTGAACATAGCATCACGTCAACTACTAAGAGTACCACCCATAGCAGGAAATTCGCAGCATCAAACGATAATCTACCTAAATCTCCCTCACTGTGATGTGTCCTTTACCTTACGTTGTCCTCACTGGCAATCTGAAAAAAAACCCTCTCCCTTATGTGCGAGGTGCACAGCTTCCTCTAGTGTTAAGACAGTCTTCGATATCATGTGTCCATCGTCGTCATCCTCTGCCTCATTTTTTTTCCTGTAACGTTTCCATTCATTATTAATCTTTCTAAATCATTGCCTCTTTATATATCCATAGAACCATAATACGCTAGCATGCGTTTTATATAGTTTTGAGGAGCCATTCTTCTTCTATGTTCAGGACTTTGTGGACGTCTGCATTGTTTCTTCTTTCTGTCCATTAAAGTCTAGGATCTTCCTATAACATTTCATTTCGAATGCCGATATCTTTATTTTCATTTCCAATAGCATTATTCATTTATATATATATATATATATATATATATATATATATATATATATATATATATATATATATACATTGATTACTAGACTAAAGTAAACATCGCCAATACTGTTTATTATACATCAGTTACATTGTTATACGTCAATTAAAGTGTTTGAATTTGAAATAGTTTTCAAATTATGTGAAAACGTTATGTTTTAAGTACTTTTTTTCGTACCTTTTCTGCAATAGTCCTTTTTAATAGATTTTTGATATATTTATTAAACACAAATGAGATACCACCAATTTCTTGACAATTTTGGACATCAGGGTGAAGTGGGTTAAACATTGGCACACATTGTTGACGTAATTTATTGACAGGTCCCAACCGGATAAGAAAACAAGATAATGACGTAGCATGATAAGTTGAAAATACAATGTACTGAGATGTTAATACAACTTGAAGATAAATCGACGGACTGACGAACTTAATGACAGCTGTTAAACATGCCACAATTCTTTCGGTTCTCTGAGCGACATTCTGCCATGAATGTAAGAACATACTCAGAAGAAGAAGACCACACTGACGATGTCACTGACGAAGCTGCTGAGAACATATTTAGACTGTCAGGCCTCGTAAGTGAAAATCTCACATATACAGAATAAGGTGGTCATAATGGGTCCAGTAAGAGTTGAGCTCTAGCTGAGTGCTGCATAGCTGACACAGAATATCGCCCGTGTGTTGCCGGGACCCGAAAGGGGAGCAAAGAATAGCAACACTTTACTTTCCACGCCTGTCGTAAAAGGCGACTAAGGATGTTATGGGATGGAGTTGGCTGTCCCATCCCATATAGGGTAAGTGACCCAAAGCCATGCTGAAGTCGGATGTGTCAGGCCGAAAGGCGCAGATATCGCAGCAATGCTGTAAACCATGACACAACGCATTCCGTTCTCTGGACTACATCATGCTAATCTGCAGGAGTTTGAGAACCAACGCAGAAGAAGAAAAAGAAGAATGACACACAATATACAGATTACATCTTTGGGTCTGACATCTATTTGGCCTATTACTATTAGTCATTTAATGTGTCACTAAATGTCCCTATTGTGATGTACGTTTCTTTCCACAACGGGCATGAGTTCAATTTGGTTATATCAGAAGCTTTTTGGCGAACATGTCCTTCGAGATTCTCCACACTTCAAAGTGTCTATAACTGTGTGCAGTAAGTGAATTACATTATGTTGTGGTTGATACCCATTTTTTAATAATATAAATTATAATACTAATAATTGAAATATTGTTACCATAGCATATTCACGATGTTACGATCATACCATCATTTTTTGGGCTGTAGTGGTTTTCTAGACAATATGACTACATCGTACGACTACATTGCACACAGGACGTGTTCATATGTTCTCCAATCCTAATCTCAAACGAAACCAATAGAGTGGACATGATAGTTGAAGTTCAATGCTGATTTATCAGTCTCTCGTATATCTACAAGTGTTATGCTTTTCTTTATGGGCTGTACCAAACGTTACATCAATCTCACAGCGAACACAATTCACACATTTTTACAATAATCTGAGCAAACATGTTCCTCAGTGCATTAACTATATCAGATAGAATCATTGATTTACATCTGACTACTTGTGGCAATTCTCTCCAGTGTATCGGCTCGTCCATTACTTCCAACATTCACACTCTAGGGCACTGAAATAAAGGACATAGGTGTGGTTAGATATTGCGCCAATAACTGCACCCATTGACGCCGGTATATTCCCGCTGTAATTTTGCGGAGCACGTTGATTGAAACAGTAAGTATGAATTCGTGAAAACAGTTTCTAGACAATGTTTACGCTCAATAGCTTCCAGAATGTTCAAGACGCTCAATGAGTGAGGCGAAAATTGTATCTGATACCTTTTCCACACAGCCATACAATAATAATACCAATGGAAACTCATGTCCGTGACATTGCTGTTTAACGATTGTGTAAGTAGTAGTTTTGGCATCACGTTCATGCAGGACCGTATTTACGTATAAGCTAAACAAGCTATAGCTTAGGGACCCACTCTTTTGTGGGCCCCCAAAAAATTATATTTGACACTGACATATAATATTTAGACTTATAAAGGTCCCATATCTCAAATACCTTAGGGCCATAGCAAGTCTAAATACGGCACTGTGTACACGTTTACGTAAACTTTTAATCATTATGTGAAACACACGACTTTTGCTGCCCTCGAATTTAGACAAAGTCCAGGCTATTACAACTCTGTTCATCCTAAAAATGACGTAGTTCAGTGTTTCTGATTGGTTGTTGGACGCCGGACCCATAAATGAAATATTAAGTGCGCAATAATACATTTTAGTCATTCAATCATAATACTGTTCTTAACTAAGACATGTTTCACTTAGAAATAATAGATTTAAGTTAAGAATATTATTATGATCTAATGAACTATATTATTGCGCATTTAACATTACATTTATGCGCCGGCGCCTAACAACCAATCAGAAACACTATAGACATGTTTCACTTAGAAATAATAGATTTATCACAATAGTAATGCATGTTTTAAAATAATTAATTCATATAATATATCTTTAACAACCCGTGATAAATTATTGACAGAGTCCAACATGAAAAATTAATCAAATGTTTTCAAGAAATAGGCATAGATGGAAAAGACATCAGGCTGATTAGAAATATATATTGGGAACAAACTTCATCAATAAGGTGTGAAAACAGCTACTCACCGTACATAGAAATAAGAAGAGGGGTAAGACAAGGATGCATTTTATCACCAAGCCTATTTAATATCTACACAGAGAATATCTTTAAAAATATAGAAGAAACACCAGGACTCAAGATTAATGGGAAAATAATAAATAACATTAGATATGCAGATGACACTGTTCTTTTAGCAGAAAGTGAACATGAACTACAAAGACTAATAGATCAAGTCAATAAATCAAGTAATGAATGTGGACTGGATATAAACATTCAAAAAACAAAAACCATGATAATCAGCAAAAACACAGAAGAACAGGAGGTAAATATAAACATACAGGGAGAGAAACTACAACAAGTAAAACAGTATCAATATCTTGGACACATAGTCACAAATGATGGCAGATGTAAAACAGAAGTTAAAAGGAGAATAGGAATGGCTAAAAGTACCTTCAATGACATGAGGAAATTATTAATATCTAAACAAATTACAAACAAGTTAAAAATGAGAATTATAAAATGCTACATTTATTCCATATTAATGTATGGCTCAGAAACATGGACACTAAATAAACACTTAGAAGACAAAATTGATGCCTTTGAGATGTGGGTATATAGAAGAATAGGGAGAACATCATGGAAAGAGAAGAAAACAAATAAAGAGGTGCTAAAAACACTTAATATGAAGAAAGAACTACTAAGAGAAATAAAGATCAGGCAAATAAAATACTTTGGACACATTAAAAGACATGACACCCTATTGAAGACCTTACTTGAGGGTAAAGTCAAAGGGAAGCGAGCACGAGGTAGGGAGAGATACAATTGGGAGAGTAACATTACACGATGGACAGGTAACAGTCTAGCAGAGTGCACCACCAGGACAAGAGACAGGAGATGTTGGAGAAACGTTGCAGCCAACCTTCGTTGCGGAGACGGCACTTGATGATGATGATGATGATAAATTATTATACTTGCAGTTATATCGTTGCGCATGCGCAAAGAGGTCATGCGGCAACCATTATAGTTTCTTACACAATGTTAAAAGCTTAATTATGTTATTGTTTTTTAAGTGTCATCAGCTGTATAAAATTCACCTGTTGTCGCTGAGTAATATGTGGGTGTGTTTTGACCCACTTCTATCTTAGAATGACCAGAATATAGTCTTTGTCGTTTACACATTGTCATGAATGTTAGCACGTGTTACATTCCTGTTAGTATTCAGATTACTATTAATAATATTATTAGCGTTATTATTGAAAGTGGTACACAAATATAATATTTATCGACGTATACTCTTATTCGTTATCTATTTTGGACTTTACTCTTTCTCTGTTCTTTCAGTATAACGTTCTCATCTTTTTCTATACCACTTATTTTCCAGAATCCAATATTCATGATTTTAATGAAGAAACTCGCTCAACTATTTTGCATCTTCATATCTTTCTATATTTATAAACCAGTAGCCCAGCAGGGTCGTATGGGTAACACATTGTATGCTTCAGCACATAGAATCATCCAGCAGTTTCTATCTACAGCGATGCGGATGAGTGAGGAAAAATCGTGTCCTGTCCATTCCTTGATGTGATCTTCCATGTCTTTATTTGCCCTCCTATGCGTCTTCCACTTTCGACGGTTCCCTGTAGTATTGTTTTTGACAATGAATCATGTCTGCATGCATGTCCAAACCATGCTAGCTTTTGTCGTTTCACTATTAATTATCCAAGAAACACTTAACAAACGATACCTATTGGACGCCCTCGTAAAAGGTGGATAGATAGTGTATTAGAGACACTCGGAAATATAACAGCAGATGAGGCAAATAGAAGGGCAAAAGACCGTACACTCACTCTCCCCTCAACACCGAAAGGTACATGAGGACAGAAAGAAGGAAGGAAGGAAGAAGAAGAAGAAACTATTAAAAGCAATGGTTATTGTACACCTGCGTGCATCTCTATTTCTTTGGTAGAAATGTGTCTTATGTTCTATATAGGAAATTCGTATGTAGTATTTGTAATCGA